>ML682040.1:3853190-4030245 GCA_007922195.1 Podocnemis expansa
ACGAAAGCTCATGCAAAAAATAAATCTGTTACTCTTAAAGTGCCACACAACTCCTTGTTGTTTTTTTACTACCTAGCCAGTCAGTGTCTGTAGCAGTGCATGGGTTTCTTCTGTCCTAAGTCCAGGAATCTGCACTTGTCCTTGTTGAACCTTATCAGATTTCTTTTGTCCTAATTCTCCAGTTTGTCAAGATCACTCTGTATCCTATCCCTACCCTCCAGCATATTTTCCCTTCCTCACCCCCCAACCTAGTGTCACTTGCAGACTTGATGAGGGTGAAATCTACTCCGCCCTTCAGATCGTTAATGAACATGTGAATTAACCTGGTCCTCTGACTGACTCCTAGGGCACTCCACTTGTTACTGACTGCCAACCAGATACTGAGTCTTTGATCAAAGGTTTAAAGGTGGCACTTACCCCTGCCATGAATGCAGGGAATGGAACTCGATGACCCCTCATGGTGCCCTGCCTTCCAGTTTCTATTATTCTGTCACTACTCATTGAGCCTGATGATCTAGTCTGCGTTCTATCCCCCCTACAGTACACTCATCCAACCCACACTTCTTTAAATTGTTGACAAGAATACTGTGCAAGACCATGTCAAAAGCGTTGCTAAAGTCAAGATACATGACTTCCACTGCTTTTCTAACATCCACAGGGCCTGTCATCTCATAATAGAAGGAAATAAGACTCTTCAGGTATGACTTTGGAGAATCTGTGCTAACTGCTGATCACTTTCCTCTCTTCTAAGTGACTCAAAATTGACTCCTTGATAACCTGATTTTTTCAGGGACTGAGGTAAGGCTGACTGGTGTGTAGTTCCCCAGGACATCCTTCTTTTTTTTCAAAGATAAGCACTATATTTGCCTTCTTCCAACAGTTTGGGATCTTCCCCAATTGCAATGATTTTTCAAAAGATAACGGCCAATGGCTCTGTGATCAGCTAACTCCCTCAATACCCTTGGGTGCACTGCATCCAACCCCATAGACTTCTGCATGTCCAGCTTTTCTAAATAATCTTGAACCTGTTCTTTCCCCACTGAGGACTGCTTATCTTCTCCCCATTTGGTGCTACCCAGTGCAGTAATCTGTGACCTGACCTTGTCAGTGAAGACAAAAGCAAACAAAGAATTGACTTGCAGTTTTTTCCACACCATCTGTCACTAGGTTATTTTTATTCAGATCCAGTCAGGAATGTACATATAACACAGAAGTGATGCTGTGCTAACCATCACATTAATATTATTAATCATTAAAACCCATGTCATGCTCAGATTTATAGCTCATATGGAACTGAAGTGTAATCATTTAGTCTGACTTCTGGATAGTAGAGGCCACAGGATTTATCTTAAGTAATTCCTGTGTGAATATGAGCATATCTTTTAGAATATTTTAAAACTGTTATTGGTAGAGAATTCAGCACAGAACTTGATTAAGTGGTTCCAGCAGCTAACTACCATCACTATTAAAAATGGGCACCCTATTTCTAGTCTGAATTTGTCTAGCTTTGGCTTCCAACCCTACACCTTTGTCTGCTGCAGTAAAAGGCCATTATTGGAGAGGCAGAAAGAATAAGTTTTTATGTTCCACTAAATTCATACATACTATTTAATTGTTTAGCACTTTTTCTGAATGTTTTGCAAACATATATGAATCAGTTAATTCAGAAGTTTATTTCTTACAGTTACATATTTTTAATTTTAGATATTTTTAATGGCACCCAGAATTACTTACTACATTACTCAGCATTTTGGTATGTTAATAACATTTTACAGTAATATGCAAAAAAAAAAAGCATAAAATATGATTGTTGATGGACACACAAGAGCATGGGACAAGAACATATTAACTGACCAATTCAATCTAAAACTTATTTGGGATTTTTTAAGCCTTTTCTTAAAAGAAAAAAAAGGTAAGGGTATGTCTAAACAGCAATTAAAAACCTGTGGCTGGCCCATGGCATCTGATGCTGGCTCATGGGGCTCAGGCTAAAGCAGGCCTTCACAAATAATCCTCTTTTCTTGTTGCCATGGCAACCACTTTTAACAGCCTGTTGCCTAGCTCCACCACAGAAATATAATAGAGGAGTGCCCTCTGGTGACCAAAAATAAAACTGCTGGCCCCTAGCTGTGAGCCAGTTTTGTCCACCCCTGGGCTAACAGGTTGTCTAGTTCCAATGTAGACATGTGGGCTGGAGCCTAGGCTCTAGGACCTGTGAGATAAGAATGGTCTCAGAGCTCAGCTGGCAGCCCAAGCCCTAATGTCTACACTGCATTTAAACAGCTTCTTAGCCTGAGTCCAATGAGCCTGAATCCAGGCACCCTTTATTAATTGCAGAGTAGACATACCCCAAGATTCCCTTCCTTTAACTGTTCAATTGTCTCCATTTTGCTAATTGAATAAAAATCTTTATAGTATGTAACCACTTCTTCTAAAATAAATTGTCACTGTCTTTAAATAGCTTGCAATTGTTTTTGTAAGTATTTCTTCCCTGAGAGCATTCAAATGCCCCACAAAATGCTTGTTAATACACTTCTTGTTTCATGAAACTCTCTCAAGTACCTTAACCCTCCCCAGAGAATTTTTTTAGACCACTTACTGTACTACCAAAAGTTATCTGATTTTTAAACTTTTAAATTTATCATCTGGTTTTACTCTATAAACAGATGTTGACAAGCTTGCTATGTGACAACATAAAAAGGGAGTTTCCTAGCACTGTTCAGAATTCATTTGGAAGCACTCTTTAGAAAATAAAGCTGCATCGACTTAAGCATTATGTTAGTTAATATGGAGCTGCCCTGAATCATGTTTTCTCTTTCAATGACCAAAGACTTTCCTCTATTCTACTCAGTCCCTTTCACTTTTTGAATCCAGCATATTCAAAAGGTTACTTTACTGATTAAATTAAATATGACTTGCTATAAAATAGGACCCTAGAAGGCCAGCTGGGAAGAAAACTCTGAGTAAGTTGATTCCATAAAATATTCTCAACCATTTTGTCTTTCCAATATCCTGGGGCCAACATGGCTACAATGACATTGCCACAATTTGAGTGAAGGCATTAGACAATATTGCGATCCCCACAATAAAACCCCTGGAAAAAGACTATCCAGGAAACTCTAGCAGATAAATCTTTGCAAAGGTAATGATGATGAATTCCTGTGTGGGGGAAGGCGAGATTTGAACGAAGTAGAATTTCCTCCCATGAAAGCTCATATGATAAATAAATTTGTTAGTCTTTAAAAGTGCCACTGAACTCCTTGTTTGCTTTGCAGATACCAAAGAGTCACTCAGGTACCAAAATCTGGTCAGGCTTCAAACCACCTTGATCCACAAGGACTAAATATACTAACTCCATGCATGGATATGGAGAGGTAAGATGACAGAAAATATCATACCACTCTATAAATCCAAGGTACTCCCATACTTTGAATACTGCATGCATTGCTGGTTCGCCCCATCTCAGAGATATATTAGAACTGGAAAAGCCACAGAGTAGGGTGACAAAAATGTTTAGGGGAATGAAGCAGCTTACATATGAGGAGAAATTAAATAACTGGCACCGTTCAGCTTGGAAAAGAGAGAACTCAGTGGGGATATGACAGAGGTCTATAAAGTCCTAACTAGAGCAGAGAAAGTGAATAAGGTAGTGTTATTTACTCCCTCACATAACACAAGAACAAGGAGTCAACCAATAAAATTAACAGGCAGAAGACTTGCAACAAAAGGAAGTTCTACTTTATACAGCACATGCTCAACCTATGGAATTGGTTGCCAGGAACATCGTGAAGGCCAAAAATATAACTGGGTTTAAAAAAGAATTAGGTAGGTTCGTGGAAGATAGGTCCATCAATGGCTGTTAGCCAAGACAGCCAGGGATACAATCCCATGCTCTGGGTGTCTGAAGCATTTGACCAAAGCTAGGAGAAGACAACAAGGGATGGATCACTCAAAAGTTGACCAGTTCTGTTCACCCCCTCTGAAGCATTTGGCATTGGCCCCTGTGGGGGACACAGGACTTAGAGCCAGATGGACCACTGGTCTGACCCAGTAGAGGTGCTCTTATATAGAATTATGCATTACTCTCCTGCTCTCTTCCAAAAAGCCTCACCTAAGCCTTGGAGATGGAACAATGAAAAGCAGGAGTTGATGATCCTAGAAGTGTTAAACTCCCTCTACGCTTGCCACCTGCACTCTCCATCTTTTGAAAAGAGCATATCATATGATATGGTTCTTTTTCAGCCCTACTTTTTTCTGCTCCCAAGGACTACAAAGTGTGCACTGAATGGCTATGTCTACACTATGGGCTTAAGTCGACTTAAACAAAGCCCTGTCCGCATTTGGAATTGATTGAGTTGCCTTAAGGGCTTCCTTAAGTCGACTTTAGGGATTAAGTCAACTTTATTAAGTCGACTTAACACAATGTAGACATTAAAGTCAACTACATAAAGTCGACAGTGCAGTGTGGCCATGTAAGTCGACTTTAGCCAGGGGACCCATTTAAAGTTGACCTTGTTAAGTTGACTTTAAATGGGTCCCCTAGCTTAAGTTGACTTTATAAAGTCAACTTAATGCAGTGTGGACACACTAAGTCGACTTAATAAGGTCTACTTAAAGATGACTTTATGTAGACTTTATTAAGTCGACTTAATAAAGTTGATTTAGCTTTTATAGTGTAGACATAGCCACTGAGACTGGCTCAAGTCAGGAGAGGGGAATTTTCCATCCCATTTTGCTTTTCTTTATCTCCCTTCTCCCTATATGCACAATTTGCCATATTTACTTTTAACAAAGTCTTTTTACTATTCTAAATTGTGAACATTTGCATATTCAATAAAGCAAGAATAGCTGCAACCACACAGAGATGACCTCTTAAACAAGTCCCTTAGAACTATAACAAAGTAATGTACAGATTCTGCTAGGATCAAACCCAAAACATTTCAAACTATTCCCAAAACTTCCTTTCCCTCAAAATCTTTATGGAAGGTGATCTTTCCTTTGTTCCCCATCATCAACTGTAAAAAGCATTCTGTCTCAACATTTCCTACTTTAAGGCTTCTATAAAAAGAGTGTGCTTTGGAAGCCCCACCAAGTTCATTTAATCAGCTTAAGTTGCTACTGTATCAGTTACAGCTGCTGGTAAGGGTCTTTAAATAGTGATCTTTTGCAGAGCTTCATTGGAATCTAACCCTTTCCACTGTCCACATATTCTACATTCCAAAGCAAACCACACTGTCGAAGAGAAAGACTTGTAAAAGACCAGTGATAGGAGATACAATGAAAAATTCCAGTGACTTGGTTTACTTAATCTTTTATTGTCCCAATTACCTACAGTGGCACATTCTGACAAACTACTTCAGACATTTTCAAGAGTGTTGTAATTTTACTTCCACGCTGAGAGTTGACTGATAGGTACTGAACAGAAATGGACTATGGTGAACAACTTGTACAGAGGAAGACCAGTTTTATCTGAAACAGATTTCACAAACTGAAGAATTAACTAACATGAATCTTTATATAATTCCTACTATGCTTTCTGTTCGTAACATTTTTCCATTCAGGGACCCTAAAGTGGTTTACAAAACATGTAAACACATACACAGAGTCCATTTCCTTCCTTCCTCCCTCCCCCAAAGTGCAATCACCTGCAGACAAACAGCTTTTCCAGACACTACACAACTGTTTTTAACAGAAATTAAGAAAACAACGTCCAGTTGAAATTGCTTGGGAAAGTTACATGGGCAAAATGCAATGGCTTGTTTTAAGTGGAATTTGGCAAGTACATCTCTTATTCTTGTCAATAGTGCCATGGGACTTCACTGACCAAAGTGGTCAGGAGTTCTGTTTTATCAAGATGCAGCAGTCCTATCACTTAATGGCTCTGAGGGAAGACTACTGTTTGGAGCCCATGATACTGAAAAAAGCGATAATTATGTTTGGGCCCATGAATCAAGTAGTGTTCAACCCCAAAAACTGTGAGATCTGACAAAGTACTAGCAACAGATGATATAGCTAAAGATGAGCTACTGAGAGAAGGAAACAGTGTTTCCCATCAGATATGAGTCTGGTGCACATGAGAATATTTTATTACCAAAAAAAAAAAAAAAAAAAATGGATATACTAAAGTACAATTAACTTATGAAGAAATCAAGACAGACATCCATTTCAAATGGCTTTAGGCCTCCTGCTTTTTCAGGTAACAAATATATTTATCACCCCCTGCAGTACTTTATTTACAGAAGATTTTTCTTTAAACTTACCTTTTTTAATTTGAATGTCACCTGTTTGCTGCCTATTGTGGTATCAGATATGTTGAGTGTGCCAAGCTTTTCTTCCAGCTTTAAGCGATCTCCAAGAGTTTTCCTGTGAAGAACGGACACAGAAAATTTTGTTTCTATTCTTGTCTCCATGATATTACCATCATTAAACATGATAATACGAACAGGAGAAATCATAATTTCTGTGGAACAATCAAATCCTCTAACTTACAAAAAAAAAGAAATTGCAGTTGGGTTGTGCTTTTGTCATGCTGCAACCAAATATTAAACAACATATGCAGTCAACACAAATGAAAAGCAAATTTCAGTTATTCCTTTCAAGTACTGAATAGTCAGTAATTTTTCTACATTTGCCTTTCTTAAAATAAAAATAATTAGGCCCGAGTTAAAATACAAACCAGACCCAATTAGTCAGTGACATCCCCACCAAACCAACATGTGTTTTGACAGCTGTTTTGTGTGGAATATCTGGAAGTACCAGGTACGCTAAAATTGTGGTACCTATATTATTGTACTACCCTTAAATAAAACGTAGAACAGGCATTTTCAAGCCAAATGTACCTGTCTGCTTAAGCAACCTTAGTTTCTAAGGTCAGAAACATTTTGTTTCCATGGAAGACTAAAATTTTGACATTTTCCCCCTATTATAATTGACTTGTATGATTCCCTTATTAGGAGCAGCTGCCGGATGCTGATTAAAATAACAGTTTTAAAGCTGGCAGTACGGGAGCTCAGTGTAAGTGATTTTAAAAAGTTTAATCCTACCTCAGTTTCAGAAGAAAATACTCAACCTACTATATAGGTTTAGTTTTAAAAATAGAGTTAAACCTCATGATATTAAACTAATTCATGGAAGACCCTTTGCAAATGACTAAATTAGCAAGAAAAACAAGAAGTCCTGTGGCACTTAAAGATTAGCAGATTTACTTTTTGCATGAGCTTTCGTGGGAGAAAATGGAACCTCCCACCTCCATTTTCTAGCATCTGACCAAGTGGTACTTCACCCATGAAAGCTTTAGAAGTGCCACAGGACTCCTTGCACTTATGTATTTCACAGATTACTTTTACGAGGGGAAACAAAAAGGAATCAAACACATTTCTGTGGGAAAGCATCACAGAAGTCAACACAAATTCTGACATAGCTGAAAGCCTGGGCCCCACTATGGAGCCAGGAGAGTTTGCAGGATCTTGGTAAGTAGTTTATATATTGGAAAGGTTTTCTCATATGAACCATGCAAAATTACTGTTAAGAACTGCTCCCCCCCCCCCCCCACGGCTAGTTATTTTGACTCTGGTTTCCCTCTAATACATTTTTCAACAATAACTTGTAAAAACTTGCTCTGTCTGTGCTATTTGAGAAGACAAGCTAAGCCTCAGACTAACTGTGGCAGAAGATCAGTCACTGACAATGTAGTTGGGATTTCTACTTTAAACTGAAGTTCACGTTTCTCCTCTTCAAAAGTGAATGAGAGAAATGGGCTACTTCCCAGCAATTCTTTAGCATGACTGGTTGTATGGTGCCAGCAGAGGCAAATAGGGGGAGATAGTAGGAAAACACTATGGGTTCAAAGCTTTAGTCTATAAATATTGAGGTGTGTATATGTATCTGAGTGTTAGGCTATCTCAAAAATGTCACTGAAGTATCTATATCGTGACATGCAAATACTCCATAAATAACAAAGGGGAAGGAAACATACTTTTTATCTCCTCCAAAAACATGCCCCAGTAACTACACTAAAAGCTCTGTTGAATTATCATTGTCTTATTTGTGTGACCATAGCACCTAGGAGTCCCAGCCAAGGACCAGGATCCCATCATGCTAGGCTCTGTACAGAAGACAGAAAAAGAAGACTCCTCCTGTCCCAAAAGAGATTACAATCCAAGTATAAGATAAGAGACAAAAGATGGAGTGGTGATGAGGAGTATCCTCTGAAGGAATATATATGATATGATATAAACCAAGACAGAACAGATGGATAAAGACAGACATGCAGGGGTGCACAAGTAAACAATAAAAGACAATAAAGGCCAGTGGCTAGTGTGCTGAGATCAGCCTAATTGTTGTTGAGCATTTGTAAGCATCAAAGCAGAGGAGTTTTAAAGAGGTGCTGCACAAGAAAAAACACAGAGGTGTTTGTCTGAAACTTTAGAAGTGGATGATGGAGGCTGCCATTGACACATCAACATCTTGCAGAAAATGAAAGATGGATGAGATTAGGTTGAGAAGGGCTTGAATATGACAAGCAGCAGCTTATGTTTGGTGCAAAGAGGAGGAATACTATCAAAGCACTGTGATAAGACAATCTTTGCAGCAGCATTCTCAAGGGATACGAGCACAAGATTGCATTTGTCAAGCCTAGGGAAAAAGATGATGCAGTAATCAAGATCTGATATGATGAGAGATTGGATGGGAGTTTTAGGTGTGTCGGATGGACAGAAATCTCCAGAGATTACACAGAAAAAAATCTGCAAGATTTGATATACTTCTATGTCCTCATATCCAGGCTGTGGGCCTGAGTGACAAGCAGGATGATGATGTTGCCCAGCATGCTCAATAAAAGTGGTAGCAGGAACAGTGCTGGTTGTCCTTGGAGGAAAAGGCCAGGGGGGATTAAGAGCTCTATTTTAGTTGCGTTGAACTTAAACTGATGGCTAGACATCTGTGAGGACATGCCAGAGAGACAGGCCAAGACTTTAATTTGGACAGAAGCAGACATCTGTGGATTTGTGAAGTTGTCTGTACCGGTATAGTAGCTGAATGTGTTTGTGAATAAGATTCTCAAAGAGAAAACAGGTGAAAAGAGAAGAAGATCATGGACAGAGTCCCATGATACTCTTACAAAAAAGTGGAGCAGGATAAGGCGAATCCTCTGAAGTAGCAGTGAGCAGTAGGATGTGAACCAAGAGAAGACAGTCATGGAACCAAGGAAGAATTTCAAGAACATGGCTGACAAATCAAAGGAGGATGAGGATGGAGAATTGGTTCTCAGCTATGACTAAGCAGAAGTCAATAAAGACTACTCTTAAGGACTTTGTTACCTTTAATGATATGCTTCAGAATATGCCTGTCCTGAGAATCCTTGAATTTATGGAGAAATTTACAGTATATACCAATTTTTCAGAAGCTGGGCTTGGAGCAGCACTGAGTCAGGAACTTGACAAAGGAACACCCAGTTTTATAAGTCATAAACTGTTTCCCCATGAACATTATACAGCTATAGAAAAACGCATGTCTAGCCATTAAGTGGGAAGTGGAAGCATTTAGGTACTTAATTATATTGGTCACAGACCATCATTTTTTAAATTGGCCAAATCAAATCAAAGAGAAGCATGCCAGACTCACCAGATAGTACATGCCACTGCAATCTTTCCACTTTTCAGTACATTGTTCAAGGAGTCAGCATAAAAATGCTGAGCATTTATCATGATATATGGCCAGTAGACAACTTCTCTTTAGGGATAGTCTTCTTTACAAAATCCTACCATGTTCAAACATGGTTCTAAAAACTAAAGCTAGCTGACACTACAATAACTATGCCTTTATGATAAGCAGAGACCAGAACAAATCTTGCCCTACATCAGGCCAGCTATATGGGATTATAACTGACGACAGTTGATAATTAAAGGTTTTGGAAGAGTTTGGGGAGTACAGTCTGAATGCCACCTGACTGAGTGTAGTAGGGATCATTCTTCACAGAAACTCTAATTTAAACAGCCTCCCCTCCCTGAATGGAGGAACAATTTTGCATAGCAAGATGGTAGTATATCACTGAAAAAGGGAAAAGATTCAGTGCTCTCTAGTTCACTTGTTTAATTATCCTATTTCTTCTTCATTTCATCAGCTCTCCTGCTATTTCTTAAGTGTGTTTCGCCTATGCCCTTCATGATAGAGTCATGTTGTTTTAAGCTTGTAAAACATTATGCACATTGACAGTGCTGAATAGTTAGAAAAATAGATACATATTCCATAAGACAGCATTTTTAAAGTCTTTTTAGTTTGTCATAACTAATATTCCTTTACCCCAGATAAATCTACAGTATACACCTTCCATTTTTTTCATGTCCGACAAACAATGTTCTCTCTCTCTCTCTCACACACACACACACACACACTTTTGCCAGCATAACTGCAAATGTAGACAAGTCTATAACTGGAAAGGTGTCAATTGGCTACTTAAACTTGAATGGGCCCTTGAAATGTGTGGTAACTACTTACATGAACAATCTGTTCCACCTTGTATTTAGCTAAGACACTGTGGCCAGGGCTACACTGGTGGTGAAATTCGGTGGCAGTTAATGGGAATTATAGAAGGTATGCAGAGTAGCTTGCCTAACTCCCACTGACCTCCCAACTCCCGTTCAGTATGTGTCTTCACTGAGCTGCAACAATGGATATGCATTCACATCAACACAGTGCTATACCACGTGTGTGTGTGGTGGTGGTGGGGGGGGGGGGGGGGGGCGGTTATTAAATTGATTTAGCATGTCTTAGCTGTCCTCTTAGTTGAACTGGAAAGATTGATCTGACAGTAGCAAACGTGCCACCATCAGTGAAAATGTAACTTAAGAGTACCTTTTCCAAACCTGAGGAAGAGCTTTGTAGAAGCTCAACAGTCTGCCTCTCACCAACAGAAGTTCATAGAATCATAGAACCATAGAATTGGAAGGGACCTCATAGGTCATCTAGTCCAACCTCCTGCTAGAGGCAGGACCACTCCCACTTAAACCATCCCAGTCAGGGTTTTGTCCAGCCTGGCCTTAAACACCTCCAAAGATGGAGACTCCACCACCTCACCTCCCTCAGCAGCTCATTCTAAGACTTCACCACTCTCCTAGTAAAAAAGTTTTTTCTAATATCCAGCCTAGACCTCCCTAACCGCAACTTGAGACCATTGCTCCTCATTCTGTCCTCCGTTACTACCGAGAACAGTCGAGCTCCATCTTCCTTAGAGCATCCCCTTCAGGTAGTTGAAGGTTGCTATCAAATCCCCCCTCAATCTTCTCTTCTGCAGACTAAATAAGCCTAATGCTTCCAGTCTTTCCTCATAGGGCTTGTGCTCTAGCCCTTTAATCATTTTGGTTGCCCTCCTCTGAACTCTCTCTAGCATGTCGCTGTCCTTTTTGTAGTGGGGAGCCCAAAACTGAAGAAGAGGTTACTTACCTGTAACCGGTGTTCTTCGAGAGGTGTGCTCCTGGCCATTCCACCTTAGGTGTCTGCACGCCACGTGCACAGCTCGCCGGAAACTTTTCCCTTAGAGTACCCATAGGGTTGGCTGTAGCGCCCCCTGAAGTGGCGCCGCCGCCACTGCCTATATAAGCCCAGCCGACCCTGCCCCTCCTCAGTTCCTTCTACCCTACTTGTCTGAGGGGAGGTGGGAGGGTTTGGAATGGCCAGGAGCACACCTCTCGAAGAACACCGGTTACAGGTAAGTAACCTCTTCTTCTTCTTCGAGTGCTGCTCCTGTCCATTCCACCTTAGGTGACTAGCTAGCCTTACCTCGGAGGTGGGAGACATCATAGAGAAACCGTTTGCAGCACTGCTCTCCCCACCGCTGCGTCCTGCTGCGCCTGATGGGTGATGGCGTAGTGCTGTGCGAAGGTGTGGGGGGAAGACCACGTCGCCGCTCTGCAAATATCTGCGACAGGTATCCCTGCAAGGAAGGCCGTGAGGCCGCCTGCGCCCGGGTTGAGTGGGCCGTCGCCCTTGGAAGGGGCCTGCCCCGCAACCGGTAGCACTCTCTGATGCAGTCCTTAATCCAGGCCGCGATCCGTTGAGTGGAAACAGGCTGGCCTTTTTTGTGGTTCGCCACCGCCACAAATAGCTGCGGGGACTTGCGGAACGGCCTTGTACGCTCTATGTAAAAAGACAGTGCCCTGCGTATGTCCAAAGAATGGAGGGCCCTATCTGTCTCTGACATGTGAGGCTTGGGGTAAAACACCGGCAGGCAAATGTCCTGGTTCAAGTGGAAGTGAGACACTACCTTGGGCCTAAAAGCCGGGTGAGGACGGAGTTGCACTTTGTCCTTAAAAAACAAGGTGTACGGAGGGTCCGCTACCAGCGCCCGCAGTTCCGACACCCGCCGAGCGGACGTGATAGCCACGAGGAAAGCGACCTTCCACGATAGATACAACAGGGAACAGGTCGCCAGGGGTTCGAAAGGGGCTCTGGTAAGAGTCTGCAAAACCACATTGAGGTCCCACTGCGGTGTAGGTGGCTTCGGCGCTGGGTACACCCGTGAGAGGCCAGCTAAAAACCTCTTGACCATAGGGACGGTGAAGAGAGAGCCATTCCCCAAGTCGCGGCGGAAAGCCGCAATTGCCGCTAAGTGGACCTTTATGGACGAGATCGACAACCCCCTTGACTTCAGGTGCCACAAATAGTCCAAAATGGTGTGCACTGCGACCTGCGCCGGGTCCAGCCCGCGCCCGGTAGTCCAGAGCACGAACCTGGTCCATTTAGCCCCATAGGTGGCCCTTGTGGAGGGTTTTCTGCTGCCCCGCAGGACCTCCCGCACGGGCGAAGAACACAGTTGCTCACTAGCCGTTAGCCATGGAGGTACCACGCGTGGAGGTGCAGGGCTTCCAGGTTGGGGTGCAGGAGGCGACCGTTGTCCTGGGACAGCAAGTCCGGTCTCAGGGGCAGGCGGATCGGGTCGTGTTGGGCGCAGCGCAGTAGGGTCGAGAACCAGTGCTGCCGCGGCCACGCCGGGGCAATTAAGATGACCCTCGCCTTGTCCTCCTTCACCTTGCACAGGACCCTGGGCACTAGGGGGACTGGGGGAAAGGCGTATAACAACCCCGCCTGACCCCAGTGGAAGTGGAAGGCGTCCCCCAACGACCCGGGGCTGTGCCCTTGGAAGGAGCAGAAAACCAGGCACTTGTTGTTCTTCTCCGAGGCAAAGAGGTCGAGACGGGGAACCCCCCACCTCCGGAAAACGGACCGCGCCACCTCCGGGTGGAGAGCCCACTCGTGGGTCAGGAACTTCCGGCTCAACTCGTCCGCCAGAGCATTCCTGAGCCCCGGTATGTACGAGGCCAGCGGACGGATCTGGTGGAGAATGCAAAACTCCCATAGGCAAATGGCCTCCTGGCATAATTGGCGGGAGTGGGTGCCCCCTTGCTTGTTTATGTAAAACATCGCGGTTGTATTGTCCATCCGCACTAACACTGAGCGGCCCCGAAGGCGGTCCCGAAACGCCTCGCATGCTAGGCGAACCGCCCTCAGCTCTTTGATGTTGATGTGTAGTCGAGAGTCGTCCCGCGACCACCGGCCTTGCGTCTTGAGGCCGTTGAGGTGCGCACCCCAGCCGATGTCCGAAGCGTCGGTTGTCAGGTGGAGTGACGGCTGAGGGGGGCGGAACGGGACCCCCGAACAGAGGTTGGGTTCGCAACCCCACCAACGTAGAGTCCTGAGCACCGACTCCGGCACAGTCACCATCAGGTCCACATCGTCCATACTCGGACGGAACACCCCGGCCAGCCACAGTTGGAGCGGCCGCATACGCAGGCGGGCATGGGGAACCACATACGTACGTGCTGCCATGAGGCCTAAGAGGCGAAGGCATTCCCGGGCACTGACCATCGGGAAGCTGGTCAACATGTCCACCTGCCCTTTGATGGCCTGAAACCGGGCGTAGGGGAGGCTCGCCTTCGATGATCTCGAATCGAGAACCGCCCCGATGAACTCGATCCGCTGTGCCGGGACAAGGACCGACTTTTGCCGGTTCACGAGCAGTCCCAGCCGGCTGAACACGGACTGGGTCAAACGCAGGTGGGCCTGCACCTCTTGTCGAGATCGACCCACGATCAGCCAGTCGTCCAGGTAGAGGAACAGGGAAACCCCTTGTTTCCGGAGGAACGCTGCTATTACCGCGAGGCACTTTGTAAAAACCCGCGGGGCCGCAGACAGGCCGAAGGGAAGTACTGTGAACTGCAGGTGGGCCTGGCCCAGCGTGAAACGCAGAAACCTTCTGTGGCAGGGCTTGATGGCGATATGAAAATACGCGTCCTGCAGATCGAGGGCGGCGTACCAATCGCCCGGATCCAGAGACGGAGTATGGAGGCTAGGGAAACCATCCGGAACTTGATCTTGCGGAGGTGCCGGTTGAGGCCCCGCAAGTCCAAAATGGGGCGTAGGCCCCCTTTCGCCTTGGGAATCAAGAAGTACCGGGAATAGAAGCCCTTCCCCATGTCCTCTGGGGGCACCCATTCCACCGCTCCTTTTTGAAGGAGGGTCTGCAACTCCTCTTGCAATATCTGTTGGTGGGCCTGATCCCGCAGGGAACCACACAACACAGGGCGGCGCCGCCGGGGTAACGAAGAAAATTGGAGGGAATAGCCCTCCTGAATTGTTTTGAGCACCCAGCGGTCGTTCGTGATCTGGCGCCATTCCTGTGCGAACCGGTGCAGCCTGTCGAGGAACATGGGCGTTTCTGGATCCTTGGGAGGTGGTATGGCGCGCTCGATGCGGATGTCAAAAGGTTTTCTTCTGAGTGGTCTGCTGACGGGGACCCCCTTGGTTGTTGGGCCAGCGGCCCGAAGGCCGACGAAACGAACGTCCCCTTTGCCCTTCGTCCTCCCGACGTTGGCGGAAAGGCCTGGTCTGAGGGGGAGGCTTAAAGGGCTTCCTCTGGATGGCGGGTGTGTGGAGGCCTAAGGACTTGATCAAAGCCCTTGAGTCTTTTAAAGTCTGCAACCGACTGTCCGTCTGTTGCGAAAACAGGTCTGGGCCTTCGAACGGCAAGTCTTGTAAGGTGACCTGCACCTCCTGGGGAAGGCCCGAGGCCTGCAGCCACGAGCTACGCCTCATAGACACACCGGAGGCCATGGAACGGGCCGCCGCATCCGCCGCGTCCAAGGCCGACTGTAGCAAGGCCTTAGACACGACCTTGCCTTCCTTGATCGAGGCCGACAAGGCCGCCGCCGAGTCCTGCCCCACTGAGTCCGCGAAACGCTCCATAGCCGACCAAGCATTAAACATATATCGGCTTAGGATAGCCTGCTGATTGGCTATCCGCAGTTGCAAGCCCCCCGTGGAGTAGACCTTTCTCCCGAACAGGTCCAGCTTTTTGGCGTCTTTGGACTTCGGAGTCGAGGCCGGGCGACCCTGCCGCTCTCTTTCGTTAGCCGCGGCCACCACAAGGGAGCTAGGAGCGGGGTGGGAATAAAAATGTTCGTAGCCCTTGGAGGGCACAAAGTACTTCCGCTCAGCCCTCTTGGCCGTAGGGGGAATGGAGGCTGGCGCATGCCACAGGGCCTTGGTGGTGTTTTGAATGGTCTTTATGAATGGCAGAGCCACTCTGCCCGGGCCCTCGGGAAGCAGGATGTCGACCATGGGGTCGGCCTCCTCCACGATCTCCTCAGCCTGGAGGCCTAGACCGGAGGCCACGCGCCTAAGGAGTTCCTGGTGGGCCCGAGCATCGTCCGGGATGCCCACTGGTTTAGCCCCTGCCACCGCCTCATCGGGTGGCGACGAAGAGGACTCTTTGAAATCCGGAGCCTCGGATAGTGCCCGCGACCGGGTACTCTGGCCGGCGCTGGTGATGCTCCCCCTGTCTTGCTCGTCCCGAGGAGATTCCACCTCAGACATTGCCTCGGTGCCGGGTGGGGCCCCCAAAGCCGCAGACGGGGGAAGGCTGGTCCCAGAGGGGGGGATAAGGGACCCCGCGCCGAAAGGCTGCCCTTGTTGGGCGGCCCACGGAGTCCAAAAGGGCCATTGAGTCGGCTGCCACGCTGCCCACGGCGGCTGGGCTGGCGGTGCCGTAAAGGCTGGTGGTGCCGCGAAAGGTTGCGGTGCCGAGGCACCTCCCGTCGCCGGCGAGCGAGGCGGTGCCGGGTCCTCAACCGAGCTCGAGCGGCTGGAGCGAGGCGACCATGGCGGTGCCGAGGCCAATGGTACCGGGGACCGGCGCCCGCTATCGCCTCTAGGCGCCGTCAATGACGCGCGGTGCCGGGGAACACTGGGAGACCTGCTCCTCGGCGCCGATGACGACGGTGCCGCTGGCTGTCGGTGCCGCTGCTCGGGAGCCGGTGCCGTGGACCTGCCACGAGCCGACAGGGGAGTTGGTTTGCCCCGCGACGGTGCCGGTCTCGGTGCCGCTCTCTCCATCGGCGCCGTCAGACTCGCCGGTGCAGCACGAGTCCCCCCCTTTGATGGTACCAGTGTCGGCAGCGTGGAGTGACTCGATAGAGCCTGTACCACTGCAAACGCCTCCGGTGTAGCCGGTAGGGATAAGTCCACACCCAGAATGTCTCTGGTTGGGGAAGGGGAGGACACCGGGCTAAAACGGAGTTCAGAGGGCTCAGGTGCCTCCGGAGATAGGGAGATAGGCTGGCTCGCACGGCTCTGGCCATTGTCCCTCCCTCTTTTCGCCATTTTAGGCGAGGTCTCCTTGTCCGCCCGCCTCTTCCTGGGCGGTGCCGGAGATGCCGAACGGCGCCGCGACCCGCGCGGCTTGCCGTGGCTGGGCTTCGGTACCGATGCCGGTGCCGATGAAGCCGGCGCGCTCTGCACCGACGGCGCCGTACTGGAGCTGGAGTCCGTGGGTGCCGGGCGGAGAGCTTCCTCCATCATGTGGAGCTTCAGGCGCTGAACACGGTCCTTTTGGGTCCGAGGCTTGAAGCTCCGGCAATGTTTGCAGCGCTCTACCAGATGGGCCTCTCCTAGGCAGAAAAGGCACTTGTTGTGCGGGTCATCGAGCGGCATCGGTTTCCCGCACTGGCTGCATGTTTTAAAACCAGGCATAGCCCAGCCCCGGGCCCGGGGAGGGCTCCAACAAACGTAACTAACAGTCCAACACAATAAACTAAATAACAAAAAGAATAAAAAGAATAAACCAAACGAAAGGGACTGGATAAGTCCAGACGGGTACTCCGCGGCCACGTGCTGTCGCTCGAGGCCAGGGATGTTCCAGCGACCGACAGGGCGGTAAGAAGGAACTGAGGAGGGGCAGGGTCGGCTGGGCTTATATAGGCAGTGGTGGCGGCGCCACTCCAGGGGGCGCTGCAGCCGACCCTATGGGTACTCTAAGGGAAAAGTTTCCGGCGAGCTGTGCACGTGGCGTGCAGACACCTAAGGTGGAATGGACAGGAGCAGCACTCGAAGAAGAACACAGTATTCTAGATGTGGCCTCACCAGTGCAGAATAGAGGGGAATAAGTTGGTCCAATAAAATATATTACCTCTCTCACCTGGTTTTTCTAATATTCTGGAATCTTTTAGTCTTTTTTCTAGAGCTGAATTTAGCTTGTTTACTGAATCTTTCAGTCTGTTCCCTTACAAGTAAGGCTCCCATCTGTTTGTGATTTCTCCTCAGTCATTTCATTTAAGATGGAGGAAGCATTTGAGAGCTTTCTTCAGTAGGATACAGCACATTAGTTAGAGGTCAGCAGGTGAATTTGTAAAAAAGCAGTAGCCTGGCAATAGACGAGACATAAGCATCCATTTCTGTACATGCAGTAATGGAAATCAACACACTGCCACCTGATCACAATTTGTTCTCTTTTTCAAATCACCAAAAGAAGTGATGA
This sequence comes from Podocnemis expansa, assembly GCA_007922195.1. Taxonomy (NCBI): domain Eukaryota; kingdom Metazoa; phylum Chordata; order Testudines; family Podocnemididae; genus Podocnemis; species Podocnemis expansa. Next base: position 3,870,997 of record ML682040.1, read on the forward strand.
TAAAAATATGCACACAATCCACTTCCCTCTGCCAGATAAACTAGTGACCTTGGACTAAAATCTGTATACCTTTGAGAAATTCAAAGGGCACAAAAGCAGCCCCATTGTATGAAAAGAAGGAAAAGAGTAGCAAGGAAGCTGAAAACACAATATGTGAGCTGAAGAAGATTCTAGATAAGGAGCTGAAGCATGCAGAAAATGTACACTGAATAAAGGTATGAACAAAAACCTGCCACTTGTAAAATTTTATAATAAAAAGTGAATAGGGAAAATGAAAATAGTGCCTGCAGAAGAACTGAAGGTTAATGTACCAATCTCAATCAGTAATTACAACATGGTGTCCAAGAATGCATGTTACTTTACAGACAGAACATGTTGACTGTTGGCCTTTTCTCAAGGGTCCGTAACATGACCTCCATGTGCACAGATTTTTGAGCACTAGCCTCTTCACATGTGCTGATGATATACAAGCATAGGCATATGCACATGAACCACAGAGCTTTTGTGATACTGTGTTTTAGACAGTACTCCGTAAAGAAAATGTTTTCTTGTATCATTTTCAGTTTTCTATCTTAGGAGTTTCTCTAATGCTCATAATAGAACCCAAATAACCAATTTTACACCCACCCACTTTCTAAACATATTGGGTTCAATGTTGCCTTTCAATACGCATCATCTGTTACATAAATATTTTTAAAATGCCCGTCAACATGTACCCGAGACACACAGCAGTACCTCACCAAATCAGTCATATCTGAAATGCAGCAAAAGGATCATCAGACACCAGCATGGATGCATTTTGATCATTATTTTGGTGGGAAATGTTTTGGCACAAGTCTCCCTCTTGTTATTCCATTCATTCTAGTTAGAGCTACACTGAGCACTTGGCATGCTGTGACCTGTCTTTCAAGGCTTTTTATTAGTTTCAGCACAGCTCTCCAATTAATAAAACTGTAATAAAAGCCTGATTTTCTGAAGTGCTGTGCACATCTAACTGAAATCAATGAGAATGTTAGGCATTAAGCATCTGGAAATCAGGACACTTTCTGGAATCTTTAAAAGTTAGAAGTACTTTAGATACAGTGCTCTACTGCTTTAGCTAATAGCTGAGTTAGAGGATACAAACACAACAATATTTAAAATCTCTAGTGTCATGGTGCAGGGAAGGAGTAAAAAAAAAACTATGGAGTAGCACAGTGGGTTACAGATTATTGCAGTAATAAATTCAGTGTCTATATTCAGTCCATGCTTTTTAGTGTTAGGAAAAGTTCTGAGAATAAAATCCCAGGCTCATTGTTAAAAGGTGTTATGCAGGCTTCCTTTGCCATTGAGAACTGAGAGGTCCAATACAGAGTGATCAGTTTGTAAAAAGTGTCCACTCATAGGTGGTACGGTGTTTTTCTCTTACCATTCTTCTGTGAAAGTCCATTCAAGAGCATAGTAAATGTCTCATTTCACCTACAACATGACACACTGAAGCTCTGTCCCAGCTTTTCCCCCCTCTCCTTTGACCTCTATGGCCCTGTCCATACTTGTGATTATGCCTGCAAAATTATGTCACTCTAGGGGGTGAAAAAGACCTAAACACACATTCCTGAGCAATATGAGGTTTGCCAGCATAAGCACAAGTATGGACAGTGCTATGTTGGCCGGGAGCATCATCGGGCAATATAATGGCCACATGTCATTTAGGTGCTTTATAACATCAGTGAAAGAGCTCTTTCCCTCTGACTTAATGAAACTACATTTGCACTTATGCCAACAAAACTTACATTGCTCAGCATACATATTCTGAGCAGCAAAATTTTGCCAGAATAACTGCGAGTGTAGACAAGGCCTACGACTGGAAAAGTGTCAACTGGCCACTTCAACTTGAACGATCCTTTGACCTATGTGCCAACTATTTATGCTGAACAATCTGTTCCACCTTGTGGTGACATTCTGAATACCTTTTCCAGACCTGAGGAAGAGCTCTGTGGAAGCGCAGAAGCTTGCCTCTCAGCAGCAAAAGTTGGTCCAATAAAAAAAAGATATTACCTCAGCCACCCATCTCTCTAATATCCTGGAACCAACAAACGAAATATGAAAACAGACAAAATACTTAACTATGGCTTTTAAAACTGTGAGGAGAAAGCCTGGATACTAGAACTCTGACAACAGATAGCAGGTTAGCTTTTATAGCATCCAGACATTTTTGGCCTATCCAGATCAAAATACGTTCTTTGCTGTCCCCTCCTGACAAAGAGGTTTATTTTGTAAGCAGTGAGAAATCATAAGGTATTCTAAGTTTTCTAACAAGAAGAGCTTACACAGTGAGATTTTAAGCCCCTTTACTCTCACTGGTGAATGGATACTCACATGACAGTCACTTTGACATCAGTGGAACTAGTCATGTGAGTAATTATTCACCAGTGTGATGTAAAAGCCTTCAATCTGGTTCAAAGTACCAAACCCTTACAATTTTCCCTTAGGTAAGACTCATGGACTACACATATCACATTCGCATAACAGGGGAATAACAAATTAAATGAATGTCACTGCAAGTTATGCCCCCTAGTCATCATATCTGGCTTGTAGAAACAACTGCTTCCAGGATCACTGTGCTTGCTAAAGTGGGCCTATATTATAGAAAAACAGCTGATAAGCCAACCCAACTTTATTAGACTGAAGTGTTTTAGTCTTACTTCATTAACTTTTCCTTCTTGGCAGAGTCCTTGAAACTTCTGAATTCCTCCCCTGCTCTAATCTCAAAGAATTGGGGTTTCAGTGTTGTTTGCTGATCCTCCTTGAACCTTTCCTGCCGTTTTACTTTTTCCTCTTGGCGTAGAAGTTTGCGCTGTTTCCTGACCTCTTCAACCCAACCTTTTTCATCATCCGATGTTTCAGAACTTTCTGCATCACTTGGTTTTCCTTCTGGTTCTTCCTCCTCTTCCTGCAGACAAAAATAGTTACTCTAAGGAACCACTAACTCATTTTTTTTTAAAAGAAAAACTATTTGCCAAATTCAGAGTACGTGACAATCTCTACAATGTCCAATTTGAAGAGAACTAGAATTCTAACTAATACATTAACCAAATACAGCTTACAGGTAGACTCAAATTAATTACATTCACAGATACATTATATAAGAGATATATGAATAAATAATATTTATATAATAAGATTAATTTAATATGAATTTTAAGATATGTATATAAATAATCTTCATCTCACACACTTAGGGACAGATGGATACTTTTCCATTGTTGTCTTCTCCTTTTCAAGGTCACATAAATGAAAAGCCTGAATGTTGTAATAAAAGACAGAGGATGATAGATAATCCTAAACCAGAAGAAGAAAATATTACCTGCTCTTGTGCTTCTTGCTGTTCTAAAATTTTTAATTTCTTCTTTCTTTTCTCACTTATTTTAGAAACAAGCGGATTAAGCAGCCTAAATTCTTCACTCTTCTCATCCACCTGGAAATCTGGGTTCTCAAACATGACTTTGAACCGATCGTCAGTGAGAATGTTAGGCAGATTCTAGAAAAGAGAAGAAATACAAAGAGCTGGCTACAAAATTTTTATACAAAGCCTCATAAAATTATTTAAAAAGTAAAGTTCATTCAATTACTATTCAGTTTTAAATAAGCAAGAAAAGACAACTGGATATAAAGTATTGAGTGTACTGATTGTTTTATTCTCCCAGACAATTTACATCAGGGGTCTCAAACATGTGGCCCGCGGGCTGCATCTAGCCCCTAAAGCTATTTCCTGCAGCCCGCAAATACACTATCATTACCGATATTTGCAATATCATTATATGAAAAGGTTTCAGCGGTGTGGCCCTCAGGCTAACGTACTAGTCGTCATGCAGCCCTTGTGGTGATTTGAGTTTGAGATCCCTGACTTAAATCAAGATTTATTTAATTTTTTTCTGTTTTCCTGAAAATCACATAAAAACTATTCTGACACATCTGCAGACAAAATATATTCTGCTATTCAAACTATAGGAACCTCAGGTACTCTACTTTCCAACATTTATATTTCAAGGTTAACATTTATCAGAGCCAGACAACACCAGTTTCCTCTGATAACATCATATGGGAATTTCAAACTTTGTTTTTGAATTTTTGTTTTTTTCTTCATTTTCTTATTGTCTTGACATGTCATTATGCACTACTGCTGATATGACAATAGTTAAGATAGTCTGTTTTTATTTTTACCGCTTAGTACTGATACAAGATATTGTCTTTTCTAGATCTAAGGGTCTCCTGTTTGTGTCCTAAGGATAGAGTTTGACCCAAAAACTCTATGGGTTCTATGCAACCAACTCAAGTATTGGACAGTGTGTTATTGGATATACGCTCACTTGAACATGTCTTAATAGCTCTCAGATTATTAGCTATGTATATAGGCTGAAAAAGTTGGTTTATCAGGATTATTTCATCATCTGTGAAACAACTGCTTTGATTTGCTATTACAGTCTGATCAGATCCTATGGTTTAACTCTCCCCTGCACTTATTTTGCTCCCATTCTGTAAATTCCCCATCTTCAAGCACCTGATGAAGTGGGATTTTCTCCTATGAAAGCTCATGTGATAAATAAATTTGTTAGTTTTTAAAAGTGCCACCAGACTCTTTGTTTTGCTGGACAAGACTAACATGGCTAGCCCTCTGGAAGTTAACCATTCTACAGAGATGCTTTTTCGTTCATGTTTTATAAGACTATTTTAGTAGCAACACTTAAAAAGACTTTTCTTTTTTAATCTTGCATACTCTTTCCTCTCCCCTCCACCCACCCCTGTCACCAACCCCACATATAACAGGGAAAGGGGCAATTTTGTCTCATTAAAGGGCTTCGTCCCGCAACACTGCAGCCAACAATACTTTTACCATTAACTTTACTGGGCACAGGATCAGGCATAAGCAATTTATAATTTCAACTAATATTTATATGCTTCATATTAAAGATCTCCTCAAGAGGCTTCTCTTTTAATTAAAAAACCCTTTTGTCTGATGCAGCTGCAAAAATTACTACCAGGAGGGCTCTCCCTGGTCCAACAATTTGTTTTCACAGCTGCTTAGAAAGGAAAAAAACATAAAAGAGGATAGGTTTAAGTTAGACATGCTTAGTATCTACAAATGTCTAGCTAACAGTCTAATCTAAAAATAAGCAACAGAACAAATAAAAACCAAATCACCTGTCCTTGACAAAATTCTTAATACTGTTTCAGAGAAACATTCAGAATCCGTATTTTTGTAAGCTTCCCCCCCCCACCCCTTTATAATACACAGGGCATGAAGTATATCTCCAAGCAAATTCACGAAGAAAGGGAAAGCTGAGACTTGTGATAGAGGCTCAGAAAGTTTGCAGGGAAGAATCCACCACCATCTACCTCTGCAAGCCTTCGTCCCTTTCTACCATCCCACCTGCAAGCCAGAAATTCTCACAGACCAGATGTCACAGGACACTTATGTCTGTTCTGCTGACTACTGGAACAGTGTTCTTCTGCAGGATGATTATAACACAGTCACCTTTCTCAACTATGCAGAGCAAAGGGAGCCTCTGCTGCATATCAGGTGGGTGTCAGGGCAAATTTTATACAACTCATGTTGGAAGGAGCCTTCCAAAGATGCTATACAGCTCTGCCATTGATTTGCAATATGCTATTTTTCTCTTTCGCCAGATAAACCCTCTTTTAGACCTGCCTGTATTTAACATCTAAAAAAGAGATACGAGACACTTCCAGTATCGCTTGTACAAGATTCGAAGGGGCAGCCACGTTAGTCTAGTTCAGTAAAACAAACAAACAAGGAGTCCTGTGGCACTTGAAGACTAACGAACGTTTATTGCAAGTGGTATTTTCTCCCCCGAAAGCTCATGCAATAAATAGGTTTGTTAGCCTTTAAGTGCCACTGGACTCCTTGTTTGCTTGTACAAGAGTGACGGCTGCATGAGAGTAAACAATTTGACAACTTTATGAAGTAGAATTAAAGACAAAAGAAAAAAAATTACATTGCTAGCTCTTTGAGGCAAATTCACATAAGCATATGGAGAATGCCTAGCCAAGGCCAAGGGTGGGCAAAGTACGGCTTGTGGGCTGAGCACCCTCTGTCTGGCCCACCTGCTGCACTGATCCAGAAGCTGAGAAACAGCTGTTGTAGCCACTTGGGGCCCTTATGGCTGAAAAGCCCTCCTCACTCCCACCAAGTGAGATGCAGCTCCATGCCAGAGCAGCACAGCGGCTTTCTCCCTGCCTCCCTGTCTCCCAGTTCCACCTTTCCCTCCCAGGGACTGAGGTGGCAGGTACTGGCCACTCTAGCTAGCTGGGGATGGGCAGGCGGCACTCCCCCTTGGCTAGATTATCATGCAAGTACCCTAGCCCACTGCTCCTGCTCCTCTCATCCTTGGCACAGCCACCTAGCCCAGAGGTAGGGACACCCCTGGCAATCTCTCCCCCACCCTTGAACAGCAACAAGGAGTGAGATGATGTTGCCCTTTTACGAGCAGCCCTGTGACATACGAGTGCAGTGCTCTAGTCTCCATGGAGTCTCTGCCAGGTCCGAGCAGCGACCCAGGGTCGGGGCGGTGGCATAGAGGGTCCCCTCTCCCATTTGTGGTGGGCACTGAGGAGGCCCCCATTTGTATCTCTCCTATCCCAGTCTCCCTTCTGAGCTGAGGAGGTCAGCCCTGGGTCTCCCCACTCAGTCCACGTTCTCCTTTCCCTGATGGTGGAAGCTTGTGCATGGGGCACAGCTGGACACACACTGCTGGCTGGGCTGGCCCAGAGACGCCCTGCTGGAGTACAGCAGCTTCTCTCCCACAGGGCCCAGTGGGGTCCTGGGCCGAGCATGGCGACCACTCACCCTAGTGGCACAGCCTCACCAGCATCTGGCTCCCCCCTCTCAGCTCCCACTCTTTGCCTGCATTACCAAGTTAAAAAAAAAAAAAGAAGAAAAAATGCCCCCCCCAGCTCCCATCCTTCCTTCTGCACTGCCAAGTAAAATAAAATAATAATAATAATAATTTTAAAAAACCCTGAAAAAAGCCAAACAGTGCAACCCACCCCCTCCCAGCTCCTTCTGTTCAGGTTCCCACCCTTCCTCTGTGCTATGCTGGGGGGGGGGGGGGGGAGTGAAAAAGCGGAGGAAAAAAGTGAAAAAACAGAAAGTGCAAAAAACTGCCACTTCTTTCCTGCTCCATCCTTCCCCACCCCCAAATTTCCCTTCCTAGCCGTACCCTCCTCACCATGTGGCCACTCCCCTCCAAAGCTCCACCCTGCACCCCCACCTGTGGCCCACCATGAGCAGTCATGAGTAAAGCCAAAAACTTTGCCCATCTCTGCTATCGGCACTAGTCTGATACAAATCAGTAAATAAATAAATATGGCTTATCTTTGGTGACTTTACTGATCAAACATTTAAGGAGTTTTTGGACTCTCACTCACGTCACGTCCACAAGAAGTGCCTCCTCATTACAAGTTTGTTAGACAACTGGCCAGACGTTACCTCACTGTATTCCTGATTCCCCAATACAGATGATTCTCACTATGAAGCCATCTCATCAGAAGATGCAGCATATGATTACATTTAAAATCTTTACCCAAAAAGGAATATTGACCTATGAATCTGTCTAACCATTTAGAGTAACAAACACACAACAGTCTATTATTCTAGTGCTTCTGTAGACTGCCTAAATAAAATCCTACCTTTTGTTTCTTTTTCCTAGTAGGCTGCTGTTGCTCTTCCTCTTCAATCAGCTTGAGTGCCAACTCTTTATTAACTTTTGGAAGTTTCTAATGAAGGAAAGGAAATTTAGAACTCATCAGTACATTATTCTTTCATGTGCCAAAACTGGCAGCTCTACAGATTTTGCAGTCATGCATTTAGACCCAAGGACAAAAATAATCATTTTACACATACTTTTATCTACTGTGATCAAAAAAATTGAACCCAAATTAATGAAAAACTGGGTTTACCCGACCAATACTGTTACAGATGATATTATAAAAAACGTTTCCATGAGAAAGACCTAAGCTTAGAAACAGCCACAGGACTATTCCCTGCCAGGTTAGTAAAAAACATCCAAGTCCCCAAAGCAAGTACTAGGTTTTCTGGCAAATGAGATACCATACTTGGACATTTTAATGGCTGCTTGTGAAGCCATATATCATGGCCTCTGAAGATGTCATTCAGGTTCATAAACACAGGGCAAAAGTAGTGCTAACACCACACCTATAAAGGTGCAAGAAGCTGTACTGTCTTTCAGATCACTGAAGGAATTGATAGTGTTGTACTGAGATGCTGAAAAGTCTTTGGGATAAAATAAGAAATAAGATAAGTAGCCAGAAGAAAACCCTCTTTTTTCCAACTTATATGCTGAAAAGATTTGATCTAGAAATACATGATAAACAAACATGAAAGTCCCTGACACTATTTACACAGTCACTCTTCAGAGCACAATTACATTTTAAAGGACCAGAGTCATTTGGTAAACTGCCAGTTTTAGATGTAGAAGTAAAAACTGCAGGCTTTATGCCAGGGTTGTCTGTGGAAGTTCTGAAGCATGACAAGATCAACATGTCTTTTTCTTCTATTACTTCATCTCAGTTTCTTTTCCTCAAAGTGAGAGCCATATACATGCAAACGCCACAGTTCCACACAAAAAAGAGGCATATTATTATCGGTATCAAATTGAGGCTGCAATTTGATTTCAGAGCTCCAGCAACATCACAAACTCATGTGTAAGGAGAAACATCATGAACTCCCAATTCAATTAGTTGTGTGGTGTGGTTATTTTACATTATTCCATAGGAATAATTTTCACTAGAAGTTTAATCAACATAAATAGGATTTTACCTTTAGTTGAACTCTCTGTTGACGTGTTTCTTCTATCTTCTGTCTAATTTTCTCTTTTCTATATTCCTCATAAGCAAATGGATTGACCATCATTTTCACCTTTTAAACAGAAACAGATGACTTAAAAGAAAGGAAGCAAGTAATGCAGGAATAAATATATTGTGTATACATAAAGGCAAAAAAGTACCACAACAAGGACCACCCTTAATGAATTAATCTCATTTACCTTATGATACAGTCGTATGTCCATAAAAAAGCCATGCATATATGCTCTGAGGAGTGGTGATCCTATGAGATGGGTAAGCCCTGTGAGGGAAAGAGGGGAAACAGTATAAAGTTATCAGAGGACTTCAAAGGACATAGGAAACACTCACAACTAAGCTGACTGAATACTTGACTAAAAGAAAATAAACAGCACTGGTGTGAAAGTATAAAGTTCACCAGTATTCAGGTCCATTCTATCAAGACTAAGTAGTGCCATAAACTATTATGTTAACTAGCAGTCCCATAACAAAAACAGTCTTTTCTTTTTGCTACAGTAAATGTTACTATGCAACTTTTAAAGATGCCCATTAGCTCAGAACCACAATGGATAGTTTACCAAAGAGAATTATTTGTGAGGAGAGCGCTTTCTGAAAGTATGTACATGTTTGATATACACATCTGGATTACAGTTTTTGGTGTGGCATACTGATGTTTTAATTAAGAGTTTTGCCTTGGGTTACTACCTTTGAAGAACAGATATGTTGAAAGATATAAATATAGCAGCACAGCAGTTCATAAAACACCTAAGGCCCTAACCTAAATACAGAATGAAAAATCTCCAAATGAACGAAGAATGTGTGAGCGTTTAACTTCATATAACTCTGCACAGACGAGCAAAAGGAGAACTTTACTTTAAAGCAAATATTACAGAACCAGTAGGTCCAGAAATAAATAAATCTTGGCTAAAAAACAATTCCAATTAGAGATTTAAGAGAGAAATACAATGCATTTCCCAAACTTATTTAAAAAAAAAAAAAAAAAGGCAGTCACCATCTTTGGGGAAAAAAAAAATCACAGTTATAGTAACAATGCTGTCATCATAAAAATATACTAAATTTTACAAACTTGAATACTCCCAGTAGGTAATCTTCCATAGAAAGGACTTGAACGTATACAGATGTATGGCCCCAAAAGATGCTCCATCAATTGACTTCTAATGATGCAAAACAGCAATACTTGTAACTTCCAGGCACAAGATGCCCCAATGAGCCTGGTTTGCAATCCTAAGTGGATTTGATTTAGTTTGTGCAGGTTAATAAAAATCTAAGACTGCAACCGAGTTGCTCAGGAAAGGCTTTCTGAATCCCTTCCAAGTGCACTGAAGAAGAATGGTCTTTTGGTTCAGATATTGAACTAGGTCTTAGAGAACTTGATTTTATTCTCAGGCCTATACCACAAGCTTCTTGTATTATGCTAGTCAAGTTACTTACAGTTGTGTCTACACTAGAAGTACTATAGCAGCATATCTACAACACCATGGCTGTGACATAGTAACACTGTAGTCAAGTGTAGACAGACTAGAGCGAGAGAAGGGAGTCAACCCAGTCTTCTGTCAATTTAACTATAGCTACACTAGGGATTAAGTTGGCAAAAACATAGTTACGGGACTCAGGACTATGGACTTTTGAGAACCCGAAGCTCTGTAACTATGTTGACCTAAATTTCAAGTGTAGACTAGACCTCAATTAATGCTTTAGTTCCCTCGTCTTAAACAAACAACCAAACAACCTCGCTATCGCCCACAGATGCTAAAAGGATACAGCATTATGCGTGGTGCATACCTCTCAAAAAAAAGAGAGATAAAACATTTTTCCATTGACATCAGTATGCGTTTCATTGTATAAAAGTCCAAAATATTCTCCATATTGAGGACATCATTTGCAAGGCAATTCCTTTATACAGAGTACTTACTGTGTTCTCATCAACACAGTACTTGAGCACTTATAGACTCACAGACTCCAAGGTCAGAAGGGACGAGTATGATAATCTAGTTTGACGTCCTGCTCAGTGCAGACTACAAATGCCACAAACTGTATCAAATGCCAACCACTCCAGCAATAAGCCTCTAAACTATGACTAAGTTATTAAAGTTCTCAAATCACAATTTAAGGACTTGAAGATACAGAGAATTCAACAGCAGGTGAGCCATGCCACCATGCTACAGAGGAAGGCGAACCTCCCCTCCTCCAGAGCCTGCACCAACCTGTCCTGGGGGAAAATTCCTTCCCAACCTCAAATATGGCAATCAGTTAAACCCAAGCATGTGGGGAAGTCTCACCAGCCAGCCACCCAAGAAACAATTCTTTGTAATAATTCAGAACCCACCCCATGTACTCTTTCTTCTTAGGCCACTGGTATATCCACCACCAGCAATCAAAAATCAAAGATCAGTCAATTTCCAAAGTAGACCATCCCATCGTACCATCCCTTCCACAAACTTATCAAGCTCAGTTTTGAAGAAAGCTATGTTTTTTGCCCCCACAGCTCCCCTTGGAAGGCTATTCCAGAACTTTACTCCCCTCATGCTTAGAACCCTGTGCCTAATTTCAAGCCTAAATTTCCTGATGGATAATTTATATCCCTTTGTTTTAGTGTCCACACAGGTGCTGTACTCAAATAATTCCTCTCCCTCTCTGGTATTTATCCCTCTGATGTATTTATCATATTGCTCCTCAGCCTTCTTTTGGTTAAGCTAAAAAAGCCAAGCTCCTCAAGTCTCCTCTCATAAGGCAAGTTTTCTATTCCTCAGACCATCCTTGTAGCCATTTTCGGCACCTATTCCAGGTTGAACTGATCTTTTTTAAACATGGGGCACAAGAACTGCATACAATATTCTAGATGGGGTCTCACCAGTTCCTTGTATAGCGGCACTAACAGCTACCTATCTCTACTTGAAACACCTCTTCTGATGCATCCTAGGACCACATTACCTTTTTTTATGGTCACATTGCATTGGGGACTCACAGTCATTCTGCGATCAACCAGTACTCCCAGGTCCTTTTTCTCCTCCATCACTTCCAACTGATGCATCCCCAGCATATAGGAAAAATTCTTGTCATTTGTTCTTAAATGCATGACCTTGCACTTCCTGTTATTAAATTTTATCCTATTCCTAATACTCCAGTTTACAAGGTCATCCAGGTCTTTCTGTGTGATATCCCAATCCTTCTTTGTATTGAGAATACCCCCCAACTTGGTGTCATCTGCAAAACTTAATTAGCACATTCCCACTTTTTGTGCCAAGGTCAGTGACAAAAGCCTTAAATAATACTGGTCCTCCCAAGATCAGTCCCTGAGGGACTCCACTAGTAACTTCCCTCCAGGTTGACAGTTCACCCATCAACATGACTCACTGTAGCCTCCTCTTTAACCAGTTTCTTATCCACTTGACTTTTGTAACTTAACTAATAATTTCCTGTGTGGAACTATATCAAATGCCTTGCTGAAATCTAAGTAAATTAGGCCCACCACACTCCCTTCATTTAAAAAAAATCTGTTTTTCTTTCAGAAAAGGAGTTCAGATTGGTCTGGCACAATTTACCTTTTGTAAAGCTGTGCTGTATTTTATCCCAGTTACCATTATCCTCAACATCATTACGTACTTTCTCCTTCAAAATTTTCTCCAAGACCTTGCACACTATTGAAGTCAAAATAACAGGCCTGTAGTTACCTGGATCACTGTTATTCCCTTTCTTGAAAATAGGAACTATATGAGTGATTCTCCAGTCATACAGTACAACCACCAAGTTTACAGATTCATTAAAAATCCTTGCCAACAAGCCGGCAATCTTGTGTGCCAGTTCCTTTATTATCCTTGGATTTAGTTCCATCAAGCAGCTTGAGTCTGGCTTCTTCTTCAGGTATGGTAATTTCCACCTCCGCGTCCTCATTCCCATTAGCTATCTTAACTCCACCCCCAAGTTTGAAATTGTTGTCATTAAACAGAGGCAAAGTACTTATTTAAATATTCAGCCACGCCTATATTATCCTTGATCTCCATCAAATCTTCAGTGTTTAACGGTCCCACTTCTTTCTTCTTTGTTTTCTTCCTATTTATATAGCTAAAGAGTCTTTTACTGTTAGTTTTAATTCCCTTTGCAAGACCCAGCTCTGCTTTGCTTTCACCCTTCTCAGTTTCTCTCTCCATGTTCTGACCTCCAAGAGATATCTTTCCTTACTGATCCCTTCCATCTTCCACTCCTTGTAGGCTCTGTGCTTCCTCCTAATCACCTGTTCGAGATGCTTACTCTTCCAGCTTGGTCTACTGTTCTTACCTACACATTTCTTCCCCTTCCTCAGAACACAGGCATCAGACAGTTCCTGAAATTCTGAGGTGAAGCAATTCCAAGACTCTTCTACCTTTACATTAATAAATTCTTCAGTCCAGTTCACTTCCCCAACTAATTCCCTTAGTTTTCTAAAGTTAGCCCCCTTAAAGACCCTAGTCAAAGATTTATTTTTTTTTTATCCTTCCAATTAGTTTGAACTTAATTAGATCATGGTCACTCAAATCTAAGTTGTTGCCTAAAGTTCCTCAGTGAGGTCCTCACTACTCACCAGTACCAAATCCCCTCTTGTTGATTTGGGAACAGGTTAGAGAAGGAATTCATCAGCTATCACATCCAGGAAAATCTGGGTCTTTTTATTACTACTAGCAGTCCTCCAGTCTCAGCGGGGAAGTTAAAGTTTCCCATAATCACACAGTTCCCAGTAGTATTTACTTTTTAAAGGTCTTAAAAAGGTAACTATCCATGTCTAAATCTGATCCCAGCAGTTTGTAACATACCCCAAGCACTAACCCAGGAGAAACTCTAGTAGCTTTCTTCCCCAGTGTGCTTCTTACTCAAATAGATTCTGTCTTGTTAATTCTATCACTCTGAATTTCTTAACAGTCTACATTCTCACTAATACACAATGCCACTCCCCACCTTTGCCTTTATATCTGTCCTTCCTAAAGAGCACACAGCCTTCAATACACGTACACCAGTTGTGACTACTATTCTACCATGTTTCTGTTATCCCTATAATATCTGGTCTCACTTCTTCCACCAGTAGCTCCAGTTCCTAAATTTTGTTACCCAGGCTTCTTGCATTAGTATATAAACATTTTAGCTTTGCTGCTTGGCTTCACTCCTGTTCCTTAACTGTTCAGCACAGTTATTCAACGGCCAATATGGCCTGCTAGACTGGCATTTATATTACCCCTCCTTTTAACCTCCATGCTATTCCATATCTGTGTCCTTTCTTATTTCATTTTCCTTCCTCTCAACACTAATATCAGGCATGGAGATGATCCGGTCATCTCCCAATCATCTCCCCTGACTCCCTCGTTAAAACTCTCTTAATCAATTGCGCTAACCTCCTTCCCAGAAGCCTGTTTCCATACCTACTCAGAAGTAGTCCATCCCAAGACAACAGCCTTCTATCCCTGAATGCCTGCCAGTAACTACACATGCCAAAGACCTCCTTATAGCAACACTGCCTGAGCCATCTGTTTACCATCAGGAACTTCTCACACCTTTGTTGTCCTCTAGGGACAGGCAGAATCCCACTAAAGATCACCTGAGCCTCTATTTGCTTGACAGTCCTCCCCATCCTGGCATAGTCTCCTTTAATACTTAAGAAATTAAAAATAAAAACTACTTCTCTTCCTTTCCTCTGCTTCTCATTGTGCAGCTAAAAGAATCTCAAAGCACTTGCTCAGACACAGTAAATCATTGTACACCAACTTTCTCCTCAGGAGTCAAGCTGTGAACAAAAGTTCTCACTGAGTTAACAAAGATTACCATGAAGGAGGGCAATCAGGGCTGGCATGTTACCAACAGCGGCAAGGTTTGGAAAGAACTACTTTAACAACTTTATCACAGCTCCGTTCTTACTTGTTCATAGAGCACATCCTAACTACACACCTGGTATGCATAAGAACAATGTGAGTACTTCAAAATTGAACAAGAAACAGGAAAAAATACCCAAGGTAAATGGTGTCTTAAATTTTACCTAAGTTTTCAAGGTCTTTTCTGGTAACAAATTTGTAATCATCATAAACTGTGCTTTCTGGATTCTCCTCCAATTCTTCAGTCAAGTTGTCCAAGAACGAGCACCATCTTGGGGCAGGCCCTAAAACCTGTGGGCGTGGTAAGAAGAGTTATGAATGTATACATATATCCAAAAGGTAAACTCACAGTGAGCCTCTCACACCTGCTGCTCTGCTGCAGCATGAAAGTAAAATACTGAAGCCAAATATGGTTAGACAATATTTTGCGACCTCAGTCAAACTATACTGCTTTGTAGCACAGAGAGTAATACCACTGTAAACTGTTTTATAGCACTACCCACTCACCCCCCATCCACCCCCCCCAAACGTTTTCCATGGCTGATACATATCCTTCTCTATCAGTACAGATCCAGCCACATCCAGTGTGCTGAGTGTATTATTACAATACGTGTGCTAGCTCCATAAAAAAAAGTCAATATGAAGGTTTGTTCTCTAGGGGGATGTGGGTGGGAGGTAGTGTAGAATCAATGGGAAGCAAGGGAGGCCGCTAACTCCAACAGAGTGGAACTTCTAACAATCCATTTTCTTTTTTTGCCCTATCATTACTAATATGCGAAATGGAAAAAAACAAAATCATAACAGATACAGCAGTGGATGCTGACTGAAATTTTTTTCAGGAACATTTGATAATGAAATACATATAATTTGTTCTTAATGGAAAGGCTGTGTTACACCAATAAAGCTCTCTCAAAGGCTATGGTGACAAGATACCCAATTCGACTTAGAAAACTGCCACCTCCCTCTCCCTTTTAAAAAATGCATTTTCTTCCAATAACTATAGCTGCCTTAAAATATCAACAGTGTATTCCAGACCATACCATGTAAATGTATTCAATAAAATTTAAAAGCATCTAATTCAATTTTTCCTTCATTAAGAAAGATATCTGGCAGACTTAGCAGGGTTCCTCATTTCATTTAATTTGCTTTATTAACTGGCTTTATAAATATCCCTTGCTGTTTAGAAATTTGCAGCACGACCTTTTAAAATAACAAAAATAAAAATAAAGTCAGACTGTGTTCAAAGTCAGTAAACACAACAAAAATGGCGACTCGAGACTACTTTAGCATCATTAATCGTACTGTTCATTTTACCCAGATTAAATCTTCTGTGGAATATCAAAATGAGACTCTCTCTGACAACAGAAACAGTTTCCTACTTAACCAGTGAGATTAACCAAATCTTTATGGAATCTCACCACTAGTAACCATTTGACTACAGCTAGTCCTCACTTAGTGACCTACTCGTTTAGTGACCCCTCAGAGTTATGACTGGCTCTCTGATGAGTTGGTATTATGGCGATGTACGAGAACTCGCATCAACTCTCTCAGATTACCTATATTTACAGTACACTATGCAAACTAAGTTCAGTACATTAGAGCTTAAAACATTTAAAATATATATTAAAAATGTTATAAATGATGCAAAGGTGACATTAAAACTATCTACCGATGGTTGAAAAACCCACTACCAGTAAAGTACATTATGCCTGAAATACCGGTAAGGGCTGCTCCTCGTTTAGTGACCAATTCGTTTATCAACCAGGTTTCAGGAACGGAACCCGGTCACTAAGTGAGGACTACCTGTAATATGTAACACTCAATAGAATCTCTTACAGTCGTCATGCTTATCAGGCAATTTTTCCTCCTTTCAGATCTTAAAAGACTCCCAACTATATTTCCTGTTTTTCCTTGCTTCAAAGCTAAATGAGAAATCTTTTAATAAACTAGATTTCAGTCAATTGAGTACAAATGTTCCAGCTTTTCATGTTGATTCAAACGGTCGGTGCTAAATGTTGCTTCATTACCAAACTGAAAAGAAAGGATTTTTTTCAAGTCATGTGTTTTGTGGTTACCTATATTTTTTATTTGGATGCAATTCTACACATATTTTCAATCTATTACTGCTAAGCTATTTTGTTTCTTTTTGAAAATATACTACATATAAATGAAAAGAAATATTTTCTGTCATTGTAATCGTACTATAATAAAGTTTGTCTCCTGAGGAGTCACTGAAATAAGTGAAGATCTTACTCATGCACAATTTAATCTAAAAAAAAAAAACCTAGCTCTTCACAGCATATTGCTGTCACATTGCTTTAACAAATGCAAGGTTCCCACCTGTCACTTGAACAATTTTTTTCAAAACACATACCACTCCTCTCCCATAAGCTCACTGAAACTGAATTCCTGCACATCCTCCCTTTGCTTTATAGCATATGTTCCATTGTAATAAATGTACAGAAGTTTTATTTTCATCTATGTTAATCCCCTTCCCTGTCCTACTTCCTCCGTAAGTCAAAAAAGGTTATGCTCTAGGCTATGCTCTATGAGAATTGATAGGTAAGTCAGAGGGCTGCTAGACTAAGTGGTTAATAGGCCTGTGAACGAACCCAAACACATAATTCTCCTAAAATAAGCAAGGAGTCCTGCGGTACTTTTAAAGACTAACAAATTTATTTATCACATGAGCTTTTGTGGGAGAAAATCCCACTGTGTCAGACACTTTGAAGATGGGAGAACTTACAAAATGGGAGAAAAATAAATGCAGGAGAATCTAAGCCATGGGATCAGGTCATCAGCACATAGAGGAAGGTGAGGTCAAATCACCTGTTGTAATGTGAAAAGAATCCAAAGCTACGATTTAATCCTGCTTTCACACAATCAAATCTGCCTATCAGTTCCAATTCTGCAGTTTCTCTTTGAAGTCTTGATGGGTGCTTGGGTAATACATCAAGACTTCAAAGAGAAACCGCAGACTTGGAACTGATAGGCAGATTCAATTGTGTGAAAGCAGGATTAAATCGTAACTATGGATTCTTTTCACGCTACAACAGGTGATTTGACTTCACCATCCTCTATGTGCAGTTTCCCAGAGTCTGAATTTAATGACTGTTTGATTTGCTGTTAAAGTATGACCTGATCTCATGACTTACATTCCCCTGCACTTATTTTCCTCCCACTCTGTATGTTCCCCCATCATCAAAGTGTCTGAAGAAGTGGGATTTTTCTCCCGCAAAAGCTCATGTGATAAATAAGTCTTTAGAAGTGCCACAGGACTCCTTGCTTATTTTGCTAAAGTGAGCTAACATGGCTACCCCTTGGCATAATTCTACTAAGTTCAAGTGGAGAAAAATGCATTGAATTGAAAAATGCAATTAAGTCAAGGACAGGATAAGCTACGCAACTGCAGATAAACAATGTGATGAAACCAGACTCAAAGTATGTTGGAATTTTCCAGTTGTATTATTTTAACTAATGACATTTCTAATCAGTCTATCTGCCAGTTTTAATAAAGCTACATATAACAAACAGTAAATCACTATTAGCTAGTATGCATTTAAATTAATTTTTAAAGTTCTGTATTTCTATAGACATTTCAAAATCTCTAGCATATTCACCAATAAGTGGCAGATTTTCAATATCACAAAGAGAAGGTGAGCACCAAACTCCCAGTGAAAGTTGATAATTGGATGCCTGACTCCCATTTCAAATTTAAAAGTCTCCCCCCAACAATCTAATATGGAAAACAATATGATGTTTCCAATTCATCAGGCAAAGCTGCAAAAATCAAGGGACAAAGCAATGCCTACTTTTATTACTCCACACAACAGTGTTTAGGCAAAGAATTCTATCAGCTTTTTCAACTGTTAACGTAAGACAAAATGTAACAGGCCCTGTATTATTACAATGGTCTGAGATGCTTTGAGTGTAACTATTCCTAAAACTTGTTCAAAGATTAATTATAAAAAGAAAGAAAATTTCTGTTGTGATTAACTTCCCCAAGATGATTGTGTTACTGCAATTGTGATTTTTCTTAAATTTAACATTTTGTATTTTAAATGGCAATTAAAATTAACATTTAGATGATTATATTGTAATAAAAGAGCCGCATGTAGCATAGCTCTGATACAACAGAGATTAACATTTGTGTTGTTATAGATAAATTTAACAGAATGACTTAAAGAAAACGCATGAAATCCCTCTGGACCTCTCCAGAACATACCATGCTGCTGTCATCCCATTAACTACTCTTCCAAAAACAGGTATTTACCAACATGTATTTGACAGCAATTGAGGAGCTGAATGCTGTTTAATTGGACAGTTTCATGGTCAGCTCCACAACTTTATTTGAGCTGTAGAAACCACAGGCCCAATCCCAAAAAGTACTGAAAACTCTGAACTACTACTGATTTTACAAGACCACTGAGGGTCCTAAGCACCTCACACACTCAAGTCCTATGAAATAAACAATAAGTTGACTTCGAGGAGGGGAGAACACTGTGTTAATTATCAGTTTGGTGCAGTTTATGAGCCCAATCCTGTACAAGTGAAATTAAATGAGAGCTTTGCTACTGATTTCAAAGGAAGCAGAAGCAGGCCTCAAAGGCTACATTATAAACCTATGAAAAAGAGTTTATAGTGGACTTACCAACTTGTAAATAGGAAGCTAGAAATTAAAGTAAATCTTCGTACTGCACAAAAAATATTTGCACTAATAATCTACTGCAGTAAAAATATAAAATATATATGTTTACAAACAGCAGAAATCTGATTTTCAAAATGGTTATATAACTTAAACCAGTGGTTCCCAACCTAGGGTCTGAGGGACCCGGGGGTCCACAGACATGTTGCACGGGGTCCACAGAGCCCCTTCCTACCAGGACCAGAATCCAGCTGCAGCCCCAATGCTCCCCGCCAGGGCTGCCTCTCCCCACCCATGGCAAGATCCCAGAAGGGGGATGGCGCCGTGGCTGTTCCCTGGCAGGGGCAAGGGCAAGGGGCCATAGGTGCTGCAGCTCGGCCCCCCAGCAGCACGGGTCATGGTGGTGGCAGCACCGCTTGCCAGCCGTCCCAGCGGCGCCACCAGAGTGGCACGGGCCAGAGTCTGCCTGTGCAAGCCAGATTACATAATCAGCCGGGGGGGGGGGCACCACAAAGACTTTTTTTCTAGTTAAAAAGGGGTCCCCAGTCTGAAAAAGGTTATCACTGGCTTAAACAGCACCAAACTGCCCCAAAGGCAGAATGCAAAACTAATTTGTAATGTTTCAGATTAACGCTCCACATTTTATAACACACATAAGGATACATATGGGTTATCAAGGCATCAGTCAATCTTAGGATTCTTATTCAGCCCAGCACTGAAAATTCTTGATTAATGGGTAATCCTGTAAAATATTCACTTAGTAGTTTGTTATGGCTTCTATGGAAGCATAATGGGGTCTTTATGGGCAGAATTCACGAACGGGCCTTTGGTTTCTAACTGCCACTACAGGACCTTCCTAACTCCCCTCTTCGCTGCATAGGGAGTCTGTGTGCCTAACTCAGAGTTGTGAACTATACTTGGCAGCAGGGTGCCTCCAAGGTACATAATGCAACTTTCAGCCTTGGCCCCCTTGTAACTCTCATGCCAGCTGCCCAGATAACACCAGATAACTGTGCAAATAACTTGCATCTCTCCATTCTTCTGTAACATCATATTAAAACAAACTTTCTTTTAAGGGATTTCCTGAACTGGATTTTACCTTGGAAAGCCAGGTCTGAGCCATGTGGCAAAACTGCATTAATGCATTTGAAAAAATAAACCAAAAACCACCGCACCAGGTTTGAACAACACTAGTTCAAACAACAAAGATAACCTTTTACCATAGATTTGTCTTAAAACAGGCAACACACAAAAATTACTTGATAATAGCAGCCTTCTAATTTATGTGGAGCAGAATTATTCTCGGTAGGTCAGATTCTCACATACACTAAGGTTATAAGCTTACACACAGGGGACAGCAAACAGGGGAGTTTGCGAGGGAGTTTGAGGAGGAGTTTGGTGAGGCCAGGATGGTGAAGAGGAGCCGTACTGCTGGTGCCAATGCCCCTGCTATTTCCTTTCGCTCTGTTTCTACCCAGACAGACTGTCTGTCCATGGATATCTCCACCCAGATCCTGGTGTAGATTTGCAAGGACTGTGGCCTTCATTTTCCTCCTACTGATGATCAGGCTAGGGAAATGAGCCTATGTGATAGGTTCCTTCTGGTGGCATCTCTCCGGAAACAGGTAGGAGAGCTACAGGAGGAGGTATCACGCCTCAGGGGTATCTATGCCCTAGAAAAGTTCCTTGACAGTGTCCACGATGAGACCTGCAAGGAGGAGGTCCCTATCCCTGTGCCAAGGGCTACTGCCACAGCTCTGGAAATGGATGGGATGCCTATGGCAGAGGGAGGACAGTGGCAGCTGGTTACCTCTGGCAGTAGACGGTGCTCCACGCCTGCTCACATCCCACCATCCCTTGTGGTGAGGAACCGTTATGCAGTGCTGGACACGATGCAGGAGGTAGAGGAGTCCAAGAGAGTCGGCTATATTTTAAAAAAACTCTGCTAAGGGCACAGGAAGTTGCCATTCCAATTAGGAGAAAGAACAAACATGTGAGGCAGCCAGAATGGCTTAGCAGAGAACTCTGCTCTGAGCTTAAACATAAAAGGGAAGCTTACAGGAAGAGGAAGCTTGGTCAGATGTCCAAAAAGGCATATAAAGATATTGCTAGGGACTGCAGGGATAAAATCAGAAAGGCCAAAGGACAAATGGAGTTGCGGCTAGCGAGGGATGTAAAAGATAACAAGAAGGGGTTCTACAAGTATATTAGTAACAAAAAGAGGATCAGGGATGGTGTAGGCCCCTTGCTGAATAGGGCAGGCATCCTTGTGACAGAGGATGAGGAAAAAGCTGAAGTGCTCAATGCATTTTTTGCTTCAGTTTTCACAGGCAGGGTCAGCTCCCAGCCCACTACCATGGGTGTGGCAGATGGAAGAGAAGACGACAGGCCCTTGGTGACGGAAGGTCAGGTTAGGGACTGCTTAAAGAAGCTGGATGTGCACAAGTCCATGGGGCTGGACGAACTGCATCCAAGGGTGCTAAGGGAATTGGCCGACGAAATAGCTGCACCGCTGGCCGTTATCTTTCAAAACTCATGGAGAACGGGGGAGGTGCCAGAGGACTGGAAAAAAGCAAATGTGGTGCCTATTTTCAAGAAAGGGAAAAAGGAGGATCCAGGGAATTACAGACCAGTCAGCCTCACCTCAATCCCTGGAAAAATTATGGAGCAGATTCTCAAAGACTCCATCCTCAAACACTTAGAGGAAAATGAAGTGATCAGGAACAGTCAGCATGGATTTACCAAGGGTAAATCATGCCTGACCAATCTCATTTCCTTCTATGATCAGATGACTGGTTTTCTGGACGCAGGAAGCACCGTTGATTTGCTATACCTTGATTTTAGCAAGGCTTTTGATACAGTTTCCCACAGCATTCTCATTGGCAAATTAAGGAAGTATGGGTTGGATAGGTGGACTATAAGGTGGATAGAGAACTGGCTAGATCAACGGTTTCAGCGTGTAGGAATCAATGGTTCCATGTCTAGCTGGCAACTGGTCACGAGTGGTGTGCCCCAGGGGTCGGTCCTGGGGCCGGTTAGGTTCAACATTTTCATCAATGATCTGGATGATGGAATAGACTGCATTCTCAGTAAGTTTGCGGATGACACCAAGCTGGGGGGACCAGTAGACACACTGGAGGGCAAGGACAGGATTCAGGGAGACCTAGATAAATTGGAACAGTGGGCCAATAGAAATCTTATGAGATTCAATAAGGATAAGTGTAAAATCCTGCACGTGGGACAAAAAAACCCCATGCACTGCTACAGGCTGGGAAACATTCAGTTAAGTAGCAGCAGTGTAGAAAAGGAGACTTGGGGGTCATGGTGGATGGGAAGCTAGATATGAGTCAGCAGTGTGCTCTTGCTGCCAAAAAGGCCAATGGCATACTGGGCTGCATCAAAAGAAGTATTACCAGCAGATCAAGGGATGTGATCATTCCCCTCTATTCTGCACTGGTGAGGCCACATCTAGAATACTGTGTTCAGTTTTGGGCTCCCCACTACAAAAAGGACAGGGACATGCTAGAGAGAGTTCAGAGGAGGGCAACCAAAATGATTAAAGGGCTAGAGCACAAGCCCTATGAGGAAAGACTGGAAGCATTAGGCTTATTTAGTCTGCAGAAGAGAAGATTGAGGGGGGATTTGATAGCAACCTTCAACTACTTGAAGGGATGCTCTAAGGAAGATGGAGCTCGACCGTTCTCGGTAGTAACAGAGGACAGAATGAGGAGCAATGGTCTCAAGTTGCGGTTAGGGAGGTCTAGGCTGGATACGAGAAAAAACTTTTTTTACTAGGTGAGTGGTGAAGTCTTGGAATGAGCTGCCGCGGGAGGTGGTGGAGTCTCCATCTTTGGAGGTGTTTAAGGCCTGGCTGGACAAAACCCTGACTGGGATGGTTTAAGTGGGAGTGGTCCTGCCTCTGGCAGGGGGTTGGACTAGATGACCTATGAGATCCCTTCCAACCCTATGATTCTATACCCTGCAAGGTAAGACCAGGATTTGAATTTGGGCTCAAGCCTAATCCCCTTTATCCTATTAACATAGGATCCCTTCCAGTAACCTTGTGGTGGAGGGTCCAAGCCTTAGTCAAACCAGGACCCAGGATCCAAGCTCCATTGTGATGCAGTGCAGGTACAGCCCCACTGGACTGTTGCTCCAGACCAAAACATTTCACAGGCTGACTTTCTTTGTCCTCTGGAAAGCCAAGTTTGACAGACTGTCATGTTTTCCCACACCATACCAAAAACAAAGGCCTATATCAACCATACTTTGGGAAGCTGCTAGGAAGTCTGGGATACATATGCATGGGGGGCCTAAGGCCCACATAATGCAGCACAGATGCTGGCATGCCAGTTTTGATCATTCCTTGTCTGATCTTACACGTAAGGGTTGATACTCAAGCCCTAGTTTAAAGCCAAGGTCTGCTAACCCAAATTCTAGTAACCCGGGGCTTATACTGCGATACAGACAGATCCTAAAACCACTATATATTGCTCTGGCAATATAGAGAGGCATTAAAATGGCTACAAAATGTAAAGCGCTTGAATCAAGGCACAATACATTTGCATAATGCATTGGGGAAATCTTTTAAAAAACATAAGATTTTCTAATAGAAGTTGGATTCTTGTATAGTTTTGACTGTATATTTAACCTGAAAGACAAGAATAAGTATTATATTCTGTAGACTCTAACCCTGGTTTTTCAAATGCCCTTGCAGAGCCTCAGAGACTTCGGCTGAGTCTATTCATATGTATGAGCTCACTGGATTAAGACTTTCATGCAAAATTTCTCTTCACCTATATTTTTAACTAATATTAAAAATTAGTTCTTAAATTTTCAATAGGATGCACTTGTTTAAAAGGTTAAGTAAATCTTACTAGGCACATAGCTACACTTGCACATGCCTTCAGTTTTCGATAGTGCTGCTTAATTGCAGAGAGACTACACCATATCTAAACGAGGCTAGAGAAGCAACAGGGTGACCCTCAGGGTGTGGGTGGCAATTTAAATGTACAATTGCATTTTCATCATAATTAGTCCTCTAATTGCACAACCAAGGTTAGTCAACGCACTTGTAGGAGTAATTAATTATGACTCACATAAAGAGTACTATTTTTAATGCTTTGCTCTCTATTTCCAAAAATTAGAGGTACCGATCTGAATGTGCAACAACTTTCCATCACCTATATTGAAAACACAAGAATGGAAGACAGCATTTTTATCTTAACAGTTATCATCAAAGACCAGAATGCTGTGCACCAGCATTTAAACAGGGAGGTGATGGCCCATTATCATGACCTTAGGGCAATAGAGGGTACTTTTTTTTTTTTTTTAAAGGATAAGCTGATCTTGATGTGAAGGAAGGCAGTGTGGGATATCAGAGAGAAAACTGAAACATTTACCTAAAATACAGACCATGCAAATCGTTTTCCACACTAATTCAACTTAAACGACTTGCAAAGTGAATTATTCAATTCACTAATTAGCCATTAATTCAGAAGAAAGAAGAATTGCATTGTATGGATGCAGCACACTAATTCATAAAATGGCAATAAGTCTGAAATAAAGCCATGAATCTTTAACATTTCCAGGTTATAAAACTTTAACAGTGTTGCTCTCTCTTTCTAAGATTTAGAAGCTGCAATTCATGACATGGGTCTGACTTTAACCGTGAAACAGCCTTCGTTAGCCAGCTTGTTCATATGATGTCTCAGTGTAGGACCTAAAAAAATCACTAACCTTTTGTAACTCTGTTGGTCTTCAAGATGTGTTGCCCATGTCCAATCCACAACAGAGGTGTGTAACCAGTGTGCACAAATGGTTTGCCCTCAGTGGTATCCAGTGGGTCAGCTATAGTGTCCTTTGGAGCCAAAGCCTTTTGTGCTGACATAAGGGGCTCCTCACCTTCTTGGTCCCTTCTGGCCAGTTAACTCAGACAGAGGAGTAGGAGAGTGGGCCCTGGAGTGGATATGAGCAACAGCTCTCTAAGAGCAACAGCTATGAAAAGTTAAGAACTGTTTTTCTTCTTCGAGGACTTACTCATGACCATTCCAGACTAGGCGGCTCACAAGCAGTACACCAGCAGGTGGGCTCAAAGTTCATGGACAGGCTGACAGCATAGTGAGATAGGAAGGCATATGCCAACGACCAGGTCATGGCTCCTCAGGTATCCTGGACTAGGAGCTGCATGAGGAACACTGCTGGCAATGCTTGAGCTCTTGCAGAGTCAGCAGTTCGGATGGCCAGAGGCAAGACATTCACATACTCGTAACACGCCTAGATACAGGTGGTTATCCAGGACAAGATCCTCTGGGCTGACGCAAATAGCCCTCTCCTCCTTACTGCTATTGCTAAAAAGGATTACACTGATTTGAAGAAGGGTTTAGTCCTCTCATTATAAAATGCAAGGCATGCCTAACATCCAACAAATGAAGATGTTATTTCTTCAGAGTTCTTGTGAGGTTTCAGGAAGAAGATTGGCAAGAAAATGACCTGTCTGTTATGGAATTGTGACACCACCTCTGGCAGGAAGGCCAGATGTAGGCACAGTTGGACCTTGTCTCTGAACACCATGTAGGGTGGTTCTGACATAAGGGTTTCAAACTCAGAGACCTTCATGGCTGAGGTGATTGCCATCAGGAAGGCAATCATCCAAGAAAGGAGAAGGAGGGAGCATGATGCTAACATCTCAAAGGAGGGGACATGTGAGCTTTGACAAAACCAGATTTAGGTTTCATTAGGGGACTGGCTTGCAGACCTGCTAGGAGAGCCTTTCCAGGCTCTTGAGAAACAAAACCGTCTTCATCATCTTGTGCAAGAACACTGACCTGCAGTTAAACTTAACGGAAGAAGGCTGAAAGGTCAGCCAAATGCACCTTAATAGGTGAGAGGGCCCATTGCATCAGGTGGAGCAAGTAGTCCAAGATGGACTGAAAGGGAAGCTTGAGATGGAGAAACAGCACATTCAGAAGTTCAACAAAAGAAATGTTTCCACTTGGCCAGGCTGGTAAACCTGGCGAAGGGTTTTGCACCAACACCAAAGTACTTAGTGCTTGAGTTTGAGGGGCTTGGCTCTGAGACTGGTGTGAGGGTGGCCCTAATGAGGCTAGCCTTCAACCTGAAGTCTCAGTCCTTTTTAGTGCAGGGCTTGAAGACTTGATAGATTTGGCACTCATCCTTCATGTGAGTTTCAACCAAGCTCTTTAAAAAGCTGGAGTGTGGGTCAATCATGAGTACAATTTTGCCATAGGAGGCACAAGACTTGAAGCCTGGAGACTGGGGTATGCACAGGCCCTGGGGCAAGAGTCTCTTAACAATAGGAATTACTGCATTAACAGTACTTTGTAAACTAAACTAATAAAACTACAAATGAAGAGTTCATAAACCGCTAGGAAAAAGTCTTGCTAAGCAAGAAGGGTTGTTTCAGCAAGGGTCATCAGTGTTAAAAACTGAGAGGGTGTAGTGCCAAGAGCGCGCCTTATACTGATACATAAGCTTGCAGCTCTAGGGGTGCTAGAACTGACCCCCCCCCCAGCTATCATGGAGGGAAAAGTCTTTAGAAACAGTGCATGGAGCGCATGCACATCTAGCATGGAATGGACATGAGCAAGCATTCCAAGAACAGTCTTCTAGACATTTAGTGTAATAAGTTAGTACCACAAACAGTTAGTAAAAACATGCCTGCTTTCAGATACAGCCATGGATGAGGAGTCTTTGCTAGATACTTGTCTTTGATAGTTATTAGTTAGTCTTTGATAGTTATTCATTTCCCATCAAATATTATTTTGGAATTATCTCATAATAATTTGTACAAATCCATCTCCTCTTCTATATGGTATAAGTGATCAAAAGCAACCAAAGATCCTGAAATGCTTGATTATAAACGTTCTGTCCTGCTAACCCTTCTTTTTGGCACTGCTGAGTCAAGATGTTCTTTAATTTCTACAAAAATCCACTAAGGTGTGAAATGTATGTTTCCATACTTCATTTATATTTATAACATAGTAGGAACCAGCATCCCCAAGGGTACCAGTGTGTGATATCATCAACACAGACACATAAAGAAACAATCCCTGCCCAAAGAGTTCACAATTTAAGAATCTTGTGGCTTTGTCAGGATATACCTGACTGCATTTCAATATATAGCCCAGATCCAATACTCGTTACATTCATGCTGAGAATTTCGTAAAATCACATGGAGTTTAAATAAATAAATAAATAATGACATCTCAACTGCAATTTGCTACCTCTGATTTCCACAGGCTCTCTCGAGTTCTGTCAAAACTGCTCCCTCCAACTTAATCCCTAAAATACATTCAGACTTTGTAACCTGTTACTCTGGCAAGCACTCCAGCTTAGTTTAATGCAGCTACTTGCCTGAATAAGGATTTGCAGGACTCACCCCACATCTTTCTCATCAATCTCTTTTTTAACATCTCACTTTCTTATTACACTCCTTATTTCACCGTCTGCAACACACCATTGGCAACAACATCACATATGGTTTTCAGCCCACATGAGCTTAGGCCTGATGGTCACATAACTTTTCCTTTATTATAATGAGGGGATAAATCTAAACTGGATTGATTGATTGATTGATATCCCTCAACTCAACCCAAGTATGAGCACTGTGTCTTTGGAGTCCTTTTTGGTAAATTATTTGTAAACCATACTGAGGAAAGAGAACCAACCTGCTCTTCAAGGACATGGGCTTGCTACGTTTGCATACTCGTCTTCAAATGGGTGAGAATGATCAAACATTAATACAGAATTACAATTATTCTCCATTTGAGAAAGCTAGACTTCACCTTCCCACAGAAAACCACACTTATCTTTAGATCAGTGTCTAGCCTTCAGCCAAATGAGAACTTTAAAAATACTGCTTTTAGCCATTTTCTTGTCCCTTTCATACCCCATCTCGCAAACTCTCTATCCTTTCTATCTTGAGACTGAGACAATATTCAGACCATGTAATTTTTATCTCACTATTGAAATACAAGACTATTTTTTACAAGTAATCCTTAAGCCTTCTACCTCACTGTTAAGAGTACAACATATCATCATGGACATTGTTGCTGATTTTTAACATCAAACTGTTCGACTTCCGTATTTTTTGATATGCCCTGTCCAGCACATGAGACAGACTGCTGAGGATTTAAATGAGATTAACAGGTCACCTGTATGTAAAGACTGTGTGTAAATACTATGTAAAATTTTTCTTCCCTACCCAAAATTCATCCCTTTAAGTTGTATGTCACTGACTCAAAGTCGTAACAAATAACAGCGCTTTTTTGTGCTTATTCAGCATGTCAAAGAAAGCCACACTCCCACTAAGAAGCTTTAGTACGCCAACATACAAGAACTGCTGCAAGAACTTGTAGAGATTGAGCACAGTATGTAATATTTAATATCGTTCCATTTTAGTATTATCTGATAATAACCATTACTTTTGTTAATCCTGGGCAGTTTGACTTTACAGTTTTATGCCTCATATCCTGTGCTGTCAGTTATTTATTGACAGGATCAACTTCACATGCTTTGCGTGATTTCTGGGGTTTTGATTAAGATAACGGATGTGTTACTCATCATCTGTGGGAGCAGCCCTGAGGAACAGGGAAAACTAATCGTTTAAGTAACAGTTTTTCAGAGCAGACAGAATAACAACTCCCTAAAAAAGTAAACAAAATTAATAGAAACCTCTTCTCTAGGGAATTTCCCTTTGTTCCTTTCTTTTAATACATCCTTTATTCTGCTCTTATTATTATTATTATTAGTTGGTCTAACAGCTGTCTTAACATTCCAGTGTTCCCATAACAACAGTCATCCCCACACCCAGCATCATTTTCTTGTTGAGCTGGAGATATAGAGAATTCCATTCACATACATATTTAGTATTTAATTTGCAGCACAGATTCTAGTGTATATGGTGAAAAATATTAGATCCTCTCAACCACCTACTTGTCCCCAGTTCTTCTACTGATATAATTTTTAGAAGACCAAAACCCTCTGTCTTCTAATTCTTCTACCATATCCAACTCTGTCCTATTCTTTTTGTTGTCACCCAGTTTGCCCTGCTTGGTGACATATTTTCCTACTGTCTTAACTTTTTAGTTTTAGAATCTGATTCTTGCCCTCTAGTATTTTATCATCCAACATCTTGCTACTGCTTTCACTGCTTTCTGCACTATGTTTGAATATGCAGATCTTTTTCCCCTAAAGAAGGTTTTTTAATGTTCTTCTATTTGTGAAGAACAACTTGGGCCAAATTCACCACTGGTATAAGCATGTGCAAGAACACCGAACATTCTTGTCTCCCGACAGTGCCAGTCAGTTTTCATCTTCTATTTCAGGGGTACTCAAACTTTTTGCGAGCTGGTCCACATTCAGCCTTCCACCATTCATCGGGGTCCACAGGCAACTAGGGTAGGCCTACTGCTGGGAGTGGGGGGGGGTGATGCCGTGAGCAGGGGGTGTGTGGTCCGGGAGCGTGGGGGCTAGCAGGAGCAGGGGGGGTGATGCTGCAAGTGGGGACGTGTGCTCTGGGAGCGGGGGGGCTACTGGGAGCAGGGGGGGGTGATGCCACGAGCGGGGGGGGCTAGCGGGTGTGGGGGGTAATGCCGGAAGCGGGGGGGGGGGGCTAGCAGGGGGGCGAGTGGGAGCAGGGGGGCAGCGCAGCGGGCCCTGCAGGGGGGGCAGTGCAGCGAGCAACTGGAGTTGCTCAGCTGCCCTCTCCCCTTAGAGGCAACATTGCTGTTGCCAATGTTCCCTCTAAGACCCACTGGCAGCTGAGCAACTCCTGTTGCTCACTGCGTGACTCCCCCCCCCCGCAGGCCAGATCCTGGAGGCCCCCCCCTCCCCTGCTTACCCTGCATGGCCCTCACAGCTCCTGGGGCAGAGAAGCACTAATGGAGCATGCTCAGATATTCTGGGCATGCTCCATTAGAGCTTCTCTGGGCGGGAGTTTTAACAACTCCCTGCCCCAGAGGAGCTGTGAGCAGGGCCTCTGGCTGCCGGCCCTGCACGGCCGGCAGCCTTCCCTGTGCGGGGGGGCGGTCCACCAGAAATGTCTTTGCGGTCCGGGTTGTGGACCGCGGGCTGCCATTTGAGTACCCCTGTTCTATTTCTTTTGTCTAGTATAAACAACCACCAATGATTTTAAGTGATCAGGAGGATTTTAAGCTTACCATAATTCTTCTCAGATTCCAATATGCAATTAGAGGAAAGAACAATCTATGCAGACACATACGTGACATGTTTGACAGGAAAACTCTCTCTTTCCCATTCATAAAGGGGCTGCCAAACAGCTAAAGAAGAGTAGCTTCATACTTACTTACTTCTAATGCTTGAAGTGGCCTTGCAGAGACACAGGATGGGAATGAGTGATGGAAATTGTAAAATCCAGATCTACACTAGAAAGAAGATGCTAAGAAAGCATGTGAGAGCAGACAGAGCTAGCCAGAGAGGGACAACTCTCTACAGTCCTTTCACTTCCCATCAGATTATTACATTTGCAACTCTTGCTTGCCTAGCTGGAGCATTCGAGCTTCAAAAACCAATCCTCCTGTTAGACCAGAGCTTCTCAACCAAGGGGTGCACGTATCCATAGCAGTACACAGACGTCTTCCAGAAGGGACACGAACTCAACTGGCTATTTCCTAGTTTTACAATAGACTATAAAAAAAGCACTAGTGAACTCAGTACAAAATAAATTTTCACACAGACAAATGCCTTGTTTATACTGTTCTACATACTGCACTGAAATGCAAGTACAATATTTATAGTCCCATTGATTTATTTTATAATTATATGGCAAAAATGAGAAACCAAGCAATTTTTCACTCAGTATACTATGGCACTTTTGTGGTTTATGTCTGATTTTGTAGACAAGCAGTTTTTAAGACAGACAAAACTTGGAGGCACCCAAGATAAATCAAAAGGAGTCCAGTAGTCTAGAAAAGCCGAGTCAGTAGGCAAGATCAACATGCTCTGTAGCCACACCTATGAGTCTGTGTGCTTTCATACATGTGCCCATGCAGGTACACAGATGCAGCTGTACAAAAGGGTATGTCAGAGCATACGAGTAAACTAGCTGGAATACAGGCTTATGTAAGTGGACTTTAAAAAACAAAGCCAAATAAAACTAAACCTGGATCATAAGCTTCATGCAGAGGCTCGCATAAAGAGAGGCAGAAGGAGAGTAAAAGTCTCACTGAAGACATTATTAATCCAGTCTAGGGCTTGGTCTATGCTGTTGGCAGATTTTGATTTCCCAACTTCTGCTCACCATAGCATACCCCCTAGGCTGTGTCAACAAGAAATAGCCTCTGGTAGACACTAAGACAATAAGGTATGACACTTCTTGTGCGGGTGCATTAACAGCTTTGACTTCCAGTTTGATTGAGTGGGTCTCCATGCCTTTCAATCGACCCCACAGAATCAATCCTGCACTGTCAACAATGCCACCAGAAATGCAACATACCTTAACTTCGAAAGTATTTACATAACAATAATGGATAATGATTAAAAAACAAAACAAATAACTTATGATAGATAATCTCTGCAGGGGCAATTTTTTTTCATTACCCCATTAGACGCTTGAGGGAAGTCCATTTCAAATTAGATTTGGCATCTATGAAACTATTTATATTTACTTACTTCTGAATTTCTTCTTGCTGACAGCCACCTATGTAATATTGATAGTGACACCCAAACAATAGGAAGCCCTACCAGGTGAAATCCTTCAATTGATGTTCAAGACACAGTGGCTTTAAACAAAAGAAACACTTCAATTAAGCAAAGCAAAGAAATACCTTAAGTGTCATTTTGAAGCACAAGGTTAGTAGGTATTAAAAAGGCTGAGTTTATAATTTGTAGAGACCACTGCCCATCATGCTGACCAACACCTGTCTCATCATTTTCTTCTGTTCTCCTGTTTGGGTTCATATCATCTTAGACTGTAAGCTTTCCAGAGCAAGGAGCAGCTTTCCATTCTGCTGTTGTACAGTGTGTAACACAATAGGGTCCTGGTCCCTAACTAGGACTCCTAGGTATTGCAGTCATAACATTTTTTTATAAGATGTAGAACCTCTAGTGTATTTGTATACTTTGTATGTTCTGATTCTTGTTCTCAGCAGAATATTCAAGTAAGGACTGATGAGTGGTGTTAGCCAAATTACCCATGAAAAGAAAAAAAAAACTACACTCTGCTTTGGTGTCTCAATAATATCATACTACAATGTTCTGTGGGAGCACAAATCTCTCAATACCTTCTCTTTCTTACTGCAAAGGCTGACGGTGCAAGGCACAGTGGAGTCATTCTCTTAAGCTCTATGTTTGCAAAGGGCTCCCCTACAGTGGGAAGTTTCCACTGGCTACCTCTAAAGATGCTGTTGAGGGCTGAAGAACCTGACCAGTAACTTTAGACATAGGATAAAGTACTTCTATTCTGTTCTGCAAGTGTACTGAAGAAGTCAGGGGTTCACAAGCTACTGTGCCCAGACAGTATGTTAGACACAACAATAGCACCTGTTGGCCCAAATCAGCATGGCACTTATCGTGACCACTAGCTGCATGGTAATGTCTATACAGACTCATAGTTTACTTTTTTAATCATAGAACATACACAGGTGGTTTAGATTAAAATTGTGTGTTACCGTTTCTTGGTCAGCATTGTGCTTCCATAGCTCCTATGACTATTTCATTCCACTGCACTTCATGATTAAGTGTAGCAACCTAGTTCATATGCAGTTTCCTGAAACAATTTTATGCACTAAGAGTATTCTAAAATTCTAGAGGCAAGAACAGGGCAGAAGTTGGGGCAAAACACACTTAAAGAAGACCCACCTCTATTTTTTTTTTTTTTTTTTAATGAAAAGCTTCTTTCTGGACTCCACAGTTTAGAGTTGTTCTAATTATAGAATTTGTCATCTCAAAATACTAAAGAATTTTATGACGAGTATTTTTAAAACAACATTAAGACTAAGGGTGTCAATAGACACAGTTTAGGGCCCAACTTCAAGCAGTAACATCTGAAAATACAGGAAAGGAACACAATAGACTGATTTCAGTAACTGTGTATTAGTTTATGTTGCATTCTTAGAGATCAACTGCTAAAAGCTACTACAAAAAGTATTTCTCAAAGCCAGAAATTGAAGGATCCATCAAATCATCTTGTCCTTCACCCTGATAATACAAGATTTTTTTCATGAGCTGCATCATCCACAGACTTGTCTAGTACAGCTTTACATAACTAGAGCAATGGGGATTTTGACACTTCTCTTATGAGAGCGCTCTAAAGCAGTGGTTCTCAACCACTGTGTTGGGACACATTATTGTGTCACCACATAGAAGTAAGTATGTTGCAGGGAGCCAAGGAGATGACTGGATTTGTGCTGAGTCCTGTAGGGTCATGCCACACCACCAAGTGCGTCGCAACTTGCAAAAGTTTGAGAACCATTGCTCTAAAGCATACTAGACTTTCTACTGAAATTACATTTATCAAAAAAGTTTAGTCTACATTTGGCACTGGAGTCTGAACTATTTTCTGGTTCATAGGAGTCCGAGGGGGAGGGGGGATGCTGGGGGAAGTGAGCGAGAAAGATGACAAAAGATCAGGAATGCCAGGTTTAGAAGAATGATTTTTAGCTTAGTGGCTCTCAACCTTTCCAGACTACTGTAGCCATTTTAAGGGTCTGATTTGTCTTGCATACCTCATGTTTCACCTCATTGAAAAAATATCAGCTTACAAAATCAGACAAACTACAAAACTGACCCAGCACATTACTTAAAAAAAGATAGCTTACTTTCTCATTTTTACCATAAAATTATAAAATAAATCAACCGGAATATAAATATTGTACTTCCATTTCAGTGTATAGTATACACAGTGGTATACACAAATCATTGTCTGTATGAAATTTTAGTTTATACTGATGTCACTACTGCTTTTTATGTAGTCTGTTGTAAAACAAAGTAAATATCCATGAGCTGATGTATCCCGTGACAGACTTCCGTGTGTAGCCCTAGCTGAGAACCATTATTCTGGCTTGTGTCAGCTGGGAATCTGGTGATGAGCAAGTTTGTGCTGGCATGGCAGTCTAATTTCTTCCCTTACAATGTCCTTCTATCTGGTAAACCTTGAAGAAAGGAAGACCGACATAACAGTTCTCACTTCTGTCTGATACACAAAGAAGGACTGTCAGGGTCTCCAGTTCATCTGATCAGGAAATGTAGATGTCCAGTATAAACTGATGAAGTGTAAAAGTCTACTCCTACTCCTGCATCTGTATGTAGGAAAGTTTCAGTTAGAGACCAGACAGTGATTTGCAGGAGGTTCTGTTGGTAGCATTTCTGAATACAAAAGCAGTCTTCAATATGAAAACAAACTGTGTGGCTCCTACTGTTGGTTTCACCTATCTTGCTTCTTTTATTCAGTTCACAACTCTAAGCGTTAGAAACAGGAACAAATCTTTACAAACTCATAATCCTGTGACTGTTGCTTTATAATTATGAGGAGTCATAACCAAAGAAAGACTTATCTCAAAAGTGAACCACACTGTAAAATAGTATATAAATGGTTTAAGTTACTTACAGGAAAGAGTAATCTACTTCATAGCTATATGAGTTCAAACAATGCAGAAGATGAGTAGCAGCACAAACATTTCTAAAGTATCCTTCAGAGAAAAATCACAAATAGTTGTTTGGTGAGACGGAGTCTACCATGACAAATCTACAGTTGCTCTTGTACACATATTCCAAACCTAGACAAGATCCAAAGGGGCAGCCATGTTAGTCTAGTTCAGTAAAACAAACAAGGAGTTCTGTGGCACTTAAAGACTAACAAATATATTTATTGCATGAGCTTTTGTGGGAGAAAGTCCCACTTCGTCAGACACTTTCAAAGCGTCTGATGAAGTGGGATTTTCCCCCACAAAAGCTCATGCAATAAATATATTCATCGGTCTTAAAGTGCCACAGGACTCCTTGTTTATTTTACCAAACTTAGACAGTAATCCAATTCCCGCCCTCCATGGTTATTACACCCTTCAAATACCTGCAGATAGTTTACTTAATGTGTTCATTGTCCCGGGCTAACTAAATAACTGAATTGTCCCTGTATTTGCATAAACATGACAAAGAAAAACAAAAACAAACAAAAAACAAAAAACAAACACAGAGACCAAGATCAGATATACTGAAC
Source organism: Podocnemis expansa (assembly GCA_007922195.1). Lineage (NCBI taxonomy): Eukaryota > Metazoa > Chordata > Testudines > Podocnemididae > Podocnemis > Podocnemis expansa. The sequence goes on from ML682040.1 coordinate 3,906,557, forward strand.
TGTCAAGTGCAACTTCTGAAGAGATGCTTGAGTTTCAAATCTTCTGCCTCCTTAGAAAAGAAAGAAAAGCCAAAACCCAAGAGCCATTTTTTATTTTAAAAAATGAGAATCCAAGCACACAGGTCCCTATACTACTGACTGCATTACAAATAAACTCTCATCACATCTGTGTAAGAGACATTAAACTAAATCAGAGCCACAGAATCAAGTGGAAGGGTCAGTCACAATCTGCTGGTCAGTGACTGTCCATCTACCCAAACTTTACAATGAAGATTGTTAGAGGAGTTCTCTTCTCTGCAATAGCGCAATTACAGTACTCCACCTACAAGCTGTCACACACTGGAATGAAGTGGAGAGAGTGTCCAAGTCAAGACTGGGATTTCTGGGTTGTTCCTGCAGCCCCCTTCTCCCCTCAGCCCCCAAATCTTTGTGCTTCATACTCCTAGATGCACAACAAACAACTGACACAATATCAGCACCTGTGTCGACAGTGGAGAAGGAAACATGCTGTGTAAGTTGCAGAAAATTTACTTCTCCTGTCTCAAGCCCAATAATTATGGCAGGAGTTGAGCTACCTTCCTGCTATCAAGAAAAAGGTGGAGTCTGCAGTTCTACTCCATTCAAAAATTCTCCTGCACGTTATTTAACATTCAAACATAGGAGTGAGTGATCTGCAATGAAAATTTGTACAAAACTAGGAATTTCACATCACTGATATCAGGGAACACCGCAATTAAGGACTCATACAGCTCAGAACAAAATGAGAGCTACATAACAGAGGGTTAATGAACAAACAGGGCTGCTCCTTGATGGCTTCTTTAACCTCATTATTAGAGCAAAGAATTCATGAAGATATGATCTATCTTGTATAGGAAAGTCTTACCTAGACTAATTTTACTTACTAGGAAACAAGATGGTAAGTAGATAACAATGCTACATCCCTTTAAATCAAGAGTATCAAACATCCAGCCCAGGAATCTCTTCCATCTGGCCCTTGACTGCACTCCATGGGAGCACACTCTCTCTCCCTAATAGACAGAATGCCCTGATACTTCTATTTATGATATATATATATATGGCCAACTAGAAGTAGATTTAAGTCAAATCTGGTCCACCATAGCAAATGAGTTTGACACCCTGTTTTAGATTCACAGGATGACTGAATTATTTGTTTTTCCTTCCCACTGTTACTATAAAATTTGTTAGCTGTCTAGAATTCAGACTGAAGGACTTCTGACATTATCTTTATATTCAATAATTATTAATAAAATAAAAATTGGAGCACAAAATATTGGCCATAGGAAAATGTATTTTGTAAGGACTGCTATCCTGCTCAGCTAAACTACTTAAGTTGTTTGGTGTAATCTGCATTCAGTGGCTGCTTCCTTCAAAATGAGCATGGACTACCATATATACTTGTGTATAAGCCGATCTGAATAAAAGCCAACCCTGATATTAACCCCAGACGCCCCCCAAACACATGCACATGATCTGCACATAAGCCGAAGTTCAAAATCTGCTTTCTATCCTGTGTGTCCCACTGTCCCTCTCTCCGTCTCTCTATTCCTGTGTCTGTCCGTCCCTGTCTCTCTCTCTCTCTTCCCCCGTGTGTCTGTCTGTCCCTGTCTTTCTACCCAATATCTCTCTATCCTGAGTGTCTGTCTGTCCCTCTATCTCTATGTGTGCCTGTCACTGTCTCTCTATCCAGTGTGTGTGTCTCTCTCTCTACCCTGAGTATCTGTCTGTCCCTCTATCCTTGTGTGTGGGTGTGGGTGTGTCTGTCATTGTCTCTCTCTATTCTGGGTGTGTGTCTGTCCCTGTCTGTTTGTCCCTCTATGCCCGGCCCCAGTGGAGTGCACACGGTGCAGCGTAGCCGCCCCGCACTCCCCCCTGAGTTGCAGGCTGGGACACGATGGGGGGCAGGAGCCAGGCAGGCCCACTCCAGAACTCTCCCCTCTCCCTCCTTGGCCCCCCCACCCCGGTCCTGCTTAACCAAGCCACTGCTTGTATGCTGGGCCTGCTCCACGCCTCTCCTGCTGACCCTGGGCTCCTGTGCATCTTCCAAGCTGCAGAGTCAGGAGCCCCATGGGCCAGCTCCGGCAGCCTGCGACCCCCGCCCCCACTCCACCACTCAACGCTGCCTGCCCCAGCACCCGGCTGATTTGCCTGGGCTGCCCCCCCAACCCAGGGCCCCCTTACCTGGCCGCTCCAGCAGTCAGGCCACACGCCGGGGCTCCTGCCCCTTATTTAAGCCCTTGAGCCAGGCTGACCCCCAGTCCAGATTCCCCTTACCTGACCACTCTAGCGGCCAGGCCACAGGCTGAGGCTCCCACCCCTTACTTAAACCCCAGTGCTGGGCCAACCCCTCAACCCAGGGCCCCCTTACCTGACAGCTCTGACGGCCAGGCCACACATCAAGGCTCCTGCCCCTTACATAAGCCCCTGCACTGGGCTGACCCCCCCAACCCAAGGCCCCCTCACCCTGAGCATGCGCAATGTGGGAGATTTAAAAACTCCTGGACAGTGGCTGCTCCCTGCTGGCCTGAGTGCCTTTTTCAGAGGCTATTTTGAAGAAGAAAATTCTCAGGTTATACAGAAGTATATACAGTATATTCAGGAGTCAGGGCAGTAGTGTCTCATAAAAGACAATTATTGGATTACCATGTATTAGATACAATAGAAATACATAAGCTTCATATGATTGCATAATGTATTCATATGATTTTAGCTTAACATCAACATCAAAAAAGATTCCACAGGATGACCAGGAAATTGTTTCCTAAATGTCACACATTGATGCCTTCTGTATCTATGTCCACAAGTGTACAATTCTTCTGAGCCAATTAACACTGATGGGAAATACAGGATTTCCTTTGTTGGGAATATGTCCCACGTGCTACATTTCAGTGTGAAAGCCTTCAGGTTAAAGATAGGAAGCTCACATTTCCGTCTGCACGCACAAACAATTTTTTCATGTTAAAGCCATTAATACAGAGACTACAGCTTGTTCCCTAAAATTCATTTTATAGTGTACTTGGTCAAACTCATGTATAAGGGATCATAATCATATGGACAGAACCAAATTTTCAAGTTTACACAACAACCAAATACTTTAAAGAGGATGATGTACCAAGTCTTAAAACAAGTTCATATTTGGTTTTAACAAGAAGTGGTTTTCTTAATACTAAAAATTTTGTGCTTCTAATGCCACCACCCTTTAGCCTGAGGCTCCCAAAACATCATTGTCAGCACTAAACTTCTGTTATGAAGTGAGAATTTTCCATAACATTTTTATGAATGGTACGCACAGCAGTGACTTATGTGATTACCCAGTGGGTACAGAACAGTTAAAATGCACCTGGAGCACTGTAGGAGACATGAGGTATTTTAAGTCAAGTAACTGTCTGGGGTGGCATAAATGGGTCCTTAAGGACTGGCTGAAACAAACCCAATGGCAGGTCTGAAAAGACAATGGAAACCTCAGTGGTTTGGACATTCACACCTATCAACCGATAGCCAAGAGGAAGGAGATTCCCCTCATTTCCACCCCAGATGTATGGAAGCAGAGAACAGGCCCAGAGAGAAAAATTATGAGTTCTTAGGGCAACTTAAGATCAAAGCTTTCAAGGGAGCTCTGGCATTAGCGAGTACAGACTGTGTCTTAACCTTTGTTTCTCAGCGCTAACCTACAGACTTCCAAACTCTGTAGCCAAGTGACTCATAAATTGTTACCTTGCTTTTAAAAATGCTGCCTTGTGATGCCAATACTGAGTGCCCTGCACTCTAATGGGGTACAGAACAAGCCTCCCAGGGATCTGACTTGGCTGGATTCACTAGAGGAAGCAACAGAGAAAGACAGCAATGACTGATGCCTGAAAGCCCAATTTTGAGGCTGTAGAGCCGACATGACTGCCCCTGCAAACTGCGTAGACCCCTGAGATTCAGCACATTAAAAATGGCAGGTCCAAGGGACCGGTTACAGGCTGGGTCATAGAGACAAACTCTGGGATGTGATGACGTCCTCAAAACATCACTGTTAGTTGTATTACACAAGAACAAGACTAATGTTAAGGCCAAAGCTTTTAAAAGCATCCATTAACTTTGGAAATTCAACTTGACACCAATTCATTCTTTGTTTATGTTTAAAGACCTGATGAGAATTGAGTTGCTTTTACTTTAGCTGAAGTTGCAGGTATTCAGCACCTCTGAAAACCTGGTCCCAGACATGTCAAGTTACACACCCAAAAATCTGTGGTCGTTTTTGAAAATGTTGGCCTTATACCTGTGGTAAGGGCAGAGACCCAATGGCAGAGGCAGGAACAGAATCCTGACTTTAAATTCCCTGATGGCTACAGTTAATGACAGATACAGGAAGAAAAGTGGAATGAATGAATTCCAGTCACATGTTTAAGCAGTTTTACAGAATGTCAAAATATCGCATTTACAGGACAACATTTTCTTGCTACATCTCACCTCCTTCACAGTACTGCCTTTGTTTTATGTCACCATTGATTTTAATTTGGAGATAGGAGACTGTTTTCCATTTCACAGTGCTTCATCATACTCGATGAGCTTACGGTACAATTCATTTGCTTCAAGGTTGCCTTTCACCTCACCTAAAATTAGCAGAGTAGGGATTATACTGAGGAATACACATCACTGGTCTTCTAAAGTGCAGCCAACAGTGTGTGCTTCAAAAAGAGTTAGTGATGGTACTGATGACTGATGCCAGTTTATTTACTATTTCTGAATTGCCAATGTGCTTAGTTCTATAACGTTAAATCATCCCCCAAGGACCTTGCAATTTACAAAAGACACAAGAAAGACACCACACTAGGAAAGAGAGAAAGGAATGAGAATCTGATGACTCTATCTTGGACATTTGACTAATATATCAATATCTGTGAGCACAACAGAAATAAGTTTTTAGAAAAAAATTACCAGAGAATTAAGATCCAGATTGACAGTTTTCCTTTAATACACATAATAAAGTTTAACACATTTGCTAAAGGCACATGAAGCAATTTAACAGATAAAAATGCCTATTCCAAGATCACCACTTTTTTTTGTACAACAGCACATAACAGATAGGATGCTGTTCTTGTCACCTACTGGAAGCAGCAACTACAATCAGCATTTTGTCTCTGGCACTCTCAGCTTGTCCACTTCTATTAAAGCATCAACTAACAAATGGACACAAGCCCTGCATCCTTCACTATGTGGTTCTTGACTTTTTTACACATGGTTCAGGCTTTTAACAGAGGTTTCTCTGCAACCCAAACTCTCTGCATCCATCTAACAGCTAATCAGCAGTAGAGCCCTGCCAGCAGTCTAGCAGCTTATTAGCTGTTCACTGCATCCCTGGCCAGCAGCTGCTCCAGTTCTGTCCCAGAAGTCAGAGAGGCCCTGACCTCTGCGACCACCTGACCACGATCTGCAAAAAACGGTCCACAGACTTAAAGGGGATATCCGCAGATTTGCAGAGCTCTAGACAGAAGCAAATACTGTGTGTATTATTATGACTGAATGTAATTTTATATATCTGGGAACCCTGGGTAAGCCATCTTACAGGCTAGGAGAGACTAGCTTGGGGAAGCTAAGATTCTGAAAAAGATTTGGGGGTCAGGGTGGATAATCAGCTGAACATGAGTTCCCAGTGAGATACTGTGGCCAACAAAGCAAGTTTAGTCCTGGGAGGTATAAACGGGTGAATCTCAAGTGAGGGTAGAGAGGTTATTTTACCTCTCCATCTGTCAATTGTGCAATCGCTGCTGGAATACCATATGAAATTCTGGTGTCCACAATTCAAGAAGGATGTTGATAAACTAGAGAGGAGCCAGAGAAGAGCCATGAGAATAATTCAACTATTAGAAAACATGCCATATAGCAGGTGTGGCAAAACGGTGGCTTGGGAGCCGCACGCGGCTCTTGAATGAAAAAGTGCGGCTCATGGAAGAGCTCAGCTTATACAAGGATCAGAGAGAGGAAAGTAGCCCCAGCCTAGGAGTTTTAAATTTCCTGCTCTGAGCATGCTAGGTGGGGAGCCCCAGCCTGTTCCTAGCCACTGGAGCAGCCATATTGGATGCTCAGCCCAGTGTCAGGGTCAGAGGGTAAGGGAGGGGGTCAGAGACAGCAGGTGGAAGCAGTGGCATAGTCGGGAACAGCAGAGACACATGGTGGCATGGTCAGGGACAGCAGGGAGAAGCATAGCATGTTTAGATTTTCTCATAGGCCCTAATGCAGTTTACTTGTTAAAGTAAAATTGCATTTTACAAGTTCTTCTAAACATGATGTTGAATAATAAGAAATGAAAATACGAAGGAGAAAATAGATCATTTACTGTATAGGCCTAGTTTTCATGGTAACTTTCAGTAATTATTAGAATCTGACAATAGCAGGATCAATACTTGCTCTCTTTTTACAACAAAATTAAAGCATGCAATGAATTTTAAACTTAGCAATTTTGGATTAGGTAAGATTATATGGCTATATGTCTCAGTGAGGCTCTCGAAGGTTTAATAATCAACTCGTGTGGCTCTTGAGTTCCATAAGTTTGGCCACTCCTGCCATATAGTGACAGACTCAAGGAGCTTAATCTATTTATCTTAACAAAGAGAAGATTAAGTTTGCAAGTACTACATGGGAAATAAATATTTAGCAATGGACTCTTCAATCAAGCAGAGAATGGTACAGCAGGGCCAGAAGCTGAAGCTAGATCAATTCAGACGGGAAATTAGGCATACTTTTTAACAGTTTTCAGAGCGGTAGCCATACTAGTCTGTTTTCAGCAAGAAGGAAGAGTCCTGTGGCACCTTAGAGACTAACCCCATCTCCTCCAAAGAGAAAAGAAAAGAAAAGAAAAGAAAAGAAACCTGGCATAAGCTTTCGTGGGCTGAAGCCCACTTTGTCTGACAAAGTGTGTTCCAGCCCATGAAAGTTTATGAACTCCCCCCCCCCCTTTTTTTTTAAATCACTAAGATGCCAGAGGGCTCCTTATCATTTTTAACAGGGAAAGTAATTAACCACTGGTACAGTTTACCAAGAATTGAAATGGAGTCTCGATCCTTAACCATTATTAAAATGAAACCTAGATATTTTTCTAAAAGATCTGCTCTAGAAATTATTTTGGAAACATTTATGGCTTGTATTTTATAGATGATAGGACTAAATTATTACAATAGTCCCTTCTGCACTTAGTCCATGAAGCCTGCTGGACGAATGCAGTCCAAAGACCAATTCTATCCAGCCCATGACTGCACTCCATAAGACCACGCTCTCTCCCGAGAGCAAGAGAGTGGTTTCACCCAGTATTCTGCAATGCCGCGAGAGTGTCAGGTCTCACGACATCATGGAGCGCTGTGTATGCAAGACTATACTCTGAGAGATCACACTTTCTCCCTAACAGACAGAGAAAGAGAGGTATCACGGAGCACAGTTTCATATACACAGCACTCTGAAATGCCATGAGAGTGCTGTGGTATTTCAGTTTATGGCATGTACATGCTACTTAAAGTACCTTTAAGTCAAATCTGGCCTGTCATAGCAAATCAGTTTTGACACCCCTGACTTAGACTCTATGAACGAGCTGCTCCCCTTTACAGGGACTTAATGTCATTTCATACGAAAGCAAACCCAGCCCACACAGTTCTTACACAGAACATTTGCAAGATATTTGTAACTGGATTGCTTAACTCAATTAAGTACCCAGCACTAATTTATGATGTAGGCAGGAGTCTTACAGACTGGCATCTGCACAGTTGTTTTCATTCCAGTGTAGGAAAACATTAAGACCTCCTTTTTAAAATTAATTTTTTCCCCAAATTGTCAGCTAACAAGAGCCTTATACAATTGCTCCTAAACTTTACAAAATAAAACTTATTAACTGGGAGAAAACTGAGACCGTCACACTTGCTTCACCCATAACACAAACACAGTCATCAGCAGGGATGGGAACCCAGGATCTTCGGCTCCAGAACTAAAACAACAATCTCCATGAGCAGTCAGCAGTACTCTGACTGCTCTGAGCCAGCAGCTGGAGAATGATATAGTCACAGTGTAATTTGATTAAAACACACAACAAACTACAGGAGGATTAATGTAACTTTTGTGAAATCAGGGAATAAAGACTGTTCAACAGAAAGCTGTCACAACCTCAACTGAAGAGTGACTGTTATCCCTCCATAACATAGCGTCATATTTTTAGCAGTAAAACATCTGCCTTACAGAAATACCCTGAAGATTTACATGTGAGCAATCTTATATCTGATCTTTATATGGGGAAACAGTCTGTGGCAAACTACGCCCCCTGGGGTGTGGCCAAACGGTCACGTCTTCCCTGGCGGTAGAGGCCTGAGGCCAATTTGCCCCAGCCTGGACAAGTCTTCAGGGTTTTCTTTCCTTAGCACCTCGCTCTTTTCTTGGGGCACCCAATGTAGGCCTTGGTTTGGGGCCTGTGAAACGCCCTTCCACCTTTTAGGAAGGGTGAGTGGTTCCAGCCTGCAGGCAAGTTACCTTATGGTTTCTTCACAGGGCTATAGAGGTGGCAGCACAGTCCTGAGGAATCAGGGCTGTCAGATCATCTTGCAGGCTGGGGTCTGTGCCTCCCCCCTCTCTTTGGTGGTGGACAACTGCTGCCTCCTAAGCCTGGGGAAGTCTCCAGCCCACAGCAATCTTGGTCTTCCCCCTTCCCCCTGGCAGACACAAGCTTTTTATAGGACTGGAGTAGCCATTAATTGGTCCAGATGCCTCTAATTGGCCTGTAGTAACCTTTCCCTGCCTGCAGGGAAAAGGGCCTTTAACAGCCTAGGGCTCACATATTTGACCTGGCATATCCATCTGTATGTAGCCTTCTGGCCTGACTTTATCACAAAACACTGAGATTAAAGTAATTTGCAAAAGAGGGTAGAGCACTAAGCGTTCATCTAAGGCTTCAGCCCTGTGTGGTCCTATCACTGTATGACCTTGAAGAAGTCACTGAACATTTGAGACACTCAATTTCCCCATCTCATTTTTAAATGGAAATAAGAATGCTTGTCTACTTTGTAATGACAACTTAAGTTCCAGACGGGTAGCCCAGTTCATCTAGTTCAGCAAAACAAACAAGGAGTCCTGTGGCACTTCAAAAGACTAACATTTATTTTTTCGCAAAAAGTCCCACTTCGTCAGATGCAGGAAGTGCAAGTTTTTCCACTTTCTGGTATCTGACGAAGTGGGACTTCATCTACAACAGCCCATGTGAAAAATAAATGTGTTAAAAATAAATTAGGACTCTCCTTATCTCGTGCTTTGAAATCCTTGAATAGGAGGCACTGCATAAATAGATGACGGATTGGGCAATCACAGCGGTCCTTTCTGGCCTTAAAACCTATAACTCTATTAATCTGATAGCGGCAATTAGAACTAAAGAGTTCCTGGCTTCAATTTCAGATCTCAGACCATTAGACTTCACTGACCCAGTGGAGATTTTCGTCCTTGTCTCTCTGGTAGCAATCTTCATGTACACTACTAGCTCAACACACACTTTTGACAACAGTAACCTTCAAAAATCCCAAGGCACACATACCTTAGATTCCAGGCTTCCTGAGGCACACATCAAACTATGCAGCAGGAAGCAGGATGCAGGTTTCAAATGTTTTTGTAAACTGAAGGTAACTATTAAACTACAGCTAAACTGCCAAGTACAGTTCGGAGGCACCTGCCCTCATTAAGGCAAAGAGAATAAAATAAAAATGGACTTTCAAGGCCAGGCCATTTGAGATACAAGCCAGATGAAAGCTGTCTCACTGAGGGCAAAATTCCAGTAGGCCTTTAACCAGGTGCACAGTGCAGGGAGGGAAAAGATAGGAATGAAGGCTTGACAGAACTGCAGTCTCTGGGCCTGGTGACATAAAGGCTCTACTCTCATACTACTCCCTTAGGGGGAAATGCTGCACCTCTACGGAGGGTAACAATGGGGTATAGAGCAGGCATCTATGTTCTTCTGTATCAAGAAGCGCCAGAAGACATCCTGCATCTGCTTTCCCTTTGGGACACGACTCAATGTTACCTGTTTTGTAGGGAAAGAGGGTATGTCCCTTTATAGCACAAGCAAGCCCTAACTTTTATTTTTAGGAAGTCTGTTGCAATAAAATGCTGTATTTCAGATACCTTATCCAATCGGTAATGAAGTTTACACTAAAAGTGGAGGCATACTAAGTTATTTATAGTCACTTCCATGACAATCTTTGCAATACCTAAGTCTTAAGTTAGCAGCACAGTCAGGATAAGGTTCATAACAGAAACCTAGTTTAGCCCTTCACAACAGAGATGTCCTAGTCCATACTGCTCATCTATTGGGTCTATTCCCTAAAAATTAAGAATTTTTGATTTAATAGTTGCAGAGATAACACCAAAGCATTACACAGATGCATTTCTCTGACAGAGCTCCATCAACGTGCTCTCTGACCATCACCAAAACAGTTGCCTGTAGCTGTTCCAGTACGCAGGATTCAAAGGCTTAAATTATTACTAGTGCAACAAAACATCAAGAAACAGAAACAGTTGAACAAATTCTATTTTACTGTGGCACATTCAACTATCCCCAAAGGCTCTGAAGCAATATTGCCTTTTACACTGGTAAGCCCTTTTCTCTGGCATTTATTCTGTTGTGAAACTAAAGGAGGATAAAACAGCTCTTGTCTGGATCTCAGACAGTACATCTGAAGTACTATTCATGCCTAACATGCAGCAAAAAACAAACAAATAAATTAAGCCCTTATTTGTTGACAAAATTGAATCCTGGCTCAAACCAACCCAGAATAGTCAGAAAATATGCCTGAGGAAAATTGGACTAGATAGAACAGCAAGTTGCTGGGTCTTGGAGGTTAAGATCTGCTCATAGGCACCCTGGGGCTAAAGCAATTTTTGTCTCTCTGCAAGGGAACCACCACACAGTGTGCCAAAAAGTGTGAAGAAAAATTTGGAAAGTATTTTCATTTTTAATCATCTACTGACATACAAACTCGTCTGCCTCTGATCCGGACTGCTCAAAATGTAAACTTAACATGAAGATACTAATACATACAGAGTTAGTCCAGGCAATAAATGCCATGAAATATCTTCAGACTAACCTGACTTCTGTCCTTTATATTTCATTTGTTAAGAACAAAATCCGTGAAACATTTTCATATTTCTAACTTCAGGAAATGGTATACACTTAATTCAACATGCATGACAGATATAAAACATAAACAATGAGTCTGGTGGCACTTTTAAAGACTAACTTTTATCTATCACATGAGCTTCTGTGGGAGAAAATCCCACTTTGTCAGATGCTTGAAGATGGGGAACTTACAAAATGGGAGCAAAATAAATGCAGGGAAGTGTAAGTCATAGGATCTGGTCAGGCTGTAACAAATCGAAGCTTCAAAGAGAATCCACAGAATTGGAATTCACATGCAAATTTGACACTGTGAACTCAAGAATGAATACACATTATGGATTCTTTTCCCATTACAACAGGTAATTTTGCTTACCTTGTCCCCACCCACCTCCCTGCTAATTGCTGTACCCCACTATTTGAATGTTAACAACTGCTTTTAACAAACTCTGTTTTGCTGAACTAGACTAACTTAGCTACCTCTTTGGAACTTCAGATTTAAGTACACAGCCCCTGAATTATATGGCACTATCCTCTCTGGCTTTCTTGCCCTCTAGTCCAGTTGTTTACTTCAATATTAAATTAATATATTTTATGGTACCCCAAAACTTTCCATTTTAAACAGATCACAGATATCTGTATCAAACATATGTTAGCATTTAAATAGTCCTCATTAAGATTCAAACTCAACTGCCCCACTGAGGTAAATACGAGAGAATTTCATTTAAATTTGTTGTATGGTCTGAAAGCAATTTCCATAACAAAAGTCGATTTCCTCTAACATTATAGTTCTGCAAAAACAGCATTTTACCTGTTGCAGGTATTTATAGAACATTTGGGCATCTAAGTTCTGGTCTATCTTCAGGACCATATATATGTTTGCATTTGTGATGGGAGAACCTGAAAAGAGGGCATGGTCTAAAAGTGGATGAATTTATGTACATACAATTAAGACATTTGAAAACACCAGGAAGATATGGAAAAGGAAGAAAGTTTGAGCATATGTCAATGCTGACTTCAACCAGAATAATTGGTGCCTGCCCTATACAAGTACCCATTCTGCATCACTAGGGAGTGTCTGGCTGCTCATGATTTATGGTATTGCTCAGATAAGCTAAAATACAACACAAAGTGGTGTATGTGAAAACAATGAATAAATTCAACAGTCCTAGAAGGATTTTAAAAATGTAAGACTTTTGACATGGACAAAATGAATTTGTTTAAGTTGCTTTACAATTTATGCAAGTGTCCTCATGGAAATAAAATTAAGTAAAAGAATCTGATTACAGCATTTTGTAACATACCATGCCTAGTCATAATTAAAATAAAATAAAAAAAGCATACATGCAATGTTTTCCTTATGAAACAACATTGGATTTTCCACCGCAAAACCCAGCAGCATCACAAGAGAACTTACATAACATCTATGAAAACATACTGCAATATACTCAAAATGTTTTAAAGCAGTTTTAAAGAGAGGCAGTAGTCACCAAACTTTTCAACCGAAGTGGAAACACAGACAGCACACCAGTTGTGTTAAAATGTTTCAGTCTTCCTAAAGACACAACTTTGCTATAACTAAGATGGTACCACAGAAAGCTTTCCAATTACATACCATGCTCAGAGGAACAAATTTTTGAATGAACAATGGTTTTTAAAGTGACAATCTGTAGAGCAAACCAGATTTGTGGAAAGGCAGCACCGCCAGAGCATGGAAAAGGCTTACTGGCCCCGCTTGTGCTCAGATTAACCAAGATTTTTTGATCTAAATGCATAGCATATTCCAACATGAATATAATAATTGGTGAAAAGCTCTTTATTTTCAGAAGTGGCCTCTCTTTCTGCATGTAAAATTGCTCCCATGTATATTTGCACATAAACATTACAGGAACAGACACATGTGCCTACACTTGAAAGAGTCCAGCCTACATGTGTTACAGTAAAATGCTGTGGTAGCTGTATGTGAACAACTGGTTGGGAGGTTGGGTACGAGTCTGGTTAAAATGTACCCCAACACTGATGATATATTTAAATTTCTGAAATGGAATGCTCCAATTTAAACAGGACATCAGGCAATCAGATACTACAAACTGAAGTTGAAACCTTGTCATAAACATTACAATGGCTGTTAAGAATAGTGGTAAGGGTACATGAGCTATGATAATTATTTTGGATGTCAGTTTATATCTTGATGGTAAATTCCACATTTTATATTTAATGATTTATTTTAAGAAGTTGATAGAAAACATGCAGCCTTGGGCTCTGACTAGACTCCCCACTGCCACTAGCCAATTTAAAAACCATTAATGTGGCAAGCTTCAGGACTGATTTTCAATAAAAACAATCATGTAATATGAACACACCATACTTTGTTTCTAGTACCTTGCTTAGCATGAGATTAAACAATATGTTTTACTTACAAATTACAATAGATGCCTAGAAGCTTTATTTATAGATTTTATGAATGAATGCAGTCTGCAAACAAAATTTACTATAGAACAATCTGACAAAAAAATATTCATTAAAGTGCTAACAGTTTTAAAAACATTTCTATCAACATTTCTAGGAGGGCAAAACTTATTTGCATTACTTACTGGAATGTAGAAGATGCTCATTTTAGGGTCTTCATTGGCTGTCAGCAGCATTCCTAAAGACATGCACAATTACATGGTGAAAACTTTCCATAAGAAACTAGCTTTATTTTATTTTTTTATTTAGAAATGTATGAAGAAAATATGTGATGCAGTACAAAGCAGATTGATGTATTAATTTCATTGCCTTTATGAGCAACAGAGACTTAAAAATGCAGGATCTTTAGGGAAAATGAATATAACAACAAATTGTGTTGCAACAAAGACTGAAAAGGAACAGTTATTAGAATGGTAATTTGAGTAAATACGAAAGATCTTTGAGAAAAACTAATGTTAACTACAGCATACATAAACAACTGATTAGGACTTGAGCAGAGTCAGTCAACTGGGCCCCAAATAAGCTGTGTATTCCTGCTTCATAAAGTACCACCACTGCTAATACTACTTCATCTCCACTGATGTAAGTAAGCACTGTTATGTGGGCTATCAGTGCACCATCCCTTCTAACTGCTCAAGAGAGGGGCTCAATAATACTGTGCTGAACATGGGGGCCAATACCAGTGGAGGTGAATCCATGTTAATCCTGGGATGAAATTTTTGGAAAATTTCACTCATGCAGATAGGGTCCTTATCTGTAACAATTTTTAGTTACTATCACCGTGGATCTATACACCCTCTCATTGAAGCACTGACATTTCCAATATTGGTGATGATCCAAAACACATCATTCTGGAATCAGAGGTATGGCATAAGTACAGAAGTAGGACTTGGACAGCAACTGCATTTATGCTGTTGAATAAGCCAGTTTACCCCCCACACCTCAACTTGTGCAATCATAAAATAGGAAATACCTATTCTTACATTGTGCAGATTAAAATGCTCTGAAGACTAGAAGTGATGTACAAGTGTCACGTATTCTACAGCCAACCCAGAAATGGCAACTGGCTTTGTGCATGTTTGGACATGAGAATTAACATGATGTACTTCTCCATCCCAATCTGCTTGGTAAAGCCACTCCACATACCATTTTCATTTATGTCATTTGACTTTCCTATGTTGGTGGCCTTTAAGTAGTACAAATAAGAAAAAGCGTGAAGGGGGGAGTGTGGAAATCAACCAGTTTAGATAACTTTCTGACCTAAAAATGTTTGAAAAGATTCCACTGAGACTATGACTAATGCGGTCAATCATCACATAGCCAGAGGGGAGAATGGCAATTATACCCAAATAGAGACAGACAATTAACATGGGAAGGATAATTCCTTCCAGCCAATCCTTTTATTAAAAACTACACAACACAGTTGAATCTAGAACTCTGAAAAAAAGGCCTGAATATTTCTGGCACACCAAGAGAGAGTCCCAATGGCTAGGAAAACAGCCAAGCCCAGAAAAGTTTACAGACAGCCTAAACAAAACCAGAAAGGTATATGGTATACTTCACGGATTAACAGTGCCTTGGAGCATTAACAGTTCACTGCCAATAGAAAAGGAAAAAAGAACATAACATTCAGAGAACAGGGAAAACCCCAGAAACAGAAGAGTAGACCTGTGGTTTGCCAATTATGCCTAATGCTTCAAAGAAGACAGTAAAGGGAATGAATATTTGGGAAGCTTCCACCAATAATTAGAGGAGGAAATAGTCTCAGGGACAGTACCTGGGCGTATACTACAGGGGAAATTGGGAGAAATAGAAAAGGAGAGACTTGATCAAAGAAGTCTCCTATGCATGTTTTTGCTGCCTCAGCTTGACCATCTTTCATGGGAACAGAGACACACCTATCCAACCACAGACCACACTAATCTGATTACATGCAAGAAATTTCACAGGCTGGAATAAACAAAATCTCTCTTTTCAAGAGAAAAAGGATATAATGTGACTGTATTAGGAAACTGGTACATCAGCTGGTGTCTACTTCAGTGGGGAGAGGGAGGATTAAACAACTAAGTTTGAAGAAAAAATTAATTTGCAACACTGGGGGAAGGGGTTTAAAAATGCACACTCTTTAGAAACGTACAATGAACAGAAGAAGATGAGGCAAAGAAACGTCTGCTCATTGGAAACATGGTTATATCTCAATCCATATAACCCACCCCAAAACTCTGTTAATGTGCAGTTAAGGGTGGCCAGCAGCACCTCATGCCCTCCTTAAACTGCTGGAAACCAGGAAATACAGATAAGGTACATGCCAACACTGACTTAACTCTTCCCTGTGGAATGGGCAATGAAACTTCTGGGAATTAATCACATGGACTTCAGCTGCCTTCACTGTACTACATGTAGTTGTATTAAATGGTGTAGGGATTAGCTGAGCAGCTTGGCAAAACCATCACTGTAATACAAGGAAATATACAGGAGTGATCAGAGCCTCTCTCTAAGGCCAGTTCAGTATGTGATATTAAAAGAAAGAGGTGCAGGCATACATTGAGTGATGCATTATGCCTCATTTCACCTCTAGTTCCACAGAAGTGAGTGTAATTAGGGCCCTTCATGCAATGAGGACTATTAACACCAAGGTAGGATAGGAAAGTGGTCTGTCAGTTTAATGGGGGTAAATGAATGTTCCATATATTCACTAGAATACCGTGCATAATGATGATGGGGTTGTACACAACAAAAAAATTAGTTCTGCAGCACTTAAAGACTAATAAATTCATTTATCTCATGAACTTCTGTGGGAGAAAAATCACACTTTATCAGACACTTCATTTGTAAATTTGACTGTGTTTCTTCAGGGCTACATAAGGACTTAGGATTTTTTTCTCATCACAATAGGTGATTTGACCTCATCTTCCTCTACACGCTGTTCCCCATTGTTTGACTCTTAATTTCTTCAACTTTCTGTTACAGTGTGACCTGATCCCATGACTTTCACTTCCCTTCATTTATTTTTCTCCCGTTCTGTAAGTTCCCCTATCTTCAAAGCATCTGATGAAGTGGAACTTTCTCCCATGAAAGCTCATGTGATAAATAAATTTGTTAGTCTTTAAGTGCCACAGGGCTCCTTGGTTGTTTTGCTGAACTGGCCTAAAACAGCCACCCCTTTGGAACTGGGGCTGTACAAGTTAGCAAGTTTGTCATGTCTGTGACAAAGGCTGTGTTTGAGTAAAGGCCAGAGACGTATGGAGCTCCTGGCTAGCACCCCTCACTCAAATACTAGTTCTGTCTTACCAAAATTAGCATTAAACTCTTTGCTACAGTTCTCATGTGCCCAACACCATGAGTGTTCTGCACAATCTGCAAGGGCAGGCTACTAATAGTTATCTTATGGGCGCATTGGCACATCACAGGCAGCATTGGAAGGGACTGCACCTAAAACATTTCCTAGTTTTCAGAAGTTTGCATTACCCGTAATTCCATTTGGTGGTTTTCAGAAGTTTGCATTACCATAATTCCACTTCCTGGTTTTCAGAAGTTTAGCCACCCCCCACTTTCCAGAAAGATACAAAACATCACTAGATCTAGGCAATCTTAATTCTGAGATAAGGGAATTAAATGCTCCAAAATTTCATTGGTTTTATAAAATAAACATAAGTTCTCAGCATCCCCATGTGCCACTGTCCAGCTCTCCCTCTCCACTGCCTCTGGACCCTTGGAAATTATTACCTTGCCCACAGAATGTGCTGGCTGCACGAGTATCCCTTCACTCCCTCTGCACTACCTTCTCATCACTCATCTCTGCCTGTCTAGCACAGCCTGGCTCTCCCCCCACCAGAGTTCTCTCCCTGGAGATGCAGATGTCAGGGTGGGAGCTCCAGGACAGCAACTAGCCTGGAGTTAGTCATGACATTTTGTGGCTGCTCACCATTCTGGTCACTGCACTGTAAACTTGGTGCATTCTCCATGCACGTTTGTTCTCAGCTCCTTCCCCCCTCCCCAAGAACAATGCCTTCCCCCTAATCTCAGCATGCACACAGGGGTCAGAGAGAGGAATTCAAACCCCTTCAAAAGGAAGTGGTCCCCTGAAATACCTGGTAACATGAGGGACCCAGAGAGGGGCAGAGATGCCCCCAAATTCCAGCACATACATGCAGGGAAGAAGGTCTTAGGTCTCCCCAGATCTTGGCATGAACAAGGGAGAACAGAGAGAAGAAATCAGACTTTAGCACACATAAGGGGTAAACATGAAGCTAAGCAGCCCCTTATCTCTAATTCCCAGCTCCTTCCTGCCACCCATCCTTTCTACTAATTCCTCTTTCCCTAGTTCCTACTCCCTCCTCTTGACTTGTCACTCACAGCACCTTCTCCCTACTGCTCTTTCATTTATCCCCCTTAGGTAGCCCCAAACTCCTCTCCTCCTATTCTCCCACTCCTTTGCTCCCTAATCCCAGCTCTCATCCTTGTACCTTCCTACTTTCCCTCTCACTACTCTGATCCCTTGTATTTCCTAGCTCTGCAACAAACAAAAAAATTATAAGAATCTAACAATAGCATGAGCACCTTGTATGACGGGGCTGTGTGTTAGGAACCCCAACCAAACGATCCTGCGGCCTGGTTTCCTTTTTTGACACTCAGTTCCATTGTTCAGGAAACCTGAACACTTTACACTAAAGGTCTTTTGTTTTCCTTCCCGTTAATCAATGCTGGCATTCTGCTATAATAATTCTTAGCTGGAAAAGTAACAAATGCCCTGCAAACACTATCACATATTTGGACAAAGCACATGTAATTGATCATCATTCAGAAAACAAAGATCTTTCTAAAATATCTGGGCATACTTCCCAAAAGTTAAAAACAAACAAACAAAAAACCCACCACAATAGAGATAGAGAATAGCCATACACCTGCAGATCATTCTCAGATTTCTGTTACAGCTAGAGTTTGAACTCCACTGCCAGCGTGTAGCTCAGCTCAACGGCAACAGCAAATTCTCTTGAGTTACCCACATACCATGACACTAAGATATCTGGAAACCCTCTAGCCCTACTTTTGTAGAACATCTGTATTTCAATCTTGCCAGTGCATGAATTTTTTTCAGAACAATCAAAATTGTAAGTTTTGAAAACAGAAATTATTATAAAAACCAAAACATTTTAAATTTTATTGCCAAGTCATTTTTTGTCAAAACACTGATGAAAAGTGTGCTAGAAAACAAACTTTCTTTGTTCTAATTAGGTCCTTGCCAGGCCACAAAGCCAAGACCTCTACTCTTATGAAAAATACCTTTGGATATTTAATGGCCTAGTGACTGGTCCTCAAAATGGGTACGTCTACACTATGTGTTTAAGTCAACTTAAGGGCCCTTAAGTCAACTTAAACAGAGCCCTGTCTATACTGCAGGGCAATAAAGTTGACTTTAGGGTCCAATAAAGTCGGCTTTATAAGGTCCACTTATAAAGTCGACTTTAGGCAATGTGGAGTTACTAAGTCAACTTAATAAAGTTGACTTAGTGCAGTGGGGTCATTAAGTCGACTTTATAAAGTCGAATTAAGCCAGGGCACCCATTTAAAGTTGACTTTATAAAGTCGACAATGTAGTGTAGCCTTACTAAGTCGACTTAACAAGATCTACTTAAAGTTGACTTTAAGTTGACTTTGCTTTTATAGTGTAGACATACCCTATGGCAGCTAAGTGGCCTACAATCATAGCATCACAATGATGCACTAGTGCTGTGGAGAAAAGAAAGATACCAATACCCTTGAATGAAGCTCCTGAAAAAGCCTCCAAGGAAAAGTCAGCCAAGCCTAACTCTCTTTCATTATGGTCTTCACTTCCATTCAACTGAACCGGAAAAATCTATCTGGTGACAGCAAATTTGTCCCCATCAGTGTAGACATAACTCAAGATAGCCTAAGGAGACTACAGCTTAAGGCAGTAGTTGAATGCAATAGGCGTTTAATGTATTTCATATACCTGAATTCGGATAAAGGCAGACATCATTGATATCATGTTCTGGTTCCATTGAAGTAAATATTTTCCCCTGAAATAGTGGGGAGAAAAAAAACAAGTGATTTCAAATGATGCAATTAAAGTTCAGTAAAATGCACAGATTAATAAGTAGCCCTTATGGAAGCGAAAAACGGAGTGGAAGAGTACAGCAAGCAAGGCATGACACAAGATTTTGCACTATGACAGTGTGCCCCACATTTTCTTTGCCATGGCACACCTTGCTACCTTTAATTAATTTGAAGCACACCACCATATAGTTTCCAAATGAACTCATGAATATTCACGAGCCAATCCAGAGCTCTTTAGAGTAGTTTTTTTGAAAAATTTTGTGGCACACCTGCTCTGACTTCATGGCACACTGGTTGGGAAACACTGCACTATGATGACAAAGGCAACTCAAAGAATTCTACATTGTAGCACCTGGGTGACCAGATCTGCAATAAGAATGTGTGGCCTACTGGCTGGTCAACTAAAAAGACAACACTGCATGCTAGGCCTTATGATCTTCCTTCTGGAACTGCTGTATTGAAGGTAGGTATGTCATCAATCTGCTCCACTTCATGGAAATTGGACAGGATGCTGAAGCTCCAGGAAAGTCACCAATGTACCCTCATTTCGGCAAAATCTGAATGTATCAACTCTGCATAGTTGCATTTTAATAAGTAACTCATTTATAACAAGAGAGCTGAAACAATGGGTTGGATGTAGGGTTTGGTTCTCTTACCCTTCTCTTGTGCGTGTAAAAGAAGGAATGGCATTGTGTTTTGTACTACCTGTAATTTATTAACTCACTATTAAAGAAAACCAAATAAACCAAACCAGTTATAGGTGGCTTAAAAAAAAATCAGAACAGAGGTTAATGGTGACTTAATGATGCAACATGTTCACAGCTTAAGGATTTCATGTCAGTTCATGAATTTGACTCGATAGATCAAGAAAAAGCCAGACAGGCTCTCTGTTTACAGTCAAACCACCATTGTGAAATATGACAAAAGGAAACTTTTTTTTTTTTTTTAAATCTAAAGTAACAAAACAGGAGAAACAAAGATAAACAGGAAACAATGCTGCACAACATTAAATAAAGGGATAAACTCTGTTGTTGACAACTTTGCCATTTTCAGGTCATCTTGTTACACATATCCCACAGGTGGGCAAGACAGATACTAAGAAATAATGTTGTGACTCTTGATTTTTTTATATTAAAACCAGAGTTTTGCCTTTAAAATTAAGGCTATCAATTGCAGGTAACTCAAGTAATTAAATTGTTTTGAGTTAACTCAATTTAAAAGAATTAATTGCAATTAATCACAGTTTTAATTGTGCTGTGAAAAAATACCTCTCCTTGGCTGCCAGTAGGTTACACTATTACACTTTCTCTTTCTGTCATCACTAAAGAAATGGCACATCTACTCTTACTTGCATACAAAGTGCCAAGTGAGCTTTAATGACTAAGAGGGTCAGAATCTCTTTCACACTGAATACAGAATTATGGAGTAAATGTGGAGGAACTCAGAAGCAGAAATATTGTAAGAGGAGAAAATCCAGAGAGCACACAATTAGATGTAAGCAAACATGTAAAATAGCTAGCATGAGAGAAGCCTCTAAGAGCTGGCCATAGCTAGGGATACCAGATACCAAAGCATGGAAAGGAAGACAGGAAAGTACAAAAAGGAGGAAATTGGAGGACACGTGGAGAAAATGTAGTATTAATGTAATATTCTTCTATTTTTAGGGGGTCCCAGAATGCTTCCCCCTAAAAATAGGGAGTTCTGGGGCATTCCAGCATACTTCAACACCTGTAAGTAAAAGGCCAGACAAAATCATGTATTTTTAAAATGCCTGCCACACGGAGGACATGAAGGTAAAGGAGGACATGTCCTCTTTTTGCCTGACAGCTGGTAACCCTAGTCATGGCACCAAAAGCATTAACATACATGTCCTCAGTACCCTAATACAAGGGACAAAAAGAGAGCAAATTTGGAACTCATTTCCCTTTTCTTTCCTTCCCTGCAATAGTCACACCTACATCCCAAGTCCTTTCTGTGTCTCCCAACTGAATGCAGCTACCCCACCTACCACTGGTCTCTCCCCATCTCATCAGACAAAAGCCTGATAGTCCCCACCCAAAGGCAGGTCTGAGCAAGGGGGCTACTCTGGAATCAAAGCCAGAGACTCTCCACCTCACAATCTACTTCTGTGCAGCTGGTACTCAGCCAGATGTAGCCAGGAACCAACAGCTGGGAGAGGTGGGGCCAGTTGGCACATATTCTAGGAAAGAGTCCAAACCCAGTGCTGGCTCCTGTGCTAAGAAACTCTCCCTTTCCCACCTGAGGGGCCACCTACAAATCTTTATGATGCTTAGCTGTGGTTGAGAAAAATTTATGTAATTAAGAAAAATGGAGAGAGGCTAGTGCTGGTGTTTTAAACACTAGCCAAGGATTCATCAAGTCTTCTAACTAACTGTACAGTTACTGCAAAAGGGCCTTATTAACAAACAACCCATATACGATCAGAGAATACTAATAAAGCTTGTGAACCTTACAGGTCTCTGGATGTCTGTGAAAGCAAGTAGATGTTGAGAAATAATTGCGCAACCCTATTTGACTGTCTGAAAGAGACTGTAAAGCATCTGAAAGCTACTGAATGGGCTGTGGCTTCTCCTAATCAGGTCCATCATCAAGTTAGAGGAGAAGAAGAGTGCAGGAACAGAACAGCTAGTGAGTCTTTGAGGAGTATAAGGCAAGCACTGCTATAAGGAAAACCATAATTAATGAAAACAAGCTACAATGGCACTATCGTGGATCTGCCAGTTAGTACACAGTGAACTTCATACAAAACACAGATAGAAATGCAGAGATAAGACAGAGATTGTCAAGCACCCAACAAACAGGACATTCTGCATCATATAGATATTCAGGGTGAAAGGTCAACTTTATCTCTGACTTTTAAGCTTATCAAGTTAAAAATATCTACTATAAATTAGCCATTTAGTGCAATATATAACATATGAGAAACTGCAATTTGAATGCAGGCTTACGTTCTGCTTTTTTTCCGGAAGAGAGTTATGTAAATATAAGTCAGGCATGGCCAAACTGTGGCTCGGGAGCTGCATGAAGCTCTTGAATGAAAAAGTGCGGCTTGTGAAAGACCTTGGCTTATATGTGGGTCAGAGAGAGGAAAATAGCCCCAGTCTAAAAGTTTTAAATCTGGTCAAGGATGGCCAGGAGACACGCAACATGTTTAGATATTCTCGTAGGCCCAAGTATGGTTTATTCATTGTTAAAATAAAATCATGTTTTAGAAGTGCTTCTAAACATGACGTCGAATAATAAGAAATGAAAATACGAAGAAAATAGATTGTTTACTGTATAGGGCTAGTTTTCATGGTAACCTTAAATAATAATTAAAATCTGACAGTAGGATCAATATGTCTTCTTTTCACAATAAAATTAAAGTGTGCAATGAATTTTCAACTTAGTAATTTTGGAGTAGATAAAAGTACATTGGCTATATGCTTCAGTGTGGCTCTCGAAGGTTTAATAATCAACTTGTATGGCTCATGAGTTCCATAAGTTTGGCCACCCTTGATATAAGCATTCAACCTACTAAAATAGATTCTTTGACATACATATCACAGGTGTTAGAAGTGAGTTAAGTGTATTTTGGGAAAAACTGATATTGTGGCATAGGAACATAGGAAGGAAAACGTTCTGTGCTTTTGGTTCTTTGGATTTTTTTTTTTTTTAAACATCTTACCAATTTTACAGATGTTTTAAACCTTTATTTTAAAAGAAGAGCTTATAAACAGCAATATAACTGTTGGAAATACTGAGTTTGTAAATCTGCCTCCCCAGCAGCTTACTGGAGATTTTAAGGATCTGCTTATAAAGTTAGACAACACCACCACTAAGCAAATTAGGGTACAGAAAGAACTCCCTTTGTTGAAATGCACACACAAAAGAGTAGAGCATAAAGTTCAAATCACATACACAAACAACAGCATGAAAAAAATCTAATGTAACATCACAACAAAATAAAGACTTACTGTGTCCTTGTTCCACATTTTTATGATTCGTGAATCTGCAGATATTATTAAATCTAACGGATTCTGGAACTGGATTGATTTAATAGGCAGGCCATACTGGTGATCTTTGACTATTAATGGGTTACTGGATCTGAGATCATACAACAGAACCTGCAAAATAAAGACAATTAAATCCCTCTACTGTCTAGTCAGGAAGGTCCAAACTAGGCCTGGCCTATACTCAGTGTTGAACCACTTTAACTAAACTTGTGCTAAATCACACCTTTAGGTTAAACTGGTGCAAATTCTGTGTTTAGACACGTCTGTCAAACCACTATTTGAAGCTCTGAACAGGTTACTGTTTGTGAAACAATCCCAGTTTACTAGTAATTAATTGCTTATGCTAGTATCAGGTAGATGCTTCAGTAGTATGATAAATTACGTATGCATTTAAACTTTTACCGTACTTCCTAGTAAATACCAAAAATGACATTACCTGTGCTTTTCAGAATGGTTGTCTGTCCTGTGTATCCTAGTACTATTTTTTTCTTTATGGCACAAGAGAGTGATAAAGCAAAGTAATTTCAAGGAACTTAGGGTCTTAGGAATTTCTTGAGGTTTAGCAGTTTTTAATTGACTAGAAATGTCATTTCAAGACTTTGTCACTGTCATTATCATTCGACATCTTGAATTTCAGTAGCCAGGAGGGGGAGAAGGAAGAGTGTGGATAAGATGCATTAAACTGAAAAGCAGCAGAACCAAAAAAAACAGTAACTTCCTCACAGTATTGAGTCAACAGAAAGTTACACTGAGATGTGATTCTGCAAAATCCCCCACACATGAGCAACATCAGGATGTCACTACATTATTATTGTTTAGCTCTAATTCCTCTTGATGAAGTTACTACACACTTTAAGAATTACTGCCCTACATGCAAACATAAATGCCAAGTTTGTGTGTGTATATTTAACTCCTCCACTAGTACACACATACTTCAAACCAACTATACTAAATAAGTTCAAAGACCTCAATCTTTGTTACAAGGACTGCATCTTTTGAGAGCTATGGCAATGAAAGTTTATTCAATCATTCACCTACCTGTCCAGTGGATGTGCCAACAGCCATACTCAAAGCTCCATTAAACTTCAGTGCTGAAATAGATGGCAGGCCATCTATCCTAAAAGGCACAAAGGTCATAATTATATGTTCCTTTCCATAAAGATGGTGAATATTTGCTAAAATGCCTATAATTAATGGCTAAAAATACTAAATGTTGTGTTTATACATTCAGAAGTTAGATAAATTAACTGGGACACCAAAGACATGCACCATTTTTCAGAAATATCAGTGGTCATCTTCACAACCCATGTTCACGTGCATTTTTAAATGTCAGACTTTGCTTCTTGTGCCCATGAAGTAAGAGACCAATCTCTCCAGATAAAGGACAGATTCTACAGTGTTTACACACTAGTGTCAATGAGATTACTGATATGTAGTAGGTCTGCAGAGCAGAATCAGGACCTAAAGCTATGCACTAACAGTCCATTTCTACATACTCTGTATCTGCCGTCACACTGCTTAAAGCACAATCCAACACACCAACTCGATTTCTTGTTCTAGGGTCCCAGCATTCCACCTTCCCCTAAAAAGTATAAACAAGTGATGAAAAAACATATTTCTGTATTAAATGGTCAATTATAAATTCTTCTCAGAAGCCCAAAATCAAATCATAGAGGATACTGAACCTACTGATGATCCATTTTAATTGCAAAGGTAAATCCAGTCCTTCCATGAGTTCAATTGCCACATTTTGGTTCTCTTCTATTTTTTAAAAAATATGATAAAATCTGAAAACCTTTAAAATGTCAAATGAAAAAATAGTACCAGGATGTATGTATGTTAGTTAAGTTATAGATACACCTATATTTTATAGGAAAATGGGATGGTTAATTTCTTTGCTTACGTGCGGAATCTTAAGTGTATGCACAACCAATAAAGTACAAGAAATTGTGTGCATTTCCAACACTAATCAATTCACATGTAATGTAATAAATTAGATCTTTGGCTATATTTTATGATTTACTCCTATGACCTGCATAGTGTCACCAAGAAATCAGACAGACATACTGCCACGGTTCTTAGAAGGCTTAAACTAAACATTTACCTCAGCTGTCCCAGTAGCAAATAAGCAGTGTACGGGATTTATGTCACAGACATTATTCTCCCTAGAACAGAAAGAATGTAAAGTTTAATGACCCAAAAATGACAGATGAACAACTAAAACAATTGTAATCACCATGTTTGCCCTGACATTATCCTATAAAAAATGCCATCCTCAACTGTCTGCTTATGCATTCCTTCCACAAAATATCTTAGTGTTTCCTTCCTCATCACCTCTTGTACTCTGAACCCTTCCAGAAGTGAGAGACAAGTCAATCACCTCCTTCACCTCCCTTCCCAAGACCCATTTATGCTGTGAAGACTGCAAGAAATCAGCCAACATGCGACTGTTAGACAGAAGTTTAGGGAGGGTTAAACGCAATCATGTTAATAAAAAGGAAGTTTCATAAATTACATTTTAAAGCATAGATTGGGCCAATAAAGATACCCACAGATATAAACTAAATATCAGAGTTAAGATTTCTTTTATCGTATAAAGCTAGAACTGACAATGGTCCTTTCAAAGTCTACCTTAATTTGTATTAAGATGCATTCGGATTGTGCACAGGACACTATAGATAATGAACACGCCAGTCATTTGGCTCCACCTGCTGGAAAAATTGTAGATGAACATGATAAACTGTAGATACTTACGAGGCATCAGTTTGTAGAGAATTCAGGAACCTTCCTTGTTCCAGATTTAATCTGTATACTTCAGAACTATAAAGAAGTCAAAGTTGATTATTTTCTCTCTAAATGCTGAAGAATATTTTGAATGAGTGACAACCATCAAACAATTCTGGTTTAAATCTCACTTTTATACCAAGCGTAAGTTTTCAGAGTTTAATTTAAATAGAGCAGGAAACTTACCACCTGACTAATATTTCTTCCCATCTGTTCACCAACATCATGCTGCTACCATACCAATAACTACAGCTTCCGCAGCAAGAAATTTATTGCTTTTCTACTATGTTATTGTAACAACTGTTGTTGTTTTCTGTGGTTTGCATCATTTCCTTTAAAAACAAAAGGAAACTAAAACCCTAACAATTATTTATCTCATTGAAACTTTGAAGGGCTACATATGGACTTCACTCCCCTACCTTTCTAGGGACTCCACAATTCATACTTTTACATAACTTACTAAATTGACTTAAATTATAAGAAAGCCATCAACACAGACAAACATGACAAATATTATTTGACTATCGTTTTTTTCTGATTTTTAATCCATTCATTACATATTTCAACAAGACTGTACGTTGTGCTGTAATTTTGACAGCTATTTTCAAGAACATAACATGCCTGTGCAGAGAGCTATCCAATGGTAATGGATTAAGAAAATAAATGGACTTAAAGATTCACAGAAAAAAGGGCTGTAAGAGATCTTGAAGAGTCATTTAGTCCAGCCCTTTGTGCTAAGAAAGGAACAAATATCTACACGATCTTAGAGAAATGTCTGTCCAATATGTTCTTAAAAACCTCCAGTAATGGGTATTCCACAGTCTCCCTTGGAAGCCTATTCCAGAATTTAACTACTCTTATAAATAGAAAGTTTTTCCTAATATCTAACCTTGTTGAAGATTAATCTCATTATTTATTGTCCCATCCTCAAAAGGTATGGATAACAGTTAATCCCCATCCTCTTTATAACAACTCTTAACATACTTAAAAGACTTCTCAGGTCCTCACTCAATCTTCCTTTCTCAAAACTAAATGTGCCCAGTTTTTTAAACCTTTCCTCAAAGATGAGGTTTTCTAAACATTTACTGTTCTTGTTCCTTTCCTCTGAACTCCTGCCAACTTGTCTACATCTTTCTGAAGTTTGATGCTCAGAAGTGGACATAGTATTCCAAATGAAGTCTCACTGGGGCTCAGGAGAGCCATACAATTATCTTCCACATCTTACCTACGAAGATCCTGTTAGTACACTCCAGAAAGAGATCAGCCATTTTTACAGCTGCAACATATGGATGACTTACTTTCAATTTGAGATCCAATATACACCCCTCCAACCTTTTCTGCAGCACTCCATATCCAGTTATTCCCACTTTAGTATTTGTGTATGTGATTTTTTCTTCAACACTGTAGTTCTCTGCATTTGTCCTTTCTGAATTTCATTTTGTAAAGCTTTCTGACTACTGGGCCAACTCATATTTTTGATAACCAACATTTTCTATTCTTCACTAAAGAACAGTATGTTTTACTATGCTTTTACAAGAAAAACTGTCATTTTTACAGTATATTTTTAGCTTCATTTTATATCTGGAAAATACAACCCTAAGAGAAATAAAAACAGAGACCAGCCCATTTGGATCAATACCTTGCTCCTACAAAATACAGGTCACATGATGGGTAGTGATAGGAGAAATCTCTACCAAACTTTGGTATTCTTGTCCTGTAATAACGGCCATGTTGCGAGTGAAACTCAATATATCTATCACATTGCAAGAAGACGATCTGAAAACACAGAGCAGAAAGCATTTGTGGTTTAATTGTTTTGTCTTGTTTTTTTTTTCCTGGTGGTTTCTCCTGCACTGTGCCACCTGACTCCTGCCATTTTTTTCTTTAAAGAAACTCCAGTGATTTTTCAAACCCACAGGTTTTTATCAAAACCAGCTGATCTAGCTATTATTTTTTATTTAATGTTGTATTTCTTTAACAATGGTAACATTTACTAACATGGATCCTGTCTAACTATTTTCAGCGGGTACAGGCAGAGAGCTTGATTAATTAGTCTGAAGAAAACCTTTCCAAATTATACTTGTAGACATTTTCAACATGTATTGTAAAACTTGTGTAATGCTTGTGATGTTCTCTGTTCTTTTGTCTGAAATTCGTATGCACATATGACCACCACCCCCACCATCACCACTCACTGGAGAGAAGGAAAGGAGAGAGAACTAACAGAGGATCACCTTTGATAAACGAAGATTTAGAAAACTGTTCCTGGGGTTGGTCTCTAAAAGCATGGCTAGCAACGATGAAATCCCAGCATAGGCTAGTTGCAGCTGATTTTACTTCTGTTGCCTAACACATGACAGAAATAACAGTACCGGCACCCACTCTATGCTGATGCTTCCATCATTCTAAACTGAGAAGAGTTGTTCCGGTGCCGAGCTAACCCTGAGCGCAAGCAGAAGTCTTTTAAACTTCTGACGCAGGGAGATATTATCAAGTGAAGACCAAGACGCTAAATGTAATGAAGTGTGGTATTCTGGGGAGTGGAGGGAAGGGTTCCTAGCCAGCTAAAAGGAAAACAGGAATTGCCAAATTGGAGTCACACTTGAGGTCTATCTAGTCCAGTATTCTGTCCCAAAGAATGGCCAGCACCAGATCCTTCAATGGAAGGTGCAAGAACCCTGAAGCAGGAAGGTGCAAGAACCCTGAAGCAGGAAGGTGCAAGAACCCTGAAGCAGGAAGGTGCAAGATAAATCTGCTCCATACACAAGGTCTCCTGATCCAAGAACTAAAGATTGACTTAAGCCCTGTAGCTGGAGATTGAATATACATTCCACGGTTTATTTCCACTGATTATCACAACTCCTTGGTTAGCTGTTGACCACAGCAACACATTAAGCAGAGCTCTTCACCAAACTTTTTGTAACAATGCCTAGATCAGTTCTCTTCAGTAGTCTCACTAGACTATCTTCAGTTTTAACTCTAAAACTGAGTAGACCTAAAGGAAGGTTCTGAAGCATGGAGTAGTACAGAAAATAAGAAAGTAATGAATGCAAAATTGGATTTTAAACTTCACCGGCATGTTCTAAGTTCACAGACAGAAGGAAAGGGGGCAGAAATCAAAGGATCGCTCTCAGTGGGAGCAGAGGTGCAGGTTATTTTCAAGGACTAACATGAACAGACATTCTACTTTACTCCCTTGAGAGTTTTAACAACTTTTTAAACCATTTTTTAAAAATAAATGTGTAAGTAAAAAAATCCTGCCTCCACACAGTAAATTCAGTGTAGTCAACAGTCATACAAATGTTGTTACATGTTAGCTCTGTGTTCCTGAGGAATCAGAGCATAGTATCTAGCCTGTGCCTCCCCCCCACACATCCCCCAACCTCTGCTTGAACTGAAAACCAAAAACAGTAGGAAATGGGAGACATCCTTTTCTTAATCTACCCATATCCAAAAGCCATCAGCACAATGGAGCTTCATTTGCATTGACTATGGAGAACCAGACTCCAAAGCAGGAGCCGCACTGAACTCTGGGATTGAAGAAGCAAGAGCCGTACTGAACTCTGGGACTGAAGAAGCAGAGAAGCATTGCCTGATGGGGGATCTCACACCAGCACGAACAAACTCAGTAATTATCAGACCATTCTAGTCACAGACATGATAATTGATACGTAAAATACTGAGTCTGCCTGACTGTATTGTGAGCTTCTCTGAACCATAACACCCAGCCAGGAATGTGTACTGGCCACGTAAACAAGTCCTTATAAAAAACCTTTACCCACATAGTGTAGTGTAGTGTGTGTCCTGTGCAAGTCCTGATTGGATCCTTTCTGAATCCTGTGTGAGTCTGGACTGAGTCCTGACTCCTGATGCTTGGATCTAAAGCTGTATCATTTCCACTGGGATTCGGCTTTTCTTCCTTGCTGATTGCTGTGGGAGCTTTGTTTCCATCCAGCCTCTGACCCTAATCTGCACAACCTGGAAACCTTTCTGCTACACAGAGTGGTGAGACCCCCCTCCCCAAACTTCTCTCTCTCTCTCTCGGCCTGATACAGTAGAATCTAGGTAATATTGTAGCTGGGTGTTCTTCTTTCCTTGTATGTTTATCAATGCTGTAACTGGGTATTTTGGGGTATTCTTCTCTCCTTTGTAATTATTATTAGTAGTACAAGTTTTAGATACCTAGCAATAAAATGACTTTTGTTATTAAGCCAGTTTCCAGACTCTTTTAAGACATCATTCCCTCTCCTTTGTGGTCTTGGTTTCTTTATATCACTTTGCAGCAGCGCTTCTATTACCTAGCCTAAGATCCCTGTAATGCCCACAACCCTGTAAGGTTTGCTCATTGATAGGGATAGTAGCCTGATTGACTCCAGGGGGATATAAGGGTGACAGCTGAGAAGTGCTGTTTTGGCCCAGCCTGATTGAGTCCAGCGGCATATCAGGGTAGCAGCTGAGAAGTGCTGTGTGACCCAGCCTGCTCAAGATCCATAATCAAGCCTAGTTTGGTGCGGTACAGGGGCACATAAGGGTAGCAGCAGAGAAGTGCTGTGTGACCCAGCCTACTGAGTTCAGGGACACATAAGGGGTCAGCTGAGAGTGCTGATAGACCCGGTCCACTCAGACGCACCTCTATAGAAACACAAGTCACACAAGCAGCACACTAATAGCAGTACCATCTTCCCCATAGAGAAAGCAACCCTAATAAATGAGCATACCCCGAGTTGGTGGGCAAAGTTGGTAACAGTTGACATTTCCCTCAATCTTGAACAATTATTGTTTTACATATTTTTGGAAAATCTCTACTATGTTGGAATGAAAGACAGTCAGGTCTTCCTTTATTAACAATGAATCCAACTCAGTGGAATTTTTTTTATATCATTTTTCTTTTAGCATCATTTCAGTGGGACTCTGGATTTTTCTTCTCATTGCAACAGGTGATTTGACCTCATCTTCTATATGCTGTTGCCCAGTGTTTGAATCTTAACAACTGCTCTGATTTGGTGTTACGGTGCAACAAGATCTATGACTTAGACTTCCCTGTGTTTATTTTCTTCCCATTCCGTAAGTTGACCCATCTTCAAAGCATCTGACAGAGTGGGATTTTCTCCCATGAAAGCTCATGTGATAAATGTTAGCCTTTAAGTGTCACAGGACTCCTTGTTTGTTTTACCACCACTGAGTTATTCCTCACAAATAAAACCACTAAATAACAAAAACACCCTCCCTAAAGTATCTGGTTATTAGTGTAAGTAAAACACATGTGGAAAGACAACCTTTTTAAAGATCAGAAACCATTCCCTTTCTCAACCTTCTTAATCAACTCACATAAACATAAAATAGTAAATACTTATAAATTAACAATATGCTGAATGTACCCTTGATTTGAATTAAGTAGGATCGATTATACAGAATATTTTGGATAATAAAGTTAAAAAGACAGAAGAAAATGAAAATATGGAATTAGACAAGGTCTCTAAGACAGTTTTTCTATGTCTGAATCCTTTGCCAATTTCAGCTAAATATAAAAAAGCAGGACTACTGTTAGCAGCCAGACAGGAAACAGATTTGTAAACAAAAATATTTTCTGATTCTTTCACAGATTCTTTTTCAGTCCTTAAGATGGCAAGCTTTTATTCTTAGGCTTTGTCTAGAAAACTACACTGGTCATGGGTATGAAAAAACCACACCCTTGACTAACACAGTATGGCCACATAAAACCCAGGGTAACCACAGCAAAGTCTGTAGAAGAGCACTGCCCCTTGGAAGGTGTTCCTACTCCGCCAGAAAACCCCTTTTTGTCAGCCATAGGCTGTGTCAACATCAGGGGTTAGCAATCCCTGGCACATGTGCCAAAATGGCACTCGGGCCTACGCACAGCAGCATGCAGGGCTCCTGACCCTGTGGTGCTGCAGCTGCTCCATTCACTGTCCCCCAAAAAGCTGCGTGCATGTGCACAGCTGTTGGCTCCCCCCCGCCAAGGGAAGAGGAGCGTACCGCTCCTGTCCCCTGCTACCCCGCTCCCCAGCTGGGAGAGCGGGATCAGCAGGGAAAGGGAGCATGCAGCTTCTGTCCCCTGCTTGGCTGGCTTGGGGGCCAGCAAAGGATGCTGTCCCCTGGGTCTACACTGTTGGGCTATGCCAAGATAGTCTCCATACAATAAACATATCATTAAAGAGAAAGCAGGTGGAAGGGTGCTGTAACTTACGGAATTAGTTCTCTCCTTTTCCCCTTCAGTTCAGGCACGTTATTCCTAGGTTTCTAGCAGGCGGCTGAATTTTAGACAGGACACAGTAAAAGGCTCGATGGAAAGGTGACAGGCAGTGAACCTCTTCCCCCCTCTGCTAGAACCTCTCACTGTTGTGTGTAGCTGCACACCGCAGTGTGGATGCAGCCTGCTTGTCTTGGAGGCATATAGCAACACATAATACATGGCTTCAAATCTAGACAAGGCCTCAAATGACTATAACTGAAATAAATTAGTAAAGATATTTTTCACATTTCATTCTCTATGGCCAAACTTGGCATTAACAGTCAGTTTCATTCTTTGTTCCGTCTTCTGTCTATTGAACAGACATCCAAACAGAGACAGAGAAAAATAAAATATTTTAAAGATAATTTTTAAGGAGTCAGGACATGCTATTTAAAAGAACTAGGCTTTTTTTTTTTTAATCAACTTCAAGAGTCTCTGTTGGCAGTATCCCTTTAAAACAGCAATCTAAAATAATTCACTGTTTTCTTAAATAAACACTAAAAAAGATAAAATATTAAGCATACCTTCGAGTAATCATCTGACAAAATATCAAACGTAACCACTGCGGATGAAGAGGAATAAAGAAAATCTAAGAATCAATTATGCAAACGTGATTTATAAACATTAACCTAGATTTTGAAACTAAACTTTAACCATGTGATTAGCCCTCACTGACTTCAATGAATTATGTAAGGAATCTTTAATTACATAATCAAATATAATCTTTGTATTCTTCCCTAGTTTTAGAGATGCACCTGTAGCATCTTGTGATGTTTTATCATTCCTAGAAACGCTACAATTTCCTTAAAATAAAATCAAGTATACTTTTTTGATTCAGTCTAGTTAAGCGCTAGTTTATTCAGGGAGAAGGCAAATTTTAAAAAAAATGGATTTAGGCAGCTTTTTATGCCATCATGTTCTTTGTAAATCAATGACTTTGCCAGAAAAATAGAATCTTTGATAGTAGAAGAACCTAGTTTAAAACAAATGGAGATGTAATAATGTAACTAAGTCTATCATAACGAATACACTCAAAGTTGCAAGTACAATCTTGCCTTTGTCATATCTTGAGAACTTAACCACATGACCTTAAGAATATTCTAATTTAGCTTTTGGATGAAATTATTTATTCACTTCCAGTGGCATTGGAAAGTAATTTAACATGCTGCCAAACAGGAAAAACAGCAATAAAATCAAATTCCATTAAGAATGTAAGTAATTAGTGTGTAATTAACATCCTTAACTGGCTACAGATTTAAACCCGAGACCAAAAGCAAAAAAGGAAGGCTCTTTACAGCTTACTAGAACACTAACTAGACTGATTCACTTGGAAAGAAGAAATCAAATAGTGATGTGATAGTATCTATTAAAGACAAAAGTAAGCAAATTAATAAATTTTACTCTATACTTGTTGCTTTTCATGATAGCTAATTAGACAAATATAATTTGATTTGATTTTTTTCTGTAAGCTTTTTAAAAATACATTTGTAAAAGATCAGTGAGAGATAAAAGCATACGCATTTAGGATGTATGGCTCACTTTCCAGCAATCTTACTGGTTTACAGAAATACCACTTGGGTTAACCGAAGATACGCATAGACGTTTAGATGTAACAGAGACTAAGAAAAGTATAAAGTAAAACTTTGTGATCTTATAACCGCAAGTTACAGTGTAAATTAGATAACCCATGTTTTGCTTTATATATGTGATACAAGTTTCCACAGATTTCAAAATGTTTTACAGAGGTAGGTTAATTAACATTGCCCCACCCCTTTACAGATGGGGAAACAAGAGACATAAAAAAAGTACAAAAACGGCATTAAAAAAAAAAAATCACAAGACAATGACAGAACCCATATCTCCTTATTCCGACTTTAGTGCCCTACTCACGGATCCACACCATCTCCCACACACAATTTAAAGCCGTATCATTTACTGACCTTCAGAATCTAAGCATCTTTCAAATTTCAGGGATAACTGATAAGTATCAAAACACCGGATCCTTGGCTTGTATGTTCCTGCAAAACAGTTTTATCCTTTACATAAGCAAACCAAAGAGTAAATTTCAAAAACAATCAGATAAACATAGTCAAGTCAAATACATTCAGTGTTTACTTTTGCCGTTACTTCAACTCTTAGAACATTCAACCCTAGATATTAATGGTACTTGAATGCTTTCAACTCTTAAAAATCAGGCCATGAAGGGACATAACTTCAGGAACCCATTTTTGAAAAAGTCAACACTGATCAGGAGCGTCACTGCTCCAGGGAAGGACCCTGGGCACCAGCCCAGGTCACGTCCCCTGGCCGCGGGCCACACCCCCGGCCCCCATTCTGCACTGGAGCCCAACCCGGCCTCAGGTGCCCCAGATCCCTGGCTGCGGACAAGCAGGGAGTGGCCGCCGCCACCACAGGCGGCCAGGCCCCGGATCTCTGGCTGGAGACTGGGAGAGGCAGGGGCCGCACCAGGACTCGGGGCACTGGCACTGGGATACGGGGCACAAGCCCCACGTGCCAGGCCCCAGTGACCTCCAGGCCAAGGTTTTCTAATATTTTTAACTTTTGTCATACACAAATCACACTTAGTTAACTCACCAGTTGCCATAATATATTGTCCATCCCTTGATACCTTAATCGTTGTGCTAACTGTGGGCATGTCAAAGTCTTGAATAAGTTCAATTCTTCTGCGAACATCTAAAGAGAAAACATTCCTATTAAATAACATTTGTAACATCATTTTCTTTTGTTTAATAGGGAAAGTTTTCTAGGGCAGCATCATTAGTAACTAAGCAAAGGATAAAAATCCTCATTTTAAGCCTGGTTAACAATTAATATAGCAATATTCTGAGGGATAAACTTACAGATCAGTAAATTCTGTGTACTTACAGAAGTAGACTATGTCAATGCAGAACAAATTACATCACTTTAGTTAAAGCATATTAGTATAATTATAGTACAGATCATACTTTAAATAGCTTTTCATCTTACATATCTAAGATATCATACACTGCATTTGATCTCAACCTCTCTGTGCTCAGGCCCCATTTGTAAATGGGTATGGTCTGTCATGACTTAGTCTGGGAAAGGAGGCTCTGATGTGGTTTTGGTTGGATCCCGTTCCTGGGAAGAGTGGGTCTGCCTGGCAGTCACACCACAGTGGCAAATCCTGTGCTATGGGGTTAGCTGGGCTTGGTGTTGTGTTCCAAGCATTGCAACCTCCAGTGCTGCAGCACCACTCATGTTCGGCACCAGTCCCCCAACTGGACCAAATCTGCATGAGCAGAGCTGTGACCTGGCTCATGCGGCTGTGAACTCCCATCATCACGATGGCTGGGCAAAACCTGAATGGCCTTGAGACACCAGAAGTTGCAGAGCCTGGATCAGGGGGATGATCCCAGCCAAACCCATGGGACAGGAGCTACAATAGCTGCTACACAACCCTTTGAAACATTCTGGTGACCCAATTTCAGGTCCTGACCTACAAATTGAGAAACTCTGGTATAGTTTATCCCATCAACCTCTGTTCCGGACTCACGTAATAAAAACCCAATTATAGAATCTTGGAGGGACTTCAGGAGGTTATCTAGTTCAAGCCCCTGCTCAAAGCAGGACCTACCCCAACTAAATCATCCCAAGCAGGCCGTTAGAAACCTCAAAGGATAGATATGTTTATTTCAATTTTCCACGTGGCAGTTAACACTATGGTACTTATGCCAAACGAAACTCTTGTTTGTGTGTTTTTTTTGTTTGCTGGGCATTCTTTTTTTTTTTTTTTTTATTTAACCAGCACAGAGTCAGGGCAAGAAGGGAAGGCTTAAATTAAAATGTGGATTTTACACTTTGAGTTGAACAACTGACCTTAATGACAGGAGTGCTTGCCAGAAAAGAATGCTCTGTTATCAGTATTTGGTGCTGAGATATCTGGGCATAACCTGCTGCACTGTCCCTGAACAGCATAATTTAATATTTCTAATGCAGATACTTTATCATAATGTATATAAAAAAGGGGTCTATCCCATTTGCCGTCCCACCTTCTAAAATGGCCAACACCTGCCACTTCATAAGAAATCAAGGACATCCCATCATTTATTCAGTCAACTGTCCAGCACTGCACATGAGGAAATTTCTTTCATGACCCCCCTTATCTAAATCAATTTACACTGTGCTGCTTCAATCCAGAAGCAGCAGCCAACTACCTACATATGTAAGAAGAATATAACTACACTTCTTAAATCAGTTCATTTAAGTTTTTTAATTTATTTCTAGATTAGGATGCTATACAAATGCAACCCAGTTTTACTGAACAGTATGTGTTACGGATAACTCACCCACATCTTTCTTTTGCAGTGCTCTCTTTTTCCTATCAGAAAGCCACTATAAAAAAAGAAAAATAACTGCTATCAGTATTGATTTAAAGGGCTAAAAAAAGAGAATCAGCCAATTTGCTAGCAAAACACAGCTAGGATCTAACAATCAAATTAATTCTTTTTCCATTTGTTGTGCTATGTACAGCAAAGCAAGCATTTCCATGAAGATATTAAATAATTTCACACAAGAAAATAACTGAAAACTTGACTGTGTTGTTACTCTCAAGCACTCATCTTGTTATTACAGCTAATTACATTCAGACTGTTTATCTTTGCCATCAGAACACCTATAAATTTTTTTTCTAAATAAAAATCTTAAAGTTCTGACCCCCACAAAAACAATTTTTCCATCAAGTACAGTTTTGACTAGCGGAGGCTTAAAGGTGCACTGTTAGCACAATTCACACACATTTTAACAGCACAGTGCAAGCTGCCACTGATCATACACAGACTTTGCTGTCTTCACTAAATTTTTCATAGTTACATGTGCTAGCCAGGGGTTAAAGTAAGGCAGAATGCACTGTAACACTGTTCCGGGTCCCACTGTTTTTGGGGACCAGCATTCTGGGGCACCTAAAAATAGAAGAAAGCACATTCCAGTGCGTTCGGACTTACCTTAACCCCTGCTGGTGAGTGGGGGGGGGGGCCTGGCTGTTCTCCCCTTCAGGAGCAGGAAGCTCACAATGGGAGGGACCCTGTCCCTATCACAGGGTGCCCAAGGCCCGTTCCCAGCCCACCAGGGGCCCTCCCGCTTGGTGGCCAGGGCCCTGGCTTCCCCCCTCCCCTCCCGCCACTCTTGGCACTAGAGCGGGATGCCCCATCAGGCTGCAGGCTCCAGCCGTGGGCTTGTCCCCACCAGCCTTTGGGCCCCCTGTCCTGCTGCTGCCCCAAGTCTCCTGCCAGCTCATCTCCCCACCCCACTCCCTGTGCCAAGGGTGGCCCCGATCCTGCGAGCAACTCTCCCTGGTGTGGACAGAGCCCTGCACTTGCCGGGGACCCATGAGGTCAGCAGGGAGTCAGATGTGGAGTGAAAGTTGGGGGCTGGAGTTGGGTATTGGGGGCAGAGTGTGGATTTTGGGGGTGCGTATTGGGGGCTGGGGGAATATTGAGGATGCAAGGATTAAAGGAAGTGGGAACACACTTGAATGCAGTTCCAGGGCCCACAAATTTGAGGGCCTAGCATTCCAGTGCCCCTAAAAATAGAAAAATCCAGCAGAACATAAGTTCCCTCCTGTCTTGGCTGTTGGCAGGTCCTATGCCCCACCATTGTTCATTGCAATACTTGTGTTATGCAGTGTTTGCTAGTTTGATAATAATTGACATAGACATAAATGCCATATAAAATTATAACTTTCTATGGAGCTATAATGGACGCATGTGGTACATAGAAGTGGTTGCAAATGCCTACCTGGGCAGGGGCCGGCACATGCATGTAGGGGACCCAGACAATACAGGAAGGGGGCCCAGTGACTAGGAGGGTTCTGTAATTAATACATGCCCTCAAAACAACTTTTAACATAGTCTGACTTTAAACAAAGCCTCACAGGTTATAATTCCACAAACAGAAGCCTAGAAACTAGGAACAAGGTGAGGGAGAATGACATAATCCACAAATATATCAACAGTCATTATTGGGACAGTAAAAAACCATGTTTCTCAACTGGTGTTATATTGCTCCATGGACATAGTGAAGGCATGCCATGACTGACAACATGTGCCTCGGAAATTTAAAATGTCCCAGCTGCAGCAAAGCTTCCAGGTACACATCACCATCTACCACCACCTCACCTTTGTTGTGGCTGGGGCATTTTAAGTTTCTCATTGCTTTCACTGCTGGCATTGAAATTGCTTGGACATAACTTACACATTAAGAGTTTCTGTGATAAACCTTACTTCAAGAATAGATAAACTCTGTTTGAACATGCAGACCCAAAATTCCCATTAAAATGTGAGTAATATTTTCAATTTTACGTCGTGTGCATAATCATATATCTATTTTTTAGATATAAATGAATGCCATATTCATCAAACCGTATTAAATTCGGTTCCCTGAATTGTTTTCACAGGGATGGAAAGTACACAGACAATACATACATTACAGCTGGTATACACACCAGCTTTTTCGAGAAAGTTTTCATCATGTATTCTGCATAAACCAAATCAATAATTTAAGATGTTCTCCAATCCACTAAAGGTTAAGAAACAGTGGTTTAAAAAAATCACATGTAATTTGAATAAAAAAGCACAAACCGTGGCTATCTGTGTTATCACTATACAAATCTAATCTCCTTTTGATTGACACTGAAAACTTGACCCAAGACTCCTCAGGGAAAATAGAGGTGGGATTTACAATGTACAGTCTATAGACCTCTGGAAGTTTCTCCCATGAAAGCACATGCAATAAATCAATCTGTTAGTCTTCAGAAGTACCACAGGATACCTTGTTTGTTTTGCTGAAATAGACTAACATGGCCGCCCCTTTGGATCTTCACAGATTATGTTTATGGGGTTCAGGAAATGCTGTCCTCACCATTAAAGCTGGGGTTTTCAACAGAGGGGGCTACAAATTGCTTAAGATTTCCCCAGAGATGCATGCCTCCATTGAAAAAATTTTAGCGGCCTGCAACTAATTTTTTTTTAAAAAGTTTTAAACTACTGATGTGCGGGGTTTTCTTCCTCCCCTAAGCTGTGCATTTGGCAGCAGACTTTATCTGAGGGGTAGGCAACACCCAGCACATGTGCTGACAGTGGCATCTGAGCCCATTCAGAGCGGCATGTGGCACCCTCTGTGGTACCACAGAAATTGCCACTCCTGCCACCAAAAGCCAGCATGCTTATGCTTACACGTGACACAGAAAAAAGCTGCCCAGAGAGGCTCCTCTCCGTAGCGTGATGCTCCCCAAAGGAGCCACTCCGAGCAGCTTCTTTCTGCAGCATGCCTGGGAACCACTGAAAGGAGCCACTTCTTCCTGTAGCATGCCTGGGGACACCTGTCCCTGGGCACACTGCCAAGATGAGCCTCTCTGGGCGACTTCTTTCTGTGGCACACCTGGGAACTGCTACCCCTCCAAACCATGACGGCTGCTGAATTTTCAGGCAGCCGCCACTTTTTGTTCAGCAGAGGTGGCCACCCGCACCAGCTGAGGGTCGAGGAGGAAAGACAGGCACAGCTTTATCTAGTTGCTGTTACTGTCTGACCTGATCCTATGTTTTACGCCCCCTTGCCTTTATTTTCATCCCATTCTGTAAGGTCACCCATCTTCGAAGCAACCGATGAAGTGGGATTTTCTCCCACGAAGCTCATGCGAAAAAGAAATCGGTTAGTCTCGAAGTGCCACATGACTCCTTGTTTATTGTTGGGTTTTTTTGGACTAGACTAACATGGCTACCCCTTTGGAAATTATCTAGTTTCGCCTGCCATTTGAGCCGCATTTCAGCCGGGCAGACTCAGACTTTTACACTGGCTGAAGACGCCCCCTGAAGCAGGCTACTGCAGGCTTTGAAAGGAG
This sequence comes from Podocnemis expansa, assembly GCA_007922195.1. Lineage (NCBI taxonomy): Eukaryota > Metazoa > Chordata > Testudines > Podocnemididae > Podocnemis > Podocnemis expansa. The sequence goes on from ML682040.1 coordinate 3,947,170, forward strand.
GGGTGTGGGGCGGCCTCGGGTTAAGCAGATGCCCCGTCAGCCCTCGTGATCCCAGCGGGGCGGGCTCACCTCGGGGAGGCTGCGGCCGGCGCTCAGGCTGTAGATCTTCACCTCGTTGAGGCTGGAGACCTGCATGGCCGCTCTGGGCCCCTGCCGCCCGGCTCAGGGGCCACCAAAGACACGCGGTCCCCGAGCTGCGACCCGGCAACCAGCTCCCCACTTCCCCTCCGGCACCGAGAGCGCATCGCCGAGCGATGACGAACTTCCGGCTGCCCTTTGACCCGGTAGTGACACGCAACAGCCGTGCATGGCAGTAGAGGGCGGAGGGCAGAACGTTGCCGTTATGACGTTGGCCTGCTCGTCAGTTCCTTCCTTCGCGGCGACGAGTGACGTAGGCAGCTTCCCGCAGGCAGGGGTTGCTAGGCGACCGGGCTGGGCCTGCAGCTCAGAGCGGCGCGTGCAAGCGCCCCTGGGCTGACGGGCCGGGCGGCCCCGTGTCGCCTCGTCCTGGCTCAGCAGCCCTGGTGTCAGGCGCTGTACAAATAAAACAACAAGGAGTTGTGTGGCACTTCCTCAGAAGCATCTGGGGACGTGGGATCTTCTCCCACCAAAGCTCATGCAAAAAATAAATGTGTTAGTCTTAAAGTGCCACACAACACCTTGTTTTTTTCACTGGACTAGACTAACACGGCTATCCCTTTTAAACGTGACAAGATGCTGTACAAATAGCCCCCCCTCCCTCCCAGACCCAGCGCCTGGCCTCTGCCCCGCAGCCACACTGCCAGGCCTGGGGTTACCACGTGTCAGGCAGAAGTAGGGTTACCAGATACTAAAGCCTGGAAAGGAGGCCAGGGAAGTACAAAAAGGAGGACATTGGAGGACCCATGGAGAAAATGTAGGATTAATGTGAGATTCTTCTGTTTTGAGGGGTTCTGGAACGCTTCCCCCTAAAAAATAATGTATTCCATGGCATTCCGGCTTACTTTAACCCCTGTAAGTAAAAAGCCAGACAAAAATCATGTATTTTAAAACGCCTGCTAGATGGAGGATGTGAAGGCAAAAAGGAGGACGTGAAGGTAAAAAGGAGGACATGTCCTCCTTTCGTCTGACATCGGGTAACCCCAGGCAGAAGGAAGACGTGTCCCCCTTTTTACCTCACATCCTCTGTCCAGCAGGCATTTTAAAAATACATGATTTCCTCTGGGTTTTTACTTAAAGTACACTGGAATGAACACCCTATTTTTAGGGGAAGGGTCCCAGGACCCACTAAAAACAGAATGTTACATTCATGCTACATTTTCTCCATATGTCCTTTTCATACTTCCCTGACCTCCTTTTCATGCTTTGGTATCTGGTAATCCTAACTAGGTGCAGCCAGTGGGGTTAGATCAGAGGTCTCAAACTCAAATCACCACAAGGCTGAGTACATTAGCCCGAGGACCGCACCACTGAAACCTTTCCATACAATGATATTTCAAATATCGGTAATGACAATGAGGAATCGTGTGGCACTTTGAGACTAATGGATTTATTTTTCGCATGATTAGTCTCAAAGTGCCACACGACTCCTTGTTGTTTTTTTGCTGGACTAGACTAACACAGCTATCCCTTTGGTAATGACAATGTCATTGCAGGCCACAGGAAATAGTTTTAGGGGCTGCATGCGGCCCGCAGGCTGTGTGTTTGAGACCCCTGGGTTAGACCATCAGCAGCTGTGCTGGTGTCTGGGTGGTTTTATATGTACCACAGAGCAGGAATGTAAATGAGATAATGAATGAGCTTTGGGTTTACAGGCAGCACCTCCCAGCCTGAGTCACAGCATGGACGTGTTTGGAAAACAAAAAATGGCCAAAGGAGGCTGATGGCATGAGCCAGTTGAATGCCCACTATTGAATGAAAGAGGATGGCAGGGCAGATTAGCTGTTTTAACGCAATGAATAAATTTGAGCTACTGTAAAGATGCAGAAAAGGAGGGTGAACGTAGTTGAAGGAGTGGATCAGGAAAATGTTCTTTGCATCAGCGTTCTGCATGGATGTGAGCAGGGAAAAGTTAAATGTGTCAAGGCCAGAGGGGAGTAAGGTGTAAGAAGCCTCACAGAAAGTTGACAAATTCCAATGGGATAGCTGCATTAGTCTAGTTCAGAAAAACAGTCAGTCCAGTGGCACTTTTAAAGACAAATTTATTTATTGCATAAGAAGAGAAAGTTGGAGGAGGATCTTCCAAAGCATCCACTGAAGGATCACTTAGTCACAAAGGAGAATCGGTGAGGACAGCATCACAGAAAGCAAAGGAGAATAAGATTTCACAAAGAGCACTGTGTCAAACACAGCTGATGGAAGAAAGAGGATAAGGGAGGAGAACTGAATGGGAGCTTTAGGTAGGACAAGGTCAGCCGAGATTTCATTGCAGAAGTGCTGTGAACCTGAAAGCTTTATTGGAGACAAATAGGAGTGCTAAAAGGTTCCTGTGTTTCCAAAGGAGTTTCTATTAGTCCAGCAGCAGTAGAAAAAGTTTAGCTTTCTCTGCTTTTGCAGAATGAAATAAATGAACACAATTTAGATATAAATAAAAAGTACCTGGCCTAACCAGTAATACATGTAACTTTAAAAAAAAAAAACCCAAAAAAACCTAACACAAAATGGCAAATGTAGTAACTTATTAGACAAGGGAGTGGCATATGAGATGGGAGCAGGTAAAAGCAAGATGAAGGTTTGTCTCATTGTTCCCTCATCCCTTCTTTTCTGTCTGAATACACATCTCTTGCTGAATTCTTATACTGTAGACTGTTTTGCACAGCGATGCCTACCGGTATTTGTTTTCAATACAGCAGCTACCAGAATAGTCCATGGAGCTCTTAAACTCTACCACAATGCTATTACTAATAATGATGAATGATACAGGCTAGCTGTATCACCTTCTTTAGCTCAATTTCAGAGCCCTTCCCAATTAAACTGAAACTTGCTGTCAGAGACCCACAATGGGTGAAGTAATATCTTTTATTGGACCAACTTCTGTTATTGAGAAACAGGCTTACAAGCGATTAAACTCATGTTCAGCTCAGGTTCCTGTGTGGCTCAAAAGCTTGTCTCATCAACAGAAGCTGACCCAATAAAAGACCATCTTTGAGCGCTGCTCGGATACATTCAGTAATAGGTGTGTCCATGCCGCAGTGCACGATTGGTTGAAACCTTTTTGCCCTAGCCTGTCAAAACTGGGGCTGGCAGCCACCACCCCTGGCCACCCCGTGACTATATGTGTGGCCACCACCCTGTCCCGCCTCAGTTCCATTTTCCACACTCAGCGACAGTATCGGAATAGCCTGCTCCGTGTGATCACGCAAACAGCCTGTCTTTGCATCTTTTATGAGCCACTAAATCGACTGAGAGAACCTCTTTGTGGACGTTGTTCCACTGAAAAGCACTATTCTCACCAAGAGTGCAGCTTTGGAGCAGGAAAATCACTCCTACTCGCCATCTGCAATGCCAGGGTTTAAACCTTGTGCTGCCTGCAGCAAGGCCTTCCTGCAGGATGACCCCCCCGAGAAGTGCCTGCAGTGCCTGGGTGAAGCCCATCTGATCACTGAGTGCTCAATCTGTTGGTCCTTCAAACCATGAACCATTACGGACAGACAGCAAAGTTGCTATGCATTAGCCTCAGAGCAGGTGCGGTAGCCTACCCCAAAGCTTTGGGACTTCCTTCGGCACCGCGTGCCAGCTCGGCACCAGAATCTTTCCGGCGCCACTCTCCTCAAGAGCAAAAGAAGACAAGCTCAGTACCAGTGTCGGTACTGAAGCATTGGTGCCACTAAGTGTTCCCCATCCAGGGGTCATGGCATGGACAAGGCAGGCCATAAATATCAGGTCCCTGCAAAGGAGTTTCCCTTCCTCACCTACCACCCAGCACCATCTCAAGGGGTGGTGGAAGCAGCACTAGGCCAGGGGGAGGATTCTCACGACCCTCTCCCAGCACTGAGGGAAGCAAGGGAGTTAGATCTCATAGGGCGGAAGGCTTACTCCTCCTCTACCTTCCAGCTACGAGTAGCCAATTATCAGGCCTTGGCAGCCAGATATGTCATGAATGTGTGAGAGTCCATGAGTAAGTTCAGACATTCACTCCTGCAGGAGAATAGGGTGGACTATGATGCCTTCGTTGAAGAGGGCAGACTAGTGTCCCAGGACCTGTTATCATCTGCCTAGGACGCCATGGACACAGCGACCTGCAGCGTGGCCTCAGCCGTAGCTCTGTGGCAGTCGGCATGGCTCCGGGAGGCAAGGGTGCCTCCTCCTCCCAGCAGGTCATACTTGACCTCCCCTTTGAAGGTGGGCCTCCGTTTGCAGCTGGAACAGATGCTATGCTCCATAGTGCCCAGGACCCCTGAGGGGATGGAAAATACTTAGGCATTTGTCTTCCTGGCCTACTAGTCCCCCTCCCCCCCCAGTCTATAAAGGGCAGTCAATGCTTCCCCTATGCCCTTCAAGTTTGCTACACTGGGTACCTTCCACCCTTCTTAAGGTCGTGGGTACAACTGGAACTTCCCAAAACCTCCCATTCCACCAGTTGGTGGGCCAACTGGCCTAGCCTCAAACCGGGGTTTCTGCTCCCCCCCCCCCGTCTTGGGAGAACATTACCTGGTCTACTTCGAGGACCAGGAGAGAAGTGTACCCACCCTGCATGGGAGGGCAACCCCGAGACAAGATCCTAAGATCCTAAGTCAAGAGGTTGTGCTCATGTAGCAACCTCCTCCCACAAGAATCATCCAGTGGTTCTGTCGGAATCCTAAGGATTCTTCCCCCCACTCCCCCTTCAGCCAGTACCATATCCTGTTTGCCTTCAAGGACCCATAAGGGTTAATACCTGGGTAGCCATCATATCTACCTTGGAAGACACTACCCTCAAAATCATGACCACAAATACCAGGGACCTCTTGGGTCATGGTTAAGGAGCTCTCCTCTCACCTGCCCTCTCCTACCCCATAGCAGAACACATGAACACTAGGTGGTACAATGGGTTGTACGCATGTGGGGTTGTAGGTCCAAATACCTTACACTTCCACATGCCTCGAATGAGCAACTGGGATCCATCTCCCGACGGTCTCTAATACTCCCGCCCTTAATGTTTTCCCCCTTTTCTTAGACGGTGCTCCCTTCTAAGGTTATGCAGGGTGCCTGAAGGCTGCCTTCATTGTACTGCCTCAAAGGCTGACAATATCTTCCTCTTTTGGGAAGATTACCTCCTGTATGCGGTTCACGAGTCCTGGGCACTGGGCACCGACATTGTTCATGCCTCTGGTGACTCACATCTCCCCAAAACCAAAAAAAACCCCAAAAACCGAAAAAAACCAATCCCTACTAATTGGCCTACTGATGGGGCAGGCTCCATGCCCTTTTTCCCTCCTTTCCCAGGCCATTTAGGGTTTTTGCTTCAGGTTCGTGAGACACTGTAAACTTGGTTATGCCCACCCTTAGGATTCGAATCAGTGGCCTTTAGACCCCTTCCCCATTGAGTGCAGAGCCGGTAGTTGATGTTCACCCTAGCTGGTAATTCACTGGGTGCACATGTGCTTTTCCATACTCCTGCATAGAGGCCTCCTGAGTTGAAAACCCTCTGGCTCAGTTAGACCTCTCCTTCCTAGGTCAGGCCGCTCCTGGTCCTCCATGCTAACACACTCTAAGGACTCCTTGCCCTAGCAGAATTGCTTGTATTTCCCTCCACCTAAAAGAGGGAACCCCAATAGCTGCTGTCGGAGCAAAGTCTCCCTTGCTGAGTTAACTTTGCAATCTCCAAACTGCCAGGTGTAGGACAGGTCCTGCAGGATCATAGTATCAGTGTAGTTTGGGATAGTCTGGAGCGTTAAGATCATTGGCTCCATCCCTCCTTGTCTCCAGAAAGACACTGTGTATTAGAGGAAGTAGCACAAGGGCCTACAACAAGGGCCCTGTGCAAGGGAACAGGAATGCATCCGTGAACGAGCCCTGCCCCGACCACTGAGAGAGCAGAATCGAGGACATTTGCCAGTCTGTCAGGTAGACAACAATTCGACCTGGGTAGCTCCTTATGTGGCTTTCTCCATCTAAGTTAGGAATGAATCTCCATCTGATTACGAAGTTGGCCTTTTCCCAATTCACTCTGAACCTACCAAGAGGTTCAGAGGGCTCCTGGATCTTATGCCCGGCGTCACTTTCTTCACTCACTGGGTTCCATGAGAGTCTCTAGTAAAGTTCCTTACTGGCAGCGATTCTTTTATCCTGGCCACATGCTATGACATTCAGTGGTTCGTTTCCCTACCTCCTGTATTCTGACCAGGATTTCCTTTTCCCCAGTTCTGTCCAATTCTGGCAGGGGTGGTCAGCAGGCCCTGGTCCTGTTTTTCCCCCTTCCTTTGTACATGATATCTCTCTTCTCTAACATACCCTCAGTGTCGAGGTCACCCTCCAGCGCTCTTCATTTTTGCTCTGGGGTACCTAACAGAGGAAGTCACCAGTCTTCCGCCATACTCTACCACTCTCTTCCAGAATCTTTCTACCCAAAGCCAGAGGTTCGCTCACATTCTCAGTTCACTCTCCGCCTCATGTTACTTGGAGAGGCTTACATCTGTATGCTCCAAGGGAATTTTTATGGCCTTGGTCAACTGTTGCCATCATCGATTCGCTCTCCCTAGTTCCTGTGCTCCTAGCAACGGGGCGGGGGTGGTTGAGTCAGAAAGCAACATGACGCATGCACACGGAAGCACCCTAACACAGTGCCCATATCCCTACTCTCAACCTCTATCAAACGGAGCTGGGGTCATTTCCTCATGCACCTAGACCTTAAAGGTCTTCTTCATGCTCTCACCCTAAGGTGGTAGTTCAGCCTCTTACCCTGTGGCTCATTCGATCATTTTCAGCCTCATGTTTTCCCTGCCCCTTCACCTGGTCGTGAATACATCTACCCGTGGACTCTGAAGGGGTGCTCTTGGCATCTAATTGCCACCCTGGGTTGCCCACCAAGGAACTTCATTTACCAGGTGGTCATTTATTTTCTCCGTACCTCCCTGTGATTCTCTTCCTTGGTTGGACCAGTAAGGGTTTTTTTTCTCTCCCCCCCCCCGCCTCCATTTCTGCCTCCGCATACTCGCTAGTAGACCGAGTTTTCTTCCGGGGCCCACATTAGCTTCCCTGTTACCAGCTAAGGTATATATTGTAGGCCTAAGGCCAGGGGACACATTCGGTCTGCACTTCCTTGACAGATGCTTATCACCAGCCTCCAATGTCCCCTACTTGACGGCGCCAAACCAATCCTTGATTTGGTGGTTGCGGTTTTGTTTTTTCCCATAACAAGGTGACTTTAGGCCACCCACTGCTCCTGTTGATCACAGACGAGTAGCACTTGAGAGGCATAGGCCTTCATCTTTCCCCCCAGTTAGGCCAGGCCATACTGCTTACCAGCCTCCCTTTGCCTGGGCCACTGGCCCTTGTGGGGGTGCAGTGCTGAAAGTGGAAAAGAAGTCAACTCTGCCCGCCATCCATCAGCATGGCTAGCAGTCACCTATTACTGCATGTATCCGACCAGTGCTCAAAGAACAGTGGGTTACTTACCAGTAACTGTCCTTCTTCGAGATGGGCTGCTTGGATTCATTCAGATCCCTCCCACCGTCCCTGCTACTCGGAGTTGGTGACTTCTGGGACTGAGGAGGGACAGGGCGGCGGCTACATATATAGCCAGGGGGCAGTGGCCGCCAGCCCTGTTTTTGACAGGCTAGGGCAAAAAGGTTTCTGACCAATCATGCGCTGCAGCACAGACACACCTATTGCTGAATGAATCCAAGCAGCCCATCTCGAAGAAGGGTGGGTGGTTACTGGTAAGTAACCCACGGATACTAAATACCCACCTTGTCTCCTGGGTTCCACATGCCTACAACAGCAACAGTGCATGTTTGTTTTAGACTCAGATTCAGAGTTCTCACCTTGTAAGAATTAACATAATGAGAACATTCTCTTTTCACAACAGGACTTACAATGATTGTGAAAGTTAGCCAACAGCAGAGGCAGACTCCACTTTATTATAAATTTTAACATTTGTCAACATGGAGTTATAAATTTGTAGCTATGGATTAACTTTTCTTTTCCTGTGTTTTCAACAATTAACTTCTGCCCAAGTTTCAGTTCCACAGAAGTTAGATTAAACAAATGACATTAAGGAATAAAGGCATAAAACCACACAGCTGAACAGCACTGAAATATTTGGAACAAACAGTGGAACTATGTATGAGTGTTGATTTCCTTCGCTAGACCTGCAGAAAAGGTCTGTGAAGCTCAAAAGCATGCATCTTCCCCCAACAGAAATTGGCCCAATAAAACAGTGGTTTTTCAACTTTCTTCCTCTGGACCAATCAGTCAAAAAAAAAAAAAGTCATTTATGGCTACAACCCAATAATTACAGCTTTGAGCAATGCATTTCAGTCTCACAATGGCAGCAGCAGGGGATTCTGCTACCCAGTACCTGAGGGTCTGCAACCCAATACTGAGCCATGACCCATGGTTTGAAAAACCACAGTAAAAAAAAATATGACCTCACCTACTTTGCTTCTGTGAGGACAAAGGCAGCTCTGTAAATGAATTCCCGTCTAATGGATGTTTAGTTTGAAAGACTAATCTACTCTTTAACATGCCAATGGAAATTTTTGACAGCTGAAACAGGAGACAAGGAGTCCTGTGGCACTTTTAAAGAGTAACAAATTTATTTTATCCCATGGGCTTTCATGGGAGAAAATACCACTTCCTCAGATACTTCGAAGATGGGGAACTTACAGAATGAAAGGAAAATACATGCAGGGAAGTGTAAGTCATAGGACAGGGTCAGACTGTTACAACAAACAAATAAAGGGTCATAGAATATAAACAACAAGCCAACTATAGGAAGAGACCCATAGAGAAAAGAGATTAGAATGCCTGAAATGTTGGCACTATAAAGTTTCTACAGCTGCAGCTCGATGCATTCCTGATATGTCCACTAAATACTCTGACAGTAGAGGGTGCAGCACTTCAACTTTTTTGCTTCTTACATGTGCTGATCACTGGTGAATGCCATAATTAAGTCTCTGAGTTAATAGCCTGTGAGATAAATGAAGCAGTTCACACTTTTCTCAGAGCTATTGTTTCAAGTTGTCTATTAACCTTCAAAAATGTAACTAGATGTAATTTTGTGACCATACAATATTTTTTTTAAATTATATTAGATCCAGAAGCATAGATTGGAGACTACTAGTTGTTGATCTGGAAGCAGTAAAAGATATAAGATTTAAGCCACGTCTGTACTACAAAATTAAGTTGATTTAAGTTACATTGGCAAAGAAGTGCTGCAGTAATTACATCTCTTCAACATGTTTACGCTTTGCTCCTTTGTGTTGGTGAGTGTGCGTCCTCACCAGGAGCACTGGCATCAATTGTACTGCCATTGTGGAGCATTGTGGGATTGGCTCCTCAGGACCAGCAACAGTCAGTATAAGTGATGCAGTGTCCACAGTGACAGTGCATCGACCTAACTACATTGATCTTGACTCTACACTGCTCACCGAGATGGAATTAATATGATGGCATAGTTGGACAGTTACAGCATCAGGAGCAAAATTTTAATGTATACATGTCCATAGTTAGGTTAAGTAAGCTGCATGTCATTGAGCTAATTCTAGTGCAGGCCAGATCTTAGGACTTGTCTACAGGGGGTATAAGTATATTGCTATAATTCTGCAAATGATCACTCTATTCCAAAATAACTTTCCACGTGGGAAGTTACACCAGTATAAATTATGCTGGTAAAAGTCCCCATGAGAGTCCCTACCATATTCATCTCTATACAGGTGACTCCTAATGGGTAGTCTAGCCTTCAGATGATTTCTTTTTCAATCAGCAGCTTATTAATACATGTGTTTATCACAACTCCATGTAATTAAGGTATCTGAATGTGCAAGTGGCCACTGTCATGTGAAAGCTCTGTTTGTATTAGGGGTACTATATGCCCCAGCACATGGATCATATTTAAAAAATGCAATTCAGTCCTTTCCACAGAAGGAATATAATATCCACAATGTCCAATCACGACTACTATTCAAGTGCATGAATTCAAATTTGAAATGTTTGATAACATGGGAAAATTGCTATTACTAAAATGTGCTGCTATACTTCAGTGTTTCAAAACTCCTGTACTAGATTGATCTTGAGAATAGAAATCTCTATGATCTCCTTAAGCACAGACACATTTAAGTGAAAATGTTTAAAAAAACAAAATTTGCTCTTGCTAAATTCCTGGCTGGAAATAATCTCCCCCACGTGTTCAGGAGTTCATGTGAAGATCTGGCTTATCTGGGGCTATTTTGCCATCTAGGGAAATCTCCTTTAGGAGCCAGTCAGTCCTATATTGGTGTCAGTTAGCAGAACAAATGTGTGGTACACAGAATGCCACTTTTAAAAAAGAAAGGGTTAAATATGCCAAAAATAGGAGTTATCATGGTGCTTACAGGTAAAATACAGTGTACCCCCTATGACTATCCAACAGTTTCCCAAGACTGTAACATGATATAACAGTTTTCTCCTACCTAGTCCAAAATGTAACAACATAAGCAATATCAATTTAAATTGATTCTGTAACACCAATTAATGTTCAGGACTTGACCTAGTAAGAATGGTTGTTTCCTCTTTGAAGTCTTTTATTCCATCAGTTCCACCTGAAGGAACTGATCTCAAACAAGGTGAACAAAGGATCATAATTTTATGAACAGTGAGTGGGAGCAGGGAGTCCTGCATTCTCTTCCTATTTCTTCCACAGACTTGCATGAATTTGAGCAAGTTTACTAATCTCTCTGTACCTCAGTTTTCTTCCTGTAAAATGGAGATAATTTCTTTTCCCCCACCCTTTGTCATATCTATTTCGACTGTGAGCAATCTGGGACATGAATTGTCCCTTGTTGGTCCCTATCACCACTGGGGTCTTAAATGCTAGTGTAATAACTATGACTAAGGTCTGTCCACACACAAAAGCTGTACTGCTTTAATTATGCTGCTAGAGTTAAAGTGGTACTAGACTACATGCCTACACATAGGCCTTGTACATACTAGCGAGTTTTGGCAACAAAAGTCATCTTTTTGCATCAAAACAAGCTCCCGTACACACCTCATTTTGGCATCAAAACTGCCCTGTTTGACACAATGCCATCTGTGCAAGAACCAGTGCCTTTTGCACTAGAGTGTGTGTGAACACTGACTTGTTTTTCTGCTGCAGTAAGGTGCCTCTCGAAATGTCCCAGAATGCCAAGCCTGACCACTCTGCTCGTCTGCTTGCACTCTGCTGCAACTAGCCCTTTCTGCGGGTAAGTCCCAGGAATTTCTGAATTTTTCCTGTTGTCACTTCCTGGTTTGTTTGTTTTGTTTTGTTTTGTTTGGGGGGTGGGTGTGTGTGTGTGTGTGTGTGTGTGTGTGTGTGTGTGTGTGTGTGTGAGAAGAATGACTATGTTACTGGGAGACAATGGCAGCCAATGTTCCCTCCAATTACTCGTAGACTGCGTGCACAATTTCTTTGTGTGTGCAAAAACATTTCTTTGTGAGCACCAATATTAGCACTATTGAATTTTTTTGTACACACTTTATTTTTGTGTGTGCGCAGGTTTCATGACCTTAGAGGGAACAGTGATGGCAGCTCCACACCACAAACACTCTCCCACCTGGACCACAGCAGAGCTGCTGGACCTGATTGTGACAGCCGTTCCTCAGATGCAGTCTGGTGTGCCACTGTGACCTTCTAAATCACACTCCTGAATCCCGATTCGCCCCGCTCTGCAGATGAGTGCTCACTCCTGAGTCAATCTATTCCAGCCTCTGGCGTGCAACTGGTCCCAAACAGTGGGTATATGCCCCCTGCCTACTTGAGGGATGGTCCCCCAGCAAGCAACCCTGGCCCCAGTTACCACACTAGGAGCCCCTATGTACAGAGACTGGGAACCACTCCCAGTCACCTTACACTCAAGTCCCTCCATTTGACAAAGACATAGAGTGTGCCCAGTCCCCTTTCACTCACACCTTCTAAAGATCACACAGCTTTAAACAACTGCTATTGTATTGACCAGATTACAATTCTAAGTGAGAACATAATCAGTCATGACAGAATCACAATATAAATGAGTCAAGAGAGACCACAAGGGAAAAAGTAAAATATGCATGCTAACCTAATACTTCTATTTAAAACTAACCTCATAGTCCAAACAAGTTTTTGCTCAAGGTGTTCAGCTGTTAGATGTTTGCACAGCCAGTCACTGCCTGTGGCCATGCAGGGTCCAGATCTCGCTTGAAGTTGTTTCAAGATAGAGTCTCTCAACTCAAAAACCCCCCAAATCTTCCAGTTCTCTGGCTTTGTGTAAGGAGGAGGATGTGCCCGCTATTGTGGGGAACTTCTCTGGTTTGTACACCACCCCGGTAAAGGTGGGTAGCAACAGACTCTCAGCCCTTGCTCCCACTTCCTTTACCCAGAGACCTGCCTGACCTCAAAGGCTTCCCTCCCACTCTCCTGCATGGTGGGGTCCCTGTAACCCTGACAAGACTGGCCCCAGAGTTCTTGGAGTTTGACCTGCAATCTTGTTGTAGTCATTCAGGGCAGGGGGTAGGACAGCCCCACTCTGGGATGCTGACTGCACTGGATACTTTCCTGGCCCACCAATCACCATATGCAATTCAAAGTAATACAATTTATTAAAGATCAAGAATCAAATAAAAAATAGAGGAAAAAGGTTAAAAGTAAAACACCCAAGTCCCCTGGCACGGTGTGGGGGAAAAATTAATCAGGGCTCTCAACCTGGAAAGAGAGACCACTGATCCTCCCCAATGAAGAAAGCCCGGAGGTGTGGTTCAGGTTTCTTTATTGTTCAGCTGAGGAACAAAGGAAACTGCATCAGAGGGCAGCCCAAAGAGGCTAGCCCCTCTGGGCAGCTGGCCCCCCTCACCCCTGCAAAGAGAGCGAGAGAGAGAGAGAGCCCCGAGCAGCAACAATACAGCACTTTTATCCAATACCATGTGATAATGCTATGGTAATACTTACATGATTGACAGTATTCTAGAGACCCTTATATGGTTACATTAACTATTTTAACTATATATTAATGATTATAAGATGCATATAATTGTCCCCGCCTCTGTTTACTGTTGTCTTCATTTGCATTAACCTGAGCAGCCGCAGTACCTGCAAACTCATTAATTTCGGCCTAGAGATGCTGACCTTACATCCTTTCAAGGCCATGGGCCAGGGAGAGCGAGCCAGAGATAGGAGGTGATACTCCCTTTTCGTTCACAGCCTAGATGGAACACTGTATCCTATATTCCCTGCCCAGACGGCTGAGCTCGAAGCGTGAGAGAGGGGAGATAACATTTTAATTAGCAAACTAGGTAGCTTGTTCAAGGATATGTAACTTGCCCGAGAAACGACCCCACTACCTTAGCAACCTGCAGCCCCTATGAGGCCTATTCACTACTATTCTACCACTGAAGCCACCTAATACTTAATATTTCCCTTACAACGGGCATCACACACAGCGTCTCTGGTGTGTAGAGGACATTCTCAGTCTGTTTTACAAGTTGCAGGCCCTCTGTCCAGGCCTGGCAGCACTGCTGTGATCCAGGGAGACAGAGACACAGGCTCTGGCAGTGGCCGCATGTCCCCAGGCTGGAGGGCCCCAGTGTCAGACCCCCTTTCACTATTCCCTGCACCCGGCTCCAGACAGCTCCAGCCCTGGCTCCCAGCCCCGCTCTGCTCTCTGGGATGCTCCTTGGGCCCCTCTGGTTCTGCTGCTGTGCGTCTGCACAGATCAGATCAGCTCGTTGGGCTTCCTCTCTGGCCTCCTGCACCCAGCTCCAGACTACTCGACCTCCAGCTCTGCTTTGTTCACCTCGGCTTGGCTCTCTGCTGGTCCAGCTGCTGTGGGGCTGCTCTGCACAAATCAGCTCACCCCAGCTCCCTTGCTTGGGTTCTCTGGCTCCCAGCTGCTGGCTGCTTAGTGCTGCCTCCTTAGCTTGGCCCCACATACTCTCCAGCGTGCCCAGGCATGTCCAGCCAGCAGTTTCAGCTCAGATTGGGGGGGGAGCACTCGCCTGGCTCCCTCATTCTCCTGTGCAGCCAGTCGATCAGACCATCCTGGAACACGGGTCCCTCCCACTGGGCCTGGGGCTCTCTGTTTCAGTGTCCTGCTTCCAGGCTGCAGTGGCCAATCAAAAAGGCCCATTCACTTTCTGTAAGGGGCTATCAGTCCTCTTACTGTTTGTTTCCAACACTGCTATCACCCCTCCCCTTACAGCAGAGAGTATGCCTTTGTCTCTTCTCAGCTACCTCTGTTAGCATACCTTTGCCTCTTTCTGACTCACTGCTGCTGGGAGAGCTCTGGGGGTCACTCAACCCCTTGAGCCATGCTAAACCTGCTACACACCTGAACACATGGATGAAGCTGTAAGAAACATGATATCATACTACTCATGTAGAATAGATTATGAGTGTCTATAAAGAAACATTGCATGATATAACTGGCAATAAATCATACAATCACAGCATACAAGTGAACAGGAAGATTATGTAGATCATAACCCAGGATGCACAGATGGGCATTCCATGACTCTGATCAGCAACTGGGGAGACTTCACCATGCAGGAGGACATGTTCCAAGAGCTCCTACAGTCCAATGAGGCATCCAGGAATAAAACAGGGTTTGGAGATAGGAACACAAATGGGACTGCAGAGAAAATTTTAGGAGAAGACAAGAACGTAAAAAATGAGACCATAAAGACCAATTGCTTAATGTGCTGAAAGAGCAGATGGAGCTCCTAAAAACAACAGTTGCTTTCCAATCACAGCTGCTATACACTCTGCCCCCTTCTCCTTCAGACACCCCAACAGTCCCTCACACCCACCCCCAACTCTCCCACTAAGCATTCCTAGGAAGGCCAAGGATCTTTTTGGTGCAATCTCACATCCATCCCTTCACACAGCTATGGGAATGAGTCCCAGACATATACACACTTGTAATACTCAATGACTCACACAGTAATTATTCTAAATGCTCACTGTTTCCTGACCACTGTTTCTTGATTGATAATAAAAAGAATGCTTAATTTGTGCAGACAATCTTTATTCACGCAGAAACAATACTTATTCATCCATATACAATGTTTAGTCATGTGATGACAAGATATGCACCCCTGCTGCTGCAGTACCCCGCAGGTTTTCAGCATCACATTGACAGAGTGATTTACATGTGCGATACTTATGGGTTTTCATTACTGAAGTGCTCCCTCAGTGCCTCCCTTAGGTGTATTGCTCCATGTTGTGCTCCTCTAAGGGTGTGTTCACACAGCATTCTTATTTCAAAACAACAGAGGTTGTTTCAAAATAAGAAATGCCATGTTCACACGATGTATAGCCATTTCAAAACAAGGAAACCCCTTGTTTCGAAATGCGAGCCGTGCTTTCAAAAGGGCTTAAACCTACTTCCCTTTTGAAACAAGGTTGTTTCGAAACCAGTGCTAAGCACCCTGGGAGGAAGGGCTGCCCCCTCAGCACCCTGGCTAGGGAACCCTCAGCACCCTGGCCAGGGTGCTGAGGGGTGTCCCCTGGCCGGCAGAGGGGGACTGCAGGCACCCGCGGGGTGAAGCGCAGCCCGGCACCTCGCCCTGTTGGCTTTAAGCCCTGTGCAGGCACCCCGCGGGGTGAGGCGCTGGGCTGTGCTTCACCCCGCGGATGCCTGCAGTCCTATTTCACTCCCTTATTTCGAAAACACTTTCTTTGTGTTTCAAAATAAGGTGTTTCGAAATAACCCTTTATTTCAAAACAGCTTGTTTCAAAACGTCTTCTTTTGAAACAAGCACTGTGTGTGTGAACATAGCCTAATACTGCTAGCATATGGTAGCTCATATGCACATGCAAGGTGGTCAGCCTCAGCGGTCTGCTCAGGGGGAGATTTCTCTCCCTTATAAAGGCTGGAATATTGTGCTCATTTAAGTCAAGCCTCCCATATAAGCACCTCCAGCATCCTTTGTGTCTCCCAAACGCATGTTCCACAATGATTGTGCATATACTCAACCTGTAATAGAACCGTTCCTTGCCAGGATCCAAGTTGCCTGTGTAGCGCTTCATGAGACATGGCATCAGTAAATTGGCTGGGTCTCCCAGGATCACTACGGGCATCTCCATACCCCCAACTGTAATTTTTTCATTTAGGAAGAAGGTCCTGCTTGTAACTTCTGGTACAGTCCTGTGTTCTTAAAGATATAAGCATCATGCACCTTTCCCAACCAAACAGCATTAATATCTCTGAAACATCCCCTGTGGTCCACAAGTGCCTGCAGCACCATGGAGAAGTAGCTCTTCCTATTTATGTACTCAGTCACAAGGTGCTCCAGAGCCTGTATTATGATACATGTGCAATTGCTGCCCTTCCACAGTTAAGGAATCCCATGGCTGCAACTCCATCCACCATCTCACACACATTGCACAGTCCTTTGTAGCAGAATGCAATTGATGGCTCTGCACACTTGTGATAGTGTGGACCCAACAGTGGACCTGCTGACCCCAAATTAATTTGTGACTAACCAGTAGCAGTCTAGATTTGCCAGCTTCCACACAGCAATTACAATGTGCTTCTCCAGCATGAGGACAGATCTCGTTCTAGTGTCTTTTCACCATAGGGCAGAGGCAAGCTCCGCACATACTTCCATGAAGGTGTCTTTACACATTCAAAAGGTCTGTCGCCACTGCTCATCATCACAGACTTGCACAATGATGCGGTCCCACCACTCAGTCCTTGTCTCTCACAAAAAGAGGTGGTGGTGCACCATATGCAAATGCTCTGTGAAAGAAAACAGTGATGCAATGCTGTCAGCCTGCATGTCACTTAGCAGGTTCGGCTCATCTGATTCCTGTTCTGATTCAGAGTTCAAAATGTACTGTGCACCTGGCTGAAAGGTGTTCATAATGCTGCAAGCAACGCTGGTGAGTAGAGCTGGATCCATGTTTTCAGAATTGGATTGCAGAGACACAGGAAGTAGGGACCAATGTTGAAAAGGGGCTCAAGTTGCTAATAGCAACATTGAATGACAGCAAGAAATGCATCAAGTCTCAGCCAAAAGCACCTCTCCTCTACTTACACTACATTGATGACATCTTCATCATCTGGACCCATGGCAGGGATGCTCTTGAAGATTTCCAAAGAGATTTCAACAATTTTCACTCCACGATCAAATTGAGCCTGGAACACTCCACACAGGAGATTCACTTTCTGGACACTACAGTACAAATTAGGGATGGGCACATCAACACCACTCTATACCAAAAACCTACTGATTGGTATAGATATCTACATCCCTTGAGCTTTCTTCCTAAACACACCACACAATCCATTGTCTACAGCCAAGCCCTAAGATATAACCGCATTTGCTCTGATTCCTCAGACAGAGACAGACATCTTCAGGATCTCTATCAAGCTTTCTTAAATTATGGTACCCACCTGTAGAAGTAAAGAAACAGATTGACAGAGCTAGATGAGTACCCCGCAGTCAACTACTACAGGAAAGGCCCAAAAAAGAGAACAATAGAACACCACTGGTCACCACGTACAATTCTCAAGTCAGACCTCTACAACATCATTAAGGCTCTCCAGCCTATTTTAAAAGATGACCCCCTCACTCTCTCTAGCCTTGGGAGACAGCCCTTTCCTCAGCTATAGACAATCCCCAAACCTTAAACAGATACTCACCACCAACTACAGACCTAACAACAGAAGCATTAAAACAGGCACATGTCCCTGCAACAAACCATGCTGCCAACTTTGTCCACACCTCAGCACTAAAGACACCATCATAGGACCTAATCAAGCCAGCTACTCTGTCAAAGCGTCCTTCACCTGCTCATCCACTAATGTGATTTATGCCATCATGTGCCGGAAATGCCCCCACACCTTACACATTGAACAAACAGGACAGTCCCTATGCAGAAGAATAAATGCACACAAAACTGACATCAGAAATCACAACACCAAAAAAAAAAAAAAAAAAAAGTTGCTGAGCACTTCCATCTTCCTAATCACAACTGGTGATTTGTTAACGATGCTCCTCAAGAAAATCAATGAGACATCAAAACTTCAAAGAGAAACAACAGAAATTCAACCAATATGCAGATTAGATTGTGTGAAAGCAGGGCTGAATTGTGACTATGAATTCTTTTCACATTATAACAGGTAATTTGACTTCACCCTCCTTCTGTGTGCTGTTCCCTAGAGTTTGAATCCTTACAAATGCTCTGATTTGCTGTCACAGTATGACCTGATCCTATGTCTTACACTCCCCTGCATTTATTCTCATCTAATTCTGTAAATTCCCCCTCTTCAAAGTGGCTGACGACGTGGGATTTTCTCCCACAAAAGCTCATGCGATAAATAAATCTGTTAGTCTTTAAGTGCCACAAGACTCCTTGCTTTTTTTGCTTTACTAGACTAACACGGCTGCCCCTTTGGAAAGTGTCCCATGGAAAGTTGGAAATTTACCTTAGGTGCTCTGCTTCATCCCAGGATTCCTAGCATTGGAAGCTGACAAGTGGCATGGCATGGTGGGATAGCTGCCGACAATGCACTGCTCTCACTGGCAGAAATTTAAAGAACAGTGTGGATGCTCCTTTGCGATACAAGGCACGCTGTATAGATGTGTGCAGGTGCTGTACATTTAGCTCTTTTCTTTTAACCCAAAAAATATTGCTGCAAAAATTCTCTAGTGTAGACATGGTCTAACAATGTTTCAGTGGCACAGCTGTAGCTGCACTGCTGTAGTGTTTCAGTGTAGATATTTAGCATAGTGACAGGAGGAGTATTCCCATCACTGGATATGTCTACACTCTGGGTTTAAGTCCACTTAAGTCAACTTGAGCAAAGCCCCAGCCACATTTGGAGTTCATTAAGTTGACTTAAGGGCTTCCTTAAGTCAACTTAATAATTCTCACTCTTTAAATCAACTTAGGCATTTGGTTGACTTTATTAAGTCAACTTAATGCAATGTGGCCATCTAAGTCACCTTAAGAAGCCCTGTGTAATAATATGTGCCTGCTTAAGTCGAGTTAATAAAGTCAACTTAAGCAAACATTTTTATTAGGACACTTTCTTAAGTTGGCTTAAGTGTGGACTCACTAAGTTGACTTAATTAAGTAAGTCGACAATAAAGTCAACTTAGCTTTTGCAGTGTAGCCATAGCCATTGTTAGTAGCCTACCTTATTGAGATGCAGTAGCTTGGTCAATGGAAAGATTCATCCATTGACCCAGCAGTGTCTACAGCCATGGTTCAGACAGCTTTTAACTAAGAGGACTGATTTTTTACATGCCAAGAAACTTGGGAAATTTTGGTTTCTGTTCTATAGCCCAAGTTTATTTTTTGCTGGGATTCCTGGTATGCTGTCATGAATATATGTATATATGTATTTTCATTCCCTTTGGTTCACCTGTTAATACTGCAGTTCTCAACTATTATTTTGCCTTTTGCTTACCTGAGTTGTCATTTCAGGTCAGCATTTGTATCTAGAACTTACTCAATAAAGGCACTACATTATCTATCTGAAGAAATGTTTCAGAGTTAGGAATCAGTAGAGGAGGCTATGGAACAAACTGATAAATTAAACAGTAATACATCACCAGGACTAGGTGGTATGCACATAAGAGTTATATAAGAACTCAAATGTGAAACTGCAGAACTACTAACAGTGATATAACCTGTTGCTTAAATCTGACTCTCTACCAGATCATTGGGGAATAAGTAATATGTCAATTTAAAAAAAAAATGTTTCAGAGGTGGATCCTGGCAATTACAGACCAATAAGTCTAACTTCAATGCCAGGAGAAATTGACTGAAACTATAGTAAGGAACAGAATTGTCAGATGTATTGATGACCATTGTATTTTGGGGAAGAGTCATCATGGCTTTTGAAAAAGAAAAGCATATCTCACCAACCTGTCTCTGAGGAAGGGGCTTTGCTAGTGCTGGGCACAGGAGGCACAAGCCCCTAATCCCACTGCCCTGAAGGGATGCAGGGCTGGGTTGCCACAGTGGTGACATTCCAGCCTGGCCCCATCCATGACTGGGGACTTGGGGCCAGCATGCTGATCTGGTCCCAACCCTGGCTGGGGTGGCAGAGCAGGGCCACCACGATGATGGCAGCCAGATCTGGCCCCGACCATAGCCGGGGCTGCGGAGCCAGGCCACCAGAGTGGTAGCAGCCTGATCCAGCCCTGACCACTGCTAGGGACATGGAACGGGGCTGCTAATACAGCCCTTATCCTAGCCAGAGCTGCAGAGCCAGACTGCTGCAGCAGCAGCAGCCAGATCCATTGCTGACCCCAGCCAAGACAGCGGAGCCAGGCTGCCATGGGGCAGCAGCCCAGTCCACCCCTGACCATGGCCAGGGACACAGGGCCAGGCCATCAAAGCAGTCCTGACCTCAGCCAGAGTCGCAGAGGCAGGCTGTGGCAGCAGCTAGATCCAGCTCCAACCCTATCTGTGGCCACAGAGCCAGACTGCTGCAGTAGTGGCAGCCCAATCCAGCCCTTACTGCAGCAGGGACGTGGGGCTGGGCCACCAAACCTGCCAGGGCTGTGGTGCCAGGCTGCTGCTATGGTGGCAGCTTGGTCTAGCTCTGACCCTAGCCAGGGACACAAGGGCAGACTGGGCCCAGGATGGCAATGCAGCAGGCAGCACCAATGCAGGGTGGGAGCAGGACCCTGGGCCCAGGCCCCTAGACATTTTTGAGCCAATGGTACCCCAGTTTGATGGTCAACGAAGATGGACTAGGGTGAGCCAGAGGTTAATGTACTTGGACTTTCTGGAAGTCTTTGGCAAGGTCATTCTCCAAAGGTCTTAAGCAAAAGGAGCATTCGTGGATAAGCAGCAAGATATTCCCATGGATCAGTAACTGGTTAAAAGATATGAAACGTAAGAGTAGCAATAAATGATCCGTTTTCACAGCATGGTTCTACCAAGAATCTGAACTGGGACCAGTGCTGTTGTTCAACATATTCATAAATAATCTGGAGAAAAGGGAACAGTGAGGTGGCAACATTTACAGATGACACAACATTACTCATGCTAGTTATGTCCAGCGGTGGCTGTGAATTGTTGCAGAGGATCTCACAAAACTCAAGCTGGGCAAGAAGATGGTAGATGGAATTCAAGTAATACAAAGTATTGCACATTGGAAAACAGAATCCCAATTATACATAGTTACTAGCATGTTATTAATTTCTGGGATTATTTGCTCCTAGAATAATAAATAGCACAATGTTAGCATTGCATCATTTATCTTAACTTGGGACCACAAGAAATAAACATCCCATTTTTAAAATAAACACACTTTAGGTGTGAAACTACATTGAGTGTAGTTAACTTATGCCATCTACACCAATATATTATGAAAATGATTGCCACTTGCTCACTCTATTTGCAGTAACTGTGTCCCTCCCTTTGTTGTGGTTTCCCCTTTTCCAGAGGCCCACCTTTTTCACCTATTCTGTCTGTTTGCCGCTCTTCTTCCCCTTGGTTTTTCTTCCCTGTGCAAATTCTGCCCATCCTTCCCCTCCCATTCTGACAGCAAAGGAAAGTACACTTTGGGCAGTGCCTTCAGAAGTTGTCACTGAGCATGGTCAGATAGAGCATACTCAGTAGCAGGAAGCAGTGGCAGACACTGTGCTTGAAACTCTTTCAATTCCTCTTGCAAACTGTAGAGTGGCTACTTCAGAACAAGACATCGATCTCACCAGCAGGGACTCAGAGCATCAGAGCCTCTTCTTTCATGAAATGAAAAATTCCATCTAGCACAAGGTAAGAGAAACAAAGCTACTGAACTACGGTGCCTGTGTGTGAGCTCGGGAAAATGACCTATTCCCTGGATATTTTATATCCTTTTTAAGTGATTTAGTGTGTTAATTAACTGAATCTCCCTAGTGTCCTGTCTCAGAATCATAAATGCATTCACAGAATAGATGCGTTTACTGGAGTATTATCCAGTGAGACAAATTACAAGAGTTATATTTTATTAGTAATTACCACAATGTTCTGGGATCTGTACAGAATATACAAGTAACTCTTGGCCGTGTCTCAGGGAGTTCATACTCTAAGGGCCGTTCATGGAATCCTTGCACACCTCCAATTCCAGGAAGAGTGTGTGTGTGTGTGTGTGTGTGTGTGTGTGGTTCATTATTAAGTCTTGCCTAAATGATCCAAGTGTGCATGTCCCTCCTAAACCTGGGAATAACAACAAACAAGCCTAGTTAGTTTTGTACACAGCAGGAAATACTACTTGAGGGGTCTTTTCAGGTATTTTTATGAACAAAAGAAAAAAGGAAAGAAAATCAGTGACTGTGTGTGACATGGTGGGAAATTCTCACCCCCTCCACCTCACCTGTTCTTACTCTGAACTGTTCAATAAGGACCAATGTACTTTCTCCTTCTCCTCTCCTTTTTTTCCTGCAGTTTGCATTATTAGTTACTAAATGTATTGTGTTTCCTGACATTGTGTTCTTTACACTGTGGATCTGAGACCATTTAGGGTGGCTTCCCCCGACTCCCTTCTCTGTATAAATTTTGCAAGTAACAGAACTGTGAAAATTGGTTACTGTGGCAGTGATGTTTTCTGCCTGCCTGAAATAAAAAATAATTTTTTTATTTTACAGTTCACTTTTCCTTTTCCACATGACCACAATGGTATTAAAGTTTTTTAACAGACTGTCTTTAACAGACACACATATTACATTTGCATGTTTGCAGCCTACAGAAGACTTGCTCTTCTCTTCCTGTCCCATAAATGCTGAAGTCAGTAGGAGTTTTGCCATTGACTGCAGTGGGGGCAGGATCAGAGCCTTAAATCTGACCTAGGAGGGTGTACTATCATAGTGATTCATTTTTATGAAAACCTCCTTCCTAGAAACCAAGACAGACAACCCCGGGGGGTGGAGGAACTTCTTCAGCCTTCTCATGACATTCAGGAGAAGGTCACATTCAATGTAGGTCTCAAACTGAGGGTGTGACAAAGTTCTTTAATTTTTTTTTTTTTTGGTAAAGTTCGTCTGGATTATTTCTCGAGCTCAATAACGCTTCATTCTGCCTGGATTCAGTTCACAGGGGAAATATATTGATAACAGTGACCTTTTCTGTTTTGTTATTTGTGGCTACAGTGATTCGGAGTGAAGCAAAAGACTAAAAAGCATGTCAGAGTTCTGGTTAATTTCCGCACCGGGAGATAAAGTAAATCTGCAGGCCTGGGAGAGAATGAACACGGTGACGTCCAAAGCCAACCTGTCCAGCAACAATAAATTCCTTATCCCAGACCTCAAGGTAAAAGCAGAAACAGAGGATGGGTGCTGGATGGCATAATGAACACAAATGGGAAAACCTTTTTTCTTCTTGGGGGGCAGGGGGGACGGACATATGTTGGGAAACAGAAGAGAATTAAGCAGCGAATCCAGTGAAATGGATTTGAGTCAGAGACAATCAGAAGGAAAAAAAAGAATGGAATCCTGAATTTGCCTTCACATGTTTTACTGTATTGTGATGATGTTTACAAGGAATGATGCATGCCATTGGGGGCTACCTAATTAAAATTGTGCATACGCTGGCTGGTCTCTATTGCTCTGCTCATCATTTACCAAGGCTCATTAAGGCAGTATACCATTACATATAATAGGCTCTCTAATGCAATGGGAGTAGTTAGATAGACAGATAGCTACCCAGGAGGGCTAAGGGACACTTGACAAAAAAGAAAACAGATAGTGTATCATAAAGGTTGCTCCAAGGAAACAAAGAGTTGTAAACCAAGGTGTGTACAGTCAAATATGATACTGGGCTTAATCTCATATATATACAGAGGGAGAGAGAAAGTTGATTACACCTCAAATTTCAGTCCCTTTTTAATCCTTATTTTTAAGGCTGAATCTTATTCTGATCTCAGTTACAGCTGTGAAAATCCAGTCATTCTATTAAAGTCAATGTAGGCTAGATTTAGGAACAGATTCTTTGAGAGAGCAATCCAAGATGAAGATGTGTGGCATTTTCAAGGAAAAGCTCTGAATAGCTGGGAGACCCTAAATCCAGAGAAACCACTAGCCAGCTACACAGTCAGCTTCTCCAGATTTCTGCTGAGGTAGTAGAACTCAGAGACTGGCTTTCCGACTGTTAAAAAACAAAAATAAAGATATTTTATGTAACAAGAAACTTTTAGACTGGGGACAGCTTTCCAAAGATAAGTTACCTACTATGAGCCACATCTTCAGCTAGCGCAAGCCAACATAACTGCACTGGCTTCAAGTGAATGCATCTCCACTGAAGCCAGTAGAGCTATGCTGATTTACATCATTGGGAGAGTTTGTCCTATTACTTCTGTTACTGTATTTTTGCTAATTATACTCCCACTAATAGCATAGAATTTCCTTCCACTCAGCCATTCTGCTCTTTTTGTATGACCTTGTCATAAAATTCACCACGGTGAACTGGCAACATGATGGTAATAGATTCAGCAGCAGACTCTGAGGTCATAAACATACGATTATGACTGTAGTGTGTGAGCATACAAAAAAGGAGAAGCTGGGCTTGGAGGAAGACACAATCTTCAGTAGTAACGAAGAACAGAAACATTGCTCAAAGGCATTTCTTTAGTATAAATACTGTTCCCCCTCCTACACTAAGTTTACTCCTGTGTGTATGTGCTGGTCTCTTAAATTCTTAAGAAAACACAGTATTTCATTAATAAAATGTCTAGTCTATTCTACGCGATGATTCAGGAATCAAAAATAGGAAGCAGGACACCAGTGCATGATCATGAGACTAATATATGCATTTTTTCCTTTCTCAAAATGGGCTTTTTATTCCCAAAAATCTAAAAAAAAACCCTGCTATTTTCCATTAAGTGTATAAAGTTTCATCAAGCTTGCTGACTTTACACTTTCTAAAGAGATGTCAGTGGTGATAAAGTTTTAAAAGCATATTCCTTGCACACATTTAACTTATTTATGGTCTTTTGCATAGGTGGGAACATTGGATGCACTTGTTGGTCTCTCAGATGAGTTGGGAAAACTTGATACCTTTGCTGAAAGGTAAAATAGATGTTATTTACTACATACAAAACAGAAACTGACATTGTTTTCACAGGACACAGTGTCCTTGAATTAATCTACCTCTGACTTGTCTCAATCTGGTTCCAGAACTCAACTAAAGTGGAGAGGTTTGGCTTAGCCCACGGTTAACCTATGGTAGAGTCACCACAAATAACATGCTCAATAAACAGGCCCATTGAATTCAGCGGCAATTTTGTCTGAGAAAGAGCAGCTGATCTCAGGTCCTTGTATAGAGTCTGTTTGAAAGGTAACCCTGATTAAGGATATACTAGTGGGAAGGAAGTGTCATTGAGAAATGTAGGAGGTTTTTAAAAGCAGAAACTCTAATGAATACAGCAAAATTTTTAGAATGAAAAGTTCCCATTTTTTCTCTCCCATTCCATACAGGATTTCTGAAAAGCTTCTATTGCCTCCTCAATAAAAGGCAGAAGTTTCTAGGGAAAGGTTTGTCTAAGCAAGAAGTTTGAGTTCTACAGAATCACAGCTTAATTTCTCAACTCCTGCCATGCCAACACTAGGCCAGATGGTTGAGCTTTTACACCTGCTGAAGAGCAACACATATTCATGCAACCATTCCTACTGCTCTCATTAGGATTCATCTGAGTGAGTGAGTGACAGGTCTGTGAACTGACCTTTGGGCCTAACACCACCTGTGCACATTGTGTAGGGAGAGCAGAGAGGCTGCCCAGAGCCTCTTGGCTTCAAGGCATTCTGCGACACAGCACAAGACTCCACATGCTGAGCTAGCACTACCTGTTTTTGGGTCCCCTTGTCTCCCTTTTTTCTGGCAGCACACTTTGCTCATAGTTATGGTGCTGGCAGTGGCACCAGCACATACATATGTTCACTTTAGGGCTTGCCATGCCCCTTTTCTCCACATGCTAACATGCTTCAGGCTGTTTTGCTAGTTCAAATACATTTGCCACCTCAAGGGATTTTGTCCATCAGCTGAAGTTGCCTGCAGGGTTACCTGTGTGGGAATCTGAAGGCTTCTTACAGCAGGCCTTGACAAATCTATGTTTCTGGTCACCATGGTGACCAGCTTTAGTAGCCTGTTGCCTAATTCCATTGCAGAAATATAACAGAGGAGCACACTCTGGCAACTAAAAGTAAAATTGCTAGTACCTAGCTTGGAGCCGATTTTGTTCCCCTTGTCTTATAGCTATATCAGATGGCTAGCGGTAGGCTTAACCCCAGCAGAGCAAACTGATTTCTGGTGTAAATCTTGACTTCAGTGGCATGTGCTGAATGTGGCCCATTGCTTTTTATAATTATATGGTGCACATGCAGTGGCACTTCTTATAGTTGTTTCTCCAGCCTCTTAGCTATTCAGTGCTTTGTTTAATGATTAATCATCATTCCCCAGTCCCATAGTGGGAGAGGGAGTCAGATTTTCTCCCCAGAATCTTTGACAGCCTATTCATAGCTGTAAATGTCCACAATGGTGTGAGGTGAAGAGCTGGCAAGAGAGGGGGAAGATGGTTTACACCTTGTTGTCACCAGCTGTAACAATAAAGATGAGGATGGCCAAGCTGCTGCATGGTTTGGATTTGAACATTTGTCAAAAGCACCTGGGTCCTGATTTTCAGAGGTGCTGACTATGCACAGCTTCCATCATAACAGTGACTGCTCAGTAATTTTTAAAAGTCAGGCCCTTAGAGCTTGGGATATGTTTTGAATCATTTCAGCATATACTAATACACTGAGGGTGTCTTTATCCCCTACTCCAGCCCTTCCCTGTGTTTGTCATCTCCTTATGTTTTCCTTGTCTTAACTTACTGCCAGATTCTTCCTTATTCATATTGAGTAGCACCAGACCCAGGGACAGATTAATACATGCTGAGGCCCTAAAAGCTATGTCAAGATTCAGAGCCCCCATACTATAAAAAATAAAGACAAAAAGTATGTTACATTATAACAGAAAGGGTAATGAAAAAAAAATGAATGATAAACCATTGTATTTGCATATATACTTAGGAAAGATGCAACAAAACACAACTAACTAAACATACATCTTGCAAAAACCTTATGTGCACTATCAATTTCAGTTATGATAAATCTTCATAGTTGTCTCCAACATATTTAGAGACCCCTTGTAATGTAAAACAAACAAGGAGTCCTGTGGCACTTAAAAGACTAAATAATGTATTTATTATGTGAGATTTCGTGGGAGAAAATCTCACTTGGTCACTTGTTTGTTTTACTGAACTAGACTAACATGGCTGCCCCTTTGGAACTTGGCCTCATATTGTGAGGCCCTAAGCAATGCCTTACTTGGCATGTATCTAAATCCTTCACCAGGGGCGTTGCTAGCGCCGTGCAAATGGGGCCTGTGCCCTGAATCCCAGCGCCAGTGCCCCGGGTCTGCCAGGGCCCCCCCTCTCCCGGGCTCCAGCCCAATTGGGCCAGAGATCTGGGGCACAGCCACCGTGGCCACTTCTGGCCCCAGCCAGGAAGCCGGGGCCCAGCCACCTGAGGCCACCGCGGCCACTCCGAGCCCCGGCCCCGGCCGGGAATCTGGGGCCCAGCTGCCTGCAGCCGCCGTGGCTGCTCATAGCCCCAGCCGGGGATCTGGGCCCAGCCACCCGCGGCCGCCGCGGCCGCTCCCAGCCCCATCCCTGGCTGGGGGTATGGCCTGCGGTCAGGGTGTGTGGCCTCCAGGTAGAGGGCAGGGCCTAGGCCGGTGCCCGAGGTCCTTTCCCAGGGCAGCGACGCTCCTGTCCTTCACCAACCTGACCCCACAAATGGTCCCATTGACTTCAGCGGCCCCACCTGTGAAGTCACATGCCATCCATCATGAGCAAAGACCCTTAGAATACAAGCTCTTTGGTGTATGACCTCGGCCTATTTGTTTTGTAAAGTTCTAAGTCATAATGAGGAATTAAACTGGCTTAAATACAAAACAAATATGTTCAACAACAAAGTGAAGGATAAACAGAGAAAGATCTCAGTTGATACAATTATGCAAAGGTTTTAAAACAATGATATACAAAAAAAAGCATTTTTTTTTTTACATTACATAAATAGTCCTTACAGGTTTCTGAGAGTAAACCGTGTAATCCAAGGGTTAATGTTCAAAGTGCATATGCCTCAGGAGAAATAAACTATGCACAGTTGGTTATTAGTGACAGACTATGCAAATTAACTGTACATTTACATTCCTGCTTATTGGAGTGAGCTACCTGCTGAACTGTTTTTAGGTAAACAAATGCAGGAAGTGCTGGTTAAAGGCAGGCAGCACAAACCTGTCAGCACTACTTCTTGCTAGGACAGCAGAGGCGGGGCAGGAGTTTTCAGGGTCTCTTATTTCCACATACTTTTATTATTTATTTACACTGCAAGACAGAGTGATTTTCCATGTCACTGTAAGGCAGCATTAGGCTCTGATGCTTCTGGCTGCTTATGCCTGATAGGTACCTTTATTTAGGCATTCACAATCATTTTTCTTCCTTGGACCTTACACTCTGTAAAGACCTGGTGCTGAATATGTTCCCATCCACCAATTTCAAAGTGTGTTGAGGTGTTTATTACCTTGCAAAATTGGCTTCTGAGAGAGATCTTTACACTGATCCCTGGTCTGTCCTCATCACCCAACTCTTCCCTCCCGCACTGTTCAGTTCTCAAAATGTTTCATTCCACATGTCAGGCTTTACAGATCACATACCATTATCACAGCCTCAACCAGTTCCCACGAGCATCCTCCGAGCCTACCTACTAACTGCCGTTTAATGTGTTTTTTGCCCATATTTCCAGCACTGGGTAGTTTCTTTAGGTGACGACATTGCAAGCTGCTCTCAGGTGCAACACATTCAACTCTTCTAGACCCAAGATGGTTATTTTGAGAGAACATAGTTCATAGGTTCTAATTCTTATTAGTCATGTAAGAGGCTTAATTGAAGCATATTTTGGTTCAGTTTTTTTTTCTCCTTGTAGTCCTGGAGAGTATGATACTTATGCTTCTTATCACAAGCCCAGTGAAAGGGTGGTAAGAAGCCACATATTGCCATCTCTCTTAAGGAGCCCAATGTAAAAACCTGGACCAGAGGAGATAGCTGGGTTTCTAGTGACCCCGTGAGAACAGTAGGAGGTTCAAGGAATTGGACAAGAGGCAAAGGCTTGAGCACAGAGGGCTCTTTGTAACCAGCAAATTTCTAGATCCCTGAATTCTTTGTGAAACCTGCCAGATTAGGAGTCTGGATTAGCTGCTTTTTCTGCAGGGAGGCAAGAACATGAGGGGGAAAAAGAGGAGAAGAAGTAGAATTTGAAGGAAATTCTGTAAGAGGAATCCTGCAAAGGTTTTCTCCCATCATTCCCCCTACTACCTCCCCTTGGTACATCTGCAGGAGAGGAACAATTAGGCCCATCCCTTGGTGAAACAGGCCAATTTGAGGGCAGGGCACCTTTGCTACCCAGTAGCATTTGATTTTAGTCCTCAGGAAGGTTTTTAAATCTTTATGAACAGAAACTTATTTAGCATTCTATGAAATGGATTTCTTTTGGTTCTAGTTGCACATCTGTATTACTTTATTTATTTATTTCACCCAGTCTTAGTCTGGAATCGCTGGAAGACAATCCCTTGACCATCCTGGTACTATCCCAAATCCTAATTCCACAGAAGTCAGTCACAAGATTCCCATGAGTTTGAATGGAGCCGGGATGAAGCTTAGACAGTATTTACAGAAAACAGTGTATTCAGAAATAAGCAATATAGTAATCCAATATGCAACTGGTCTTTTGTTCATTATCATTTGAATCACAGATTAAAAGCCTTGCCTCAGAAATACATTGAATGAGTATCTCCCTGTTACTCAGATAAATGTAAATGTTTCATCTTCAGCTAGATTCTATCATTAACAAAAGCTTCTCTTCTTGCATCTAAGCATAATAAAGAAAATTGCACAGTACATAGGAGAAGTTATGGAGGACTCAAAAGATAAAGTTCAGGAAAATCTTCTGGCCAATGGAGGTAGGTGCTGTGAATATGAATATTTTTATTCATTAATGTTTTCTGTATCTGCTTTAGAATTTGAACAAGTAGGGAGTTTGTTTTATGTGTTAGGGAGTGGAGGGGCTGGAAATTCTGTTTTCTTTAAAAAACTCAAGGAGTCCTGTGGCACTTTAAAAGACTAACAGGTTTTTTTTTTTATCACATGAGCTTTTGTGGGAGGAAATCCCACTCTGTCAGACTCTTTGAAGATGGGGAACTTAACAGAATGCAAGGAAAACAAATGCAGGGAAGTGTAAGTCACAGGATAAGCCTGCTTTTGGTTCCACTGATGTTAATACAAACTTCTTCCAGTTTATTTCAGTTTCACTTCTCCTTTCCATTATTCAGGGTCAGTTTTTCATTTAAGAAAGAACTTTTATCAGGCTGGCAAGGAGAATAGAAAAGGAGACGGTTGTCCTAGTCCTTCACTGCGTGAATAGCTTGCAGCCCCTTGGTGGCATGTGTGGTTTTGAAATTTATGGACCACAAAACCTTAATCTGCTCTGACTGACTATCAGATTGGAATGCTAGTTTGTGATACCAGTTAGCAAAGGTCTATATGCCTCACATTCTCCACTACACTACTGAGAGAGGAGGAACTCTCTGATAAACTACATTTTACTTCCCTTGCTTCATAAGTGGCCAGTCCAGTCTGCCTCAGTGCCAGAACATTAAGAGTCACTTCTTCCAATGGCGACTAGCTGGTTCTGGGCAGCAGGACAGTGGCTGCTGTACTTGTATTATAGTCACAATACTTCAGTGATAAGCAATACTTCAAGCAGTTTCCTGTACTAGTAATTAAGAATAATGGTGTTGCTTCTTGATACATAAGGCAAAATCCTGTTTTATTTCTGTCCAGGAAGAGAGAACAAGTCAGGGGCTTTTTCAACCCCATAGAAGCAGCAGAACATGCTCTTGCTATAGTGCTGAATAGGGCATAAGATGGGCCAGCTATGTCCCCTTGAGGGCAAAGTGTGTGGCCAGGCACTAGGCTGCCATTTATAGAGCAGGACAAACTCCTGAAAATGTGCTAACTGGATACGCACACATGCTGCTCTGTTTGGAGTGTGTTTTCTTCAGCTTTCCTTGTACAGTTTTGCCCTGAATAGAAGGAGAAACTGAGGTTACATGCCATGCCCAAGGCCACAGGAAGAATCTGTTTCAAAGCTGACATCAAGGGGTATGGCTTAAGGAGTCTTAAGTCGACTTAAGCAAACCCCTGGCCATATTTGGAGTTCATTAAGTTGACTTAAGGGCTTCCTTAAGTCAACTTAACTCCTATCCTTAAAGTTAACTTGAAGGGTTAAGTCAACTTTATTAAGTCAGCTTAACACAATGTGGCCATTAAAGTCGACTTAGTGCAGTGGGGCCATTTAAGTCGACTTTTTAAATCAACTTTATTAAGTAGACTTTAAATGGGTCCCCTGGCATAAATCAACATTATAAAGCCGACTTAATGTAATGTGTCCTCACTAAGTCGACTTAATAAAGGCTAGTTAAAGTAGACTTCAAGTACAACTTGTTAAGTCGACTTAACCAAGCCCTGTAGTATAGACATAGCCAAGGTTTCAGAGCTTCTGGCTCCTAATCTTGTACTTATATCATAAGCCTGTAAGTATCTCCACTGTTTAGAAGAAATGTCTGTTCTTGTGTTTTCTTAGGGTTTGGTATGCTACCAGGGCTGTCCCTAAGGGGTGTGGGGCCCCAGGTAAATGGCTCTCTGCGGGGCCCCCAGACACAACCCTGGCACTAGGGGGTGGGGCTGGCCAGGCCAGGGGAGGGGCAGGCCACTGCACCAGCCATCCCGTGCCGGGTGCCAGGCTAGCTGGCCAAAAGGATGGCCCCATTCAGCACTGCCTGTCAGTCCCCATCCCCACACGCACTGCTTTCGGCTCTGTGCTGGAGCACCGGGGAGGAGGCAGGAGATAGTGCAGCAGGGTGTGGGGGTCAGTGATACAGGCCCTGCGATGCCTCCTGCCCCCTCTGCTGCTCCGGCACAGAGCTGAAAGCAGTGCCCAGGGAGGGGTGGGACTGGCAGCACTGAACAGGACCACTGCTTTTGGCCGCCTCTCTCAGTCCCCGGCATGGAGGTGGCGCAGCAATGCAGGCCCCATGGGCCCCCCCCCCAAAGTGCAGGGCCCTGGGCAGCTGCCCCGCTCACCCTACCCTAGGGACGGCCCTGTATGCTACCACAGACATATAGCAGATTGTTATACACCAGGGGAATACTTTGGCAGTCAAAGTGTGTTTCAGTTTTAAAGTAGTTTAGCTTTGGACTGCTCAGTTTTCCTTCCAAGCCTTTAGAAAAGCTCTCCTTGCTTGTAAATGAGATCTACATCTGATGAGAAGAACTCTGGAAGTTTAATAATCCCACTTATTATGTTTCAGGGCTGAAGAATAAAATGAAGTGTCTAAAGAGTATGTTGAGTATTGATTGTTTGTGTGTTTTCACAAGCATGCATTTGTGTGCGCTAATGTTAATGATGGGTCTCTCAGTCTGGTTGTAGGGATACAGTGATCAGGTTACGATGGATTTCTCAAGTAACAACCTCGTAGCTCGATCACGATATACCTATGACTTAGATAACACCAGGTTTAACCCATTTTTTCCCTCGTTTTACCTATTTTCTCTCCTCTTCTAACAGCTCTGCATGCACAAACAGATATGGGAATGAGTTGGCTGTGCAATATTTGTATCAAACATTGTATGTTTTGATGATCAAGATAATCCATTACTTTCTTAACCTAAGGCTAGGAGTACTCAGACTTTCAATGACTACTGGATCTTGCAAAACTAAGTCATATTTTTGTACATTAGTGTTCTCCGTATACATTTGGTATCACACTTAACGGATGCCAGCTAACTAATCCTCATGACACTTTCTGAGATAAATATTATCTCTATTTCACAGTTGGAGAAAGGGAGACCCCAAAATTAAGGATTTGCCCAATCCCACAAAAGAAATCAGACTGTAACACATGAAGTTGTTCTTCCTGATCCCATTTTCAGCACACTCAACCATACTGGGCCAATTCTCTCTTGAATTACACCCATCCAATCCCACTGATTTCAACAGGGTCATGTGTGTGATTATGGTGATGTGGCCAATAATCTCTGAACTCAAAGAGTTTAAGGCCAGAAAGAGCCACCAGATAATTTAGCCTTGATTTCCTGTAAATCACAGGTGACAAAATCCCACCAGCCACCCAGACACCAACCCAACAGCTGGAATTAGACCAAAGTATTTCAGACCTGAGGAGACTAACCTATCAAAATGGCACTTATGTGCACATGACAGTTGCTTAGCTACATTCATACAGAGCATACTGAGACCAGCATACACATCATCTTTTTAGTTTAGCTGACAGATGTACAGAGCAGATTGGGGCAGGAGCCAGTTAGTGGTGGGTAGGTAGGCTATGCCTTTTCTAAAAAGCAAAACGTGTGCTACAGGCAACATTAGCACATCACAACAGTAGGAAATGCCTCCTTGCTGCTTACTTATACAAACTTCCAAAGCCGTGTGGTGAAAAATAAAGCATTCCCAAAGGCATTAGATCAAAATCTGCTGTCTATAGCCATGTTGATCCAAGTTGACTCAGGAAGCCCAGCTTTACAATTATGTTCTATAGCAGAATGAGCTCAAAACTCGTAGGAACAGTGAAAGGGGCTAAAACAGGAGTGCACATTTTGCAAAATTAAACAGCATTGAATAAAATTATTACAAATTAAATGAATAATTCATAGAAAATAATTTCCTGGAAGGATTTAGTCTGACTTTTAGTCTGTCTTTTGCCTCATGGATGGCTGGCAGCAGCTTGATCAGCTGGACTGTAAGCAAATCAGGGCAGGAAGTGTCTCTTTTTTGTGCTTATGTATAACACCTAATGGAGTGGGGTCCCTAATCCCAGTTGAGACCTTGGGACATTACCATAATATAAATATCTACTATTACTGGCAGCAATTTTTCTCAAGTGGATTCAGTATTTGAATTAATGCAGTTGTAGGAGGATCTTTTTCTCTCACCTGTGGACTGATTGTGAATAGTCTTCTGCAAATACTTGGTACTGAGTCTTGAAAGTTGGTGCTGGTATCAGTTTTGTGTTTACTGCCTTGTTGGATCAATGCAATTTATGATCAGGAGGAGGGACATGGAGCGGTTCTGCAGCTTTGGCTCTCCAGGGACGAACAGCAGTTTAATCAGGGTAACATGCAGCCCTTAAGAAGCAACAAAGACTTGTGGGCATGTCTTTTGTAGACATTTAGGCCACTATGCTTCCTTGGCTGAATATCATGATTTTCCATACAGTGAATGTGTGCAGTCCCAGTTGCAAAGGCGTGGTCAGATTCCTTGACTCACTTAGTTCCAAAGGGGTAACTGTGTTAGTCTAGTTTAGCAAAACAAACAAGTCCTGGAGCACTTAAAGACTATCAAATTTATTTGTTAGTCTTTAAGTGCTCCAGGACCGCTTGTTTGTTTGGACTCAGTTGCCCTAGTGCAAGTTCATGTTTTAAAGTGTTAGTGCATGTGAAATGCTGATACAAAGAGGCCATTAAAATAGTCAATGTGGATTTGGAACAAATGCTTGTGGAGCTTTGTGTAGAATTTATTGCATCTATTTATTATTCAAAAGAGGCTGATTGATATTAAGCATTGATAGTCTGACAATTTGTAACAGAAGAGGTGCTGGGACTCAGCCCTTGCTAGCCCTGGCACCAGTTAAGCCTTACAGACCATTCACAGACAATGTACTCATCCCTGTCTTCTTACAAATAATATCAAGCTAGAAATATATTAATTTAGCCCTCTAGATTCTCTTTTTTGCCACTCAGGCCACTCCAGCTTTCCACCTAAAGCTCGGGGAGCCAGTCCGAACACATCATATGCCTCTGTGACCAGCTTTCATCATAATTGTTACCTGATCTGAAAGGACTGTGAAGTCAGTTATCCCAGTGAGAAAAAGTCACCTAAAATGTTAGACAATCATGAGACTATTCAATCATACCTCACAGCATCTGGCATGATATCATGCATTTCCCCAGGAAGGCACTTCAGTTTGTGTGCATGTTTGTTACCCAAATCCCCTCCCGTCTCTAGGAGAGCTGTCAGAAATGAGTTTTAAGAGCCTTCTGAATGTGGAAAAGAAGGTGGTTTGGTAAACAGATATGTTGGAGAATAAGGGGAAAGAAGGGAGGATATCCCAGGCATAAGGGAAGAGCACACAAATAGGTTGTCAAGGCTGGCATCACAGGCAGATCAGAGAGATGATGGAGCAGAGAGAGCAAAGAAGGAGGCCCCAGGTTAGATATCTGGACAGGGGCCACACAAAATGGCATTCCAAAGGGAAAAAGAAGAACTGAATTTAATGCATTAAGTGTTCTGGTTTATTTGTCCCAGAGAGATGATTGATAATGCCTTTTGACCGTCTGTGTGTTTTCATGAATAATTTCCACATCATTAGTTGTAGGTAGCTCCATGACATGCCTTGGCAAGAATCCAGCTTTAAGTTGTTTTGTGAATGACAGACCTATTACTTTTCACTATACATATGGAAGCAATAAACAATGAAGAGACTATAATAAACTTCTTACCTCTCCAGTACAGAGACACATCTACTGCCTCACTTTCCCTTCAGCTGCTAGGTTGCTTGGACATGTTTCCCTTCAGCCAAATCAAAGTTGTCACCATCCGGGGTAAAGGAGAGGGTCATACAGGGCTTGACTAGTTTCTCTTTTCTTCACGGGTATAACTGCATTGTGCCCAATTTTTCCTCCCTGAACCACACCTTCTTCCTTAAATTCACCAGAGCGTTGCATGGAGGCCATCTCCCTACACAAGAGGTCCCCCAAGTTTTTATATTGGGGCCGCTCTTGGCTCTGTCTGCACACACCCACCTCTCCCCCCCCCCATTTCACCCTAGTTGAGTCTGGGAGTCCAGCCACAGTTCAGCTATGGGGCTCCCATCCTAAGAGCGCAGCAGCAGTCAAGACCCTAAGAGCGGGAGCAGGGCTGCAGTCAGGAGCCTGGGGCAAGGGCATGGTTGGGTGACAGGGCTGGGAACCAAGCCATGGCTGAGGGTAGGGCCTGAGAAGAGCTCAGGAAGAAGTGGGGCTGGATAATGCTCTCTCTCTGCCCCCCCACAATGTGGGCTTAGGCCCTGACGCCCCCCCCAAATGTTCATACATATGCCCCTAGGGACCTCTGCTCTACATCATCTCTGAGAGGCACTACAGCTGAGGCCAAGCTTTCTGTGTACTCCAACCACCTACCCCACAATTATAACCACACAGCTGCTGGGCACTCCACCCAGACCCTCCACTCCATTTTTCCACAGGCTAATTCCTTCACTAGCTTGCTGCCACCTAGGCCATCTCCTCAGCCATATCTCAAACTTCTTTCCCAGGCCACTTCCTAACTTTTTTCCAACATTTAGCTCCAGCCCTTTAGCAACTTTCTCAACTAAACATTTACAATGAGTGGAAAGGAGCCTTATATAGTCCTGCCCCTTTTCCCAGAAGCCCTTGTTGTAGGCTAAGTCATATGATACTTCTGGGAACTACAAGTCCCATAATGCCTGTTCTCGGAGACCATCACTTGGAGCAGGGATGGGATGGCCCCCATGCCTGCCCCGCAAGATTGACATAAATAGTCTTGCTCCACACAGAGCATGCAGTATAATAAACATAAATGTGCTCTTAACAGGCTAAATCTTCAACCCTGTAAAGTGCAAATAAGGCATTGTGCAAGGATCAGAGGCATGAAATCACAGGCTTTCCCAGGGACAAAGTTGCTCCTGCAGAAATGTTCCATGGAGTCTGCGGCAGCCTTAGTGTTGCAGGCACCTCTTTTTCCCTTGTTCTCCATTTTAGCAAATCCAGAGGCAGCCTTAGACAATTGGGGGGCCCTAGGCAAAACCCTGCTCCTATAGGCCCTCACTGCCACCTTCTACGTGTCCCCAGTCCCCGTTTCCCCCCCCCCCCACCTCCAGGACTCCTTCTTTGTTTTGCTGAACCAGACTAAAATGACGATCCCTCTGGAATTCTGTAAATTATTCCTGGATATTATATTTTTAAAAATCTTTCCATCATGAAGCTTGTAAGTTGATCCTCTTTCACTTAATATAAATGAGCTAATGCTGAACTACAAAGTTAAAATGAACATTTAACAAATAAAAAGTGGTAAAATTAATGATAGCTCAAAATAACTAAAATACCACATTTAAAATGCTGGCAGTCAAATCTTACGAATTTTTCATGTAGGCGTTGGTTTATGTGCAGTAGTTGTTTAATACAAATAATTATAATAAATAAAAATAAGTAAAAAGAAGGTTTCTAGTGTGTAGCTATAAATGAAAAACACCAAATTTCAATGAAATTCTCTGAAGTACTCAAATTTATAAGACTCTGCCCCCTTCAAAAATATTAAAAAGTAAGTACAAAAAAACCCTAAAAAATTACTTACCAAAAGAAAGACATACAGCACAGACCACACACACAGCTGTAATGCTCACTTGAGGGCAGCACTGTGTCTACATGGACCTACCTGGTAACCTGAGCTAACCGAAGCCAAAGGAAAAAGTGGTGCAAAGGCAAAAGAAAAAGAAAAAGGCAAAATTTCACAAGTGGGTTTAAAATATAGCGGAATAAATGGCCAAATGGAGGAACTAAAAGACGAGACCATTGGAAAAGTCCCTGTTTTTTAGAAGGTCAGTGTGAAGGTGATCAGCAGATAATGGTGAAGTCTGCAATTCAGACGAAGCACAGAGTTTAATGATAGGTTGCCTTGATGAGCCAAGACTGAAAAGTGCTGAGTTTTCCAGAGCTACTGATCCTGCTATTTGGGAACAATTTCATTTCTGCCCACCAAATTGCGGATGGGGCCCCTTATCACTTGGGGGCTGTAGGGGGCCACCTGCTTCGCCTAACCCCTAAAGCCGCCTCTGGGCAGATCTATCCTCCCCTGGCCCACACCCAGACCTCTGTTGCTTGAGCAAGGCTACCTGAGAGCACTACTCCATGCATACTAGGGGATGGAGTCCCCTTCTGTGCCCTACGGTCTCCCTGCAAAACAGAGTGCTGCTCCCATATCATGCTTATTGAGGAGGTGTGGGATTTTGTCCTATAGGTCCACTGGGCTAGCTTTTGTGTAGGTTTATGTGGCCTCTCCTAAGGGTGTTGTGTGTAGCGTAGTGGGAGCATAGTCACACTGGTGCCATCTGCCTCTTTTGTTGCCGTTTCTGTTGATAAGTAAAAATGAGTTCTTTCCACAGATACCTGGCTTCTCACACTTAGGCAGTCTAATTAGGTTAACTCACTCCTGGTTGAGAAAAGGCCGAGGAAGTGGTATCAGCATGTGGTGGAGTGACTGTTTTGTCACAAGAATGGGCTGCAGTTTCTGAAACTTTTTAGACCATCAGTAGGAAAGATTTTGGGCTACAGAGTTCACAAAAATGTAGTGCATTAAATGCATTTCACAGTTGCATCATGGAGGGTTGTCAAGAGGGCAGCAGGCTTGACAGGATGTTGCCAGGTCCTTGAAGCCCAGCTTGTAGGATGTTAATGGGGCTATGTAAGCTAGTAAAACAGCTCATCCAAGAACTTTCAGCAGCCACAGGATTTCAGGTCCCCCCCCACCCCACTTTTCAAAGCACTTGAGCTTTATTTCTCCCAAATAAATTCGGTTGAATGTAAGTTCCATGTGTGCGCTCAGACCTTTCCCCTGTCTTACTGCCCCCCTGCAGCAGCTGTATGTTCCCTGCAGGTCTCACTCCTCAGATCCTCTGTTGTTCCCCAATACCTGGGCACTGGCCTTCCTAACCTTTGGGGTTACAGTCCCAGACCTTCTGCCTGGGTACTGAAGAGAGCTTTTCTCTTTCTTCTTGTTTTCAACTTGCTCCCTGAATTCAGGCTTCTCATTTTATTTCAGTAGGCCCAACTCTGAGGCCCAATTTTCTACCATGTGAACACAGAATTTGTTCCCTTCTCTTGGAAAGGTAGGCTGAGCCTGGCATGGGGCAGAGCTGAGTCCCAGCTCTCTTAAAAGAACCAGTTCACCTTGTGACAGCCCCACAATAATTTACAAGAGTTGCCTGAACTTTTAAGGGGTCACGATGAGATTTTAATGTAACATCATGGCATTGTCAGGTCATGAGAACATATGAGTTTATCTCAACAAACAAACTTGCATAAAGACCATCCAACACAGTGGTAACATTGGTGTAATGCTCGTCTGGGCTGGCTTATGCAGGAAAACCTGCCTATTTCATACCAGCATTGGACATATTGATGAGAAAACACATTCATTTAATTTTGTACTGTCCACACAACCTTTTTTGCTAGCTGGGAGTCACTGGTAAGTTTCGCCCCTGTCACAGGAAGACGTAGCAGCACCCACTACTCAGTTTCAGTGTGGCTCTGTGCGTGTAACAGAACTTGCTGTGAATTTCTGACTTTGGATGCTGTGGCTGATTTATTCTTCTGTAGAAACACAGTTGCACAGCTTTTCTTCCATGAGCTTGGGCATTCTGAGTTCATGCTTACAACTGGAAACACAAATCAGGACTTTCTTGCTCAGTTTTGACTCAGTTCTTATTCAGGGTTGAACTCAGTAGGCGTCTGATGACAGAGTCTAAACTAAGGAACATCAGCTAAATCAGTAGCAAACTGGATCAAAGGCTTCTCAGTGAAAGTCCATTTACTCCAGTGTTTGCCCCAGTGATCACACCTACTGATATAATTATAAACTTCAGCCACACTTTAATAATCAAAATTCGAGGTGTACTTCATGAACGTATTTGATTACTTAAGTGGGAATGACTGCACATTCTGATATCACTGAATATCTTTTTTTGTCCAGACATGGCTAATTTTATAGTGACTCTAACTGGTGATAGCTACTAATCCCCAGATCCCCAAAAATATTTTCCATTGAAGTTAGCAGCTTAAATAGTGTTGAGGATCTTGGTCTAATTGATTAGTAATGATTTGCTTTAGTGATGCTGTGCTGCTTGATTATTAAAGACTGTTGGACCTCTTAGTAAGTTAAATTCTGGATCTGAACTTTTTCCACGTTTGGGGAAGGGTGTGGGCAGTTATGGGGTGGTTAGCGTCATGGTTCTGATTTGTGAAGTTCAGATCCAGAGAGGAGGGTGGGGGGCATTTAGAAGTGGGATTCTGGTTTGAGCCCATCTGTAATATTAAAGAAAGATGCCTAGGCAGCAAGTAGAGACTAGCTTCCAAAATTGTGTTTTGCTTTCAGGTTTGCTACATAGCTGATTTCTCAACTCACTTGTTTAATACATTTATTTATATCCTTTCAGTTGACCTAATTAGTTATCTGACCCGGTTTGAGTGGGACATGGCCAAATATCCCATAAAGCAGCCACTGAAGAATATTTCAGATGCATTGGCAAAGGTAAGTCATACTCACAAACATCTAAAAATCCATCTAAATGGAGTACCTATGCTGCTGCAGTTCTCTAGTATCAGGGTCTGATCCTTCCCTTATCTGAGTCAATGGAGTTTTCCCACTGATTTGAGTAGGAGCGGGAGCAGAAGCAGCTCCTGTGTACTGAACTAGTCAGTGGGATTTTTTTTTATTGTGAAATAATGCTGATATAATATATGGTGAAACCTACTCATAGCATAGGAAGATATTTTGAGCTAAGCTTCCTGCTGCTTTAATCTGCTTCATTATAATATGTTTGCCATTAGTATATATTGCAATATTATTCTCCATCTGGAAAAATATTGTATTTTTCTATAGTAGTCACAGCTTTACATTAAATCAAAACCCATCAAAGGTTGGATGAATTATTTACCTTGTAAATTTCTTGGGATAGTAGCAGTCTGCTATTTTATATCAGATAATGCCTAGCACAATGGGGCCTACCTGGATCCTGGCTGAAGCCTTGTGCAAAACGCAGTACAAAAATAACACCTAGCTAAATTCTGCCTTATGCCTGGGCTGTTTGGCTCATGGGCGTTCTGTGGGGGTGCAGTTTTTCTTGAGCTTCCATCACTGTGAGCCAAAATCATGTTATTTATGGGAGGCAGTAAGTAGCTTTCTTCTTTCCACCCTGACAGCCCCTCTCTGTCACCTGGCTTATCATCAGGAATCGTCATTTTTCCATGCTATTCCAGAATTCGCCAATAAACCCCCCCTAAAAATCCACATTTTCCCATGATTCAAATGCAACGTTGAACGTTAGTTTCCCTAGTCACAATGTGGACAGGTATCAGGTGATAACAATGTTTTATTGATCTATTTACAATTTGTAAGCAAGTTTGAAGCCTTCCACTGTCATCACTCATTATACAGTAAAACCTGGTTTAGTGACTGCCTCTGAAGAGAGACCGTCTGTCATGAGCAAAGATCATGGAATGTTTTTCCTGTATAACTCAACTGCAAAGAGCGATGACATGTCACCTGTGACCAATGACCACATTTTCCTATTTCCTTCAGAGCGGAGAGCCCAGGCTGCTCTCCCTTCAGACTGGGTGGCTAGAGAGTGGCAGCTATTGGCCGGGCACCAGCAGCAGCAGCACAGAAGTAGGGGTGCTGGTGCTGTACCTTTGCAGACAGCTCTCCACGTCTGAGAGACCACTTTTGCTAATGCTCAGCTTCTCTGTGCATTGCACATTCTGTACTTTTCCTTGGAAACATGGATAGCCTCACTATAAAGCCAAAAACAAATTAAATTATAAGACTGAATTTTAAAAACCCACCACTTAGACTTTAATTATAAAAGGACTTTATAAATTGGAAAGTTATGGGCAGGGGAGAGAGCAGCACCTAAAACAGCTACTTCATGACACTGGCACTAGGTATGTTGGACAGGAAGCATTTTCAGGTTGGAATTATCAAGTGTCTTGCATAACTTAATTATGAACCTTGCAAACAGCAGTTGATTATGCACCATTGAAATCAGAGGAAGTTTCACTCTGGCATCAGTGAATGCAGGACTAGGTCCCTAACAAGCAGTAATTACAGACCCAAGACAGAATCCCATCTAGTCCTCTTTGACTAGAAGGAGCATGTAATTCCTAAGGGACAGCATATAATACAGAGGAAAATGTAGAGATCATGGAAACCATGCGTTCTGTTAACAACCACTTTTCCTACAGTTATTTTCTTAAACCCAGTTAAAGCCACCTCTTTGCAAGTATAGCATCCTTCATTAATAAACATGCCATCTGGTGACTCTCTTAGTTGTGATATCACATTGGGGATGCATTGAACGTGTAATGAAATGATACAAGTAAAGAAATTTTTGGTACAGCTCCTTGCATTGTGCTACATCTTCTACAGCACTGACTTTGTAAATGTCATTGGAGGCTGCTTATTTCCATTGCATTTTTTGTTTTTATATTTAGCATATCACACAAATAGAAACAGACCTGAAATCCCGAGCAGCTGTGTACAACAACATTAAAGGAAATTTGCAAAGCCTGGAAAGAAAAACAGTGTATGTACAGTGTGTTCCTGGAGGCATGTTGAGCGTTCATACTGGTTTGTTGTTTTGTATGTGCAGTATGCACTTTCCCATCTATATTATGAAAGCATATGCATTCTGATGGAAGTGAACATTGGGAATGATTTTCAGAAGTGCTGCGCGTCCACAGAGCAACTTGAAGTTAACTGAAAATAGGGGTATCCAGTACTTCTTAAAATCAGGCCAATCTGTTCTTTCTGTTTGCTTAAGCTAAAGTTCATAACTCTTAACAATAGAAGTAATGGGGCTGGCTTGCTTTGTAAGGTGTCATACCTAATATCATTGTACTTATTCTAAGCATATTTCATAAACTCACTAAAAATAACTAGGGAAGTTCTACCCAGTAAGACCCCCTCCATGCAATGCAGGATGTGTCCTATACTTGGTTTTAGAAGTCCCATGCAGTCATGCTTCCATTATTTCCCCATGGAGCCCATTACAGAGCTGTATGGACTGCGCTGATGATCAGCCTTCCCTTTCATCCTCTTGCTATCACCTCTTGCTATCTCCTCTTACCTTTGAAAATGTTTTCTCTCCTTGCATCATGGGTTAAATATGTCTACCTTTTAAACAGGCTGAGACTATTGTAAATATAGCCTATCCAGGTTCCCTTTCTTGACTTCCTCTGTAATTCTCCCTGAACAAGCAGAAGTTAAATATAATTTGGTAGGCCCCAGGAACCTCCTAAATTTCTGAGTCCCCTTTATGCAAGTCTGGGCCCCCTTCAGCCACCCCAGCTACTCCCCCAAATGCCTGCCCACTCCCCAGCTACTGCCCCAGCACCCTAGCTACTGCCCCCATCAGACCCCCCTCTTGCCCCATGTTCTGCTCAACCCCCATCCTCATTCCCTAAGCTCCCTGCCCCCATGTCCTACCCCCATCCCCAGCTCCCCATCTTCAACCCACCCCCTTCAGCCCCCCAACCCCCTCTCCATCCCACCATCCCAACCCCTTCTTCCCACCCTATACCCCGCCCCTGCTGAGCCTCCTGAGGGGAGGCTGGACCTCATGATGCACTTACTCACTTTCAGCAGTACCAGGACTCCCAAGGGCTGGGACAGGGAATAATTGCCCCTTTCTCCCCGTCCAGGCTGCACTCTGATGCTTCTACTTTGAGTATAACTTGTAAATGCATGTGGGGCCGGCACTTCACAGAAGGGCAGGCATACCTCTCCTCTTCCTGTAGCAGTACCTGCTCTCCCAGAACACGCTGGCTCGATTTTCTATTTTTAGGAGCCCCAGAACGCTAGGCCCCCTAAAAATAGTAGGCTCCGCAATGCAGTGTTTTGGCTCCATTTTCTATTTTTAGGGGCCCTGGAACACTAGCCTGCTAAAAATGGTGGAGCCTGGAATGGCATTCTGGTGCATTCTGGCATACTTTAACCTCTGTGAGCAAGCAATGAGACTTGTCTGGCAAGCTCCATTCTTTTTCAGTTCATGTCTGCTTTTATCTTTTCCCAACTTGCCCTGGGAGTTAGGAAGTCCTAGGTAAGGTGAGTTTTTGAGAAGAAAATATCTGTAAACAGAACTTTTATAGCATCTCAAGACAGTGCTATGCAAATCCCCAGTCAGTGCCAACAGAGGTCGCACTATTAATATAAACTAACCTTTCCTGTGCAGGTTCTAGGGTAGGGGTCTCACACTTAAATCACCACAAAGGCTACATGAGGGCTAGCAGAGGGCCGCATGAGGACTAGAATGTTTGCCCACAGGCTGCACCACTGAAACCTTTTCATACAACGATATTGCAAATATTGGTAACAAGGGTCGTTTCAGGCTGAAGGAGATAGCTTTAGGGGCCACACGCAGCCTGCAGGCCACGTATTTGAGACCCCCCTGTTCTAG
This sequence comes from Podocnemis expansa, assembly GCA_007922195.1. Classification (NCBI taxonomy): domain Eukaryota; kingdom Metazoa; phylum Chordata; order Testudines; family Podocnemididae; genus Podocnemis; species Podocnemis expansa. The sequence continues at coordinate 3,991,637 of ML682040.1, forward strand.
GGCTATAACCAGCACAGGGTGCTTCAGCTTCCCAGCTGCCGTTCCATGTATCTGGGACAGGAAGTGTTCCCAAGGGGCAGAACTGTACCAATGGAAGTTACTTTTGCCCTGTGGTGGGCAAGTAGGGCTCCAGGAATGGAGATCTGTGCCATAAGCAATGTAGCTTAGTGTGTCACTCTAGAAAGTGATTAGGCTGCAAAGTGGCCAGGCATTTTTCACTTTAGCTTTTTTGATTTTATTGAAATCCAGTAGTGGGGACCAGTCAGTTTCAATGATTTTTTTTTAATCCAAACAGTTTTTTAAAATATTTTGAAATGTTTTATTTTGAGGCTTTTTTTTAAAAAAAAAAATTCCAGTTTCAGTTTGAAATGCCTTTTTTTCTTTTGACAATGTAAGCAAATTATAGTACAACAGAAAACTGTTAAATCCACAGAAATTTGGGAATTTTGATTCTCTGGCCAAATTTAGGTTGTGAAAAATTTTGAAATCTCAAAAAAAGTTTTCAGGAACAGAAAAACCATTTCCTGCTCAGCACTGCTTAGGACACAGCCCCTGGCTCCTCTTGCAACTAACTGGGGAATTAGCATCTTCCCACCTCCCAACACACACTTAAGTACTTGTGCCATATGCCAGCTAGGCCCAGGTTACTCTGTCTCTGCTGTTTTTTCCTTTTGGGTCTTCAGTTGCTACTTCTCCCGCTCTCTATTGTGCTTCTACTTTCTATTTTTTATTGATTTTTTTTACCACTTGGGTTTTTCTCTGCTTCCTGGGTCATCCCAGCTTATCAGAGGAGCACTAGCTGCAAGTGACAGAAAACACTCACTGGCAGCTCTCAGAGGAACTGGGGCCATGCTCCCAGGCTAGCTGTCCTCTCACCAGTTCCCCAGAGGAACTGACCCCCTGCCTCATATGGGAAAGACAAGGTTTGAAGTAGTATGTCTGAAGTGGTCCTGTTTCCCATTACATATTGAGCTATGAAAGATATGGGGAAAGCATAAAGAACCTTAATGAAGGTATGGTGAAAACATAAGGTCTACCTATCATCACGCAGTCTCAGAGGTGGGGTGGTGTCTCCCTATACAGTATGTCCTAGGAAAGGGGCACCCACCTGAGGGGCATTTCTACAAAATAACTTATACTTGCTTAGTCCAAACAAAGCAGCTCAAAGTTAGTTGGAACTAACTGCTGCTTTTTAGTTCAAACTAACTTTTTAGGTTGAACTCAAAAAGCATGGCTAGTTCAAACTAGCACAATTCCATTGTGCTAGTTCAAATTAAAGTTTGCAATAAGTTGGAACTAAGCAGTTAGTTCAAACTTGCCATTTGAACCAATTAGTTTGAATTAATTTACTTCAAACTAGGCAAAGCCTAGTGTAGACGGGGCTCAAATTAGTCTGGATTAAACCTCCTTAATCCAGACTAATTTGCTAGTGCAGACGTAGCCACTGAGTACACATGAGAGATTGTATTGGTATAACTATTTTGGTAAAAGCAATCTCACCCCATCGGCAAAATGATTATGCTAGCACAAAACTTGGGTGTAAGCTAGGTAGGCCTTTACACATGAGATGCCTGGAAGTGATATTCCTCAATATACAAGAATACTTAGAGGTTAGCTGGATACCACGCAACATTTCCAAAGTCCTGCAGTCTCCAATATGTGCTCCACTAATAATTTGTTTTTTTTCTGATTTGTGTTATGTTAGGGGAAATCTGCTGACTCGTACATTAGCTGATATAGTGCATAAAGAAGACTTCGTGCTGAATTCAGAATATCTCATCACGCTTCTAGTTGTAGTTCCAAAGTAAGATAATCTCATATCTTCCCTTGCCGGGAGGGAGGGAAGGGGGGGAGAGAGAGAGAGAGAAAGTGCAAGTGCAAATGGTTGTCTTTAAAGAGGTGGGAGGGAGAGAGTACAATTATGAAAGATAGGACCAGAGTCACAAAGTTTGGCTGAAATGTTTTGGTGTGGGCCTATCTCAAGGTCTGTCTATACTACAGCAGCACAGCTATGGTGCCACGATAGCAACATAGAGTAGACACTTCCTACATTGACAGAACATTAACATAGCAACATAAAGAAGACACTTCCTACATTGACAGTTTCTTTCCATCAGTGTAGTTATTGCACTTCTCTGAGGGCTAGTCTTCACTAACAGCCGCAAATTTGCTATCATCAGATTGATCTTCCCAATCGACTGATCAGATCTGGGAAGACCAGCTCAGCCAATTAGGAAGTTGATCACTGAAGACCACCCCAGTAAGTAGCATAGCTCTGATTTGAAAGGATGGCATTGCTCTTCGATTCAGTGCACTGAAGCCACCATGGTAAGTAGGCGGTAGACAGTCAAAGGGAGATACACAAGGTATTTTAAGTACTTTGCATAGCTCCCTTCGACTGCCGCTGAAATTCTGCTGCCATGTAGACGAGCCCTGAGAGTCAGTAGGTAGGTCAACATAAAAATTCTTGCATTGACCTAACAACATTTATATTGGGGGTCAGATCAATGCAACTACAGTTTTGAGTATGTAAAACTTTTCACAGCTCAGGGCAACATAGCTAGGTCTATCTAATTTCTGAGTGTAGAACAGGCCTAAGACATATAGGCACTGAATAAACGTGAATTTCTTTTGGCCACATGTGCATGTAACAAGTCATGACAACAGAACACCCATTAAAGCTTTCTACCACACCCCATCAGCTTGGTTTCTTTACATGATACATATCAGACAGAGAAATTATTTCAGGGAAATTTTTCAACAATTGCCTCTGTGCTGTGCAGGTTTACCTTAGAGCCCTGACACCAGTGGCCTGCTCACAGCATTATGGCCCCTTCCTGGTTACTCCTGGCAGGGTGACACCAAGAGTCCTTCCAGTCCCAACCATCTCCTCTGCAGTGCTCAGCCCCTTAGGGTAGCACTTACCAAAGTTGATCAGATTCACTGCTCCTTTGAAGAGACACTGCCCAGTGCCAACTGTGAGTTTGGCTGAGGCGTTTGCTCCGCATTTTGAACTACTGTGCTGAGGTGGGCATGTAATCAAACAAGATCAAGTTTATTAACAAAGCACATGCAACAGTGTTATAGCCATGCTGATCCCAGGCTAAAGAAAGCCAAGGTGGGTGAGGTAATATCTTTTACTGGACCAACTTCTGGGGTGGTGAGCGAGACCCTTTTGAGTTTACACAGAACTCTCAAAAGCATCTCACTTGCTCCCACCAACTAAAAGCTCTTACCTCACGTGCTTTAGCTCTTTAACAAAGAGCAGACATTTACACAATATCAAGTAGAAGGCATTGGGTGAGAAATGGTACAAACAAAAGTAAAACCATGCATCTAAAACTGAAACCAAAATTAATGAACTAGCATCTTTCATTCAAATTAGTTTTCTCACCAGAGTCAGTCTTCCAGCATGGCTGGTCAGTTCTTAGCCAGGATCCAACACAGAGCTCGGAAGTGTTTTGCTCCTTTGTCGTGCCAGGTGAAGGATGCCAAAATCACTCTCTCCCTCTGCTTATACCCTCATATTCTTTATCTTAGTTTTCAAAGTAAGGAAGCTCTTCTTGGGATGGGTGAGGGATGGCCTCAACTTGTGTCTGCCAGGGAGCTGAAGCCATGTTAATTTTTCTGGTTTCCTCCCATTATCATGCTAGTTAAGTGGTTATTTCCCTTCACTTACTAGCTTGATGGCTTTATTTATCTTTTTTATAGAGGCACTTCCATGGTCTTTCCAGCTATTTCTACACCTAAAATCTTAGTCTGGACTTGGTTTGTCTGAACTACCTGCCAAATGCAGTTAAAGAACTTAGTTTCAAGCACATATCTATAATTCGTTATAGCCTACCCATACATATACTGCAAGCATATTAGTGATCAGTGAGGTAGTTTTCCAATGACCAGACATCTTGAAAAAAATAGCATGACAAATGTGTGTGCAGGCGAGTGGGGGCACATACATCAAGTTGTCTGCATAGTAAAACTCAGTGCTCCGCCAGGAAACCCCTTGCTCCCTGACTTTAGGGTGCCCTTAGCATATTTTTTACCATGATTCCAACTGGTCAGGGCTCAAAAGGGAGGGAAGAAAGTCAAATGGAAAACAACATCTCTAAAAAGTACCTAAAAAGCTTGTCTAAACACCAAAAGTTCACCAGAGGCTCTTACCTCAGGCCCTTCCTTGGTGGGTTAGGCATGCATGTTGGAGTCCACTGGGAGGCTAGGACTCTCACCTCTCCCATGGGATAAAGCTGGTTTTATTAGACCTTCAAGGGTATGCAATGTCAGATTTTAAAACTGCACTAGTTTGCTGTCTAGAAAAGCCATCACTGGCCTGGGATGAAGCCTTGGTCATGCTGGGTGTCCAGCTAGCGTAAGTGGGCAGAGGAAGGGGGAGGAATTCCACACGTGAAGGAATGAGGGGCCATATGCTGGCAGGCTGATTTCTTTTTTAAGTGGCTGTGGCATGAAATAGCTGTAGAGTTTGGAATGTCAGCATAAAGCCTGGAGACAGCTCCTTCATTGGCAGGTGATGTTGTAATAGGTATGTGATAAGTTTATTTAGCATATGCCTGGGCAGCTTAGCACATGACTACCACATACTCAGGTATATAATTACTAAAACTGCTTGCTCTTTTCAGTTACTTAATGCACTTTGTTTTGTATTGCCCAAAGGTCGAACTATGCACAATGGCAAAAAACATACGAATCCCTCTCTGATATGGTGGTGCCTCGATCCACAAAGTGAGTGAAATTCCCAAACTAGCTCCCCTGTTTGCTCGAGTTCTTTGTGCTGTTTACATCTTAATTCTCTGAAGTCCCTGACTTGCAGAGGGAATAGTAACAGAAGAGTTCCAAGAAAACTGTATGGAACTATGCTATCTGCTCAACCTCTTTGTTGCTATGTCAATCCCTGATTAAAATAGAAGCTGCTTGGTTTTGGAAAAGTGCAGATGAATGAAAATGCTTAAGTGAGTTATTTTACAGTAGCCTTGCCTTTCCTTTGAAATGCCCAGTGATTCAGGTTGCTCTGCTTTTACCTAGACATCTGCCTAGTCAACAAACCATTTATTTTGCCTGCTACTGTTACGAAACTAGAGGAACAAGTTGTTACAATAACATGCGTCAAATTCAGTCCTGATGTAAATAGGTACATCATCATTAAAGCCAGTGAAGTTTGCACACATTTACACAAGTACTGCCATGGATGTGGCGTCTTTAACTGGTCTGATTGGGGATGGGTTTATTCAGCTTCCACATTGCCTCTTGTAGCAACAAATGCCTAGTTAATTCTTCCCCTGTTGGATTTAGTAGGAAACAAAAGTTCCAGTGGGTAGCCAGCAGCAAGAAAGCATAGGTCAGAGCAGGAGAGATGGCTCACTTCAGAGACACAAGGCTTGGAGATGGAAGATCAGGAAGTAAGGAACCAGTGGGAGCAGGAGAAAGTGAAGGAGGGCAAATTAGGAAGTGGAGAGGACAGCAGGCAGGGTGATTGTCTGCTGCTTCCTGTCTCAACAATATAGATGGACAGAAAGGAAGAAGAGGGGCAGACAAACAGGAGCAAGAAAGCAGGAATAGCAGGAGATGCAAGCAGACACATACATACACACCACCCAACTTGCTGGTATCAGCAGGGCTCAGGAGCTTGGTCATAGAGGTCCTAGAACTGAAGGCCTAGTCCTTTCCAGCTGCAGTCAATGAGCAGTTTGTCCTTGCTTGCCATAGCAGCAAGCCCTGAAAGAGTGCATGCTATCATTCAGTTTTGTAAATGGAAAAGAGAATTGCAACAGAAGCCAGGTTCCAAAGAAGCAGCCACCATTAGTCTAGTTCAGCAAAAAAAAAGCAAGGAGTCCTGTGGCGCTTGTACGGGGCATTCTCCAGGCTAGATCAGTGTTATGCATTTCCTTCCTGCAGACTGATTGCTGAAGATGCAGAAGGAGGACTCTTCACCGTGACACTGTTTAGAAAAGTGATGGATGATTTCAAAGCCAAAGCCAGAGAGAACAGGTACCATGATTACTGTACGGCTCCTGAAGAGAGAGCCAGGCTGGTACACGGGTGCTCAGGGCATGGAGAGGCATGAAGCCCTACATTCACTGAAAGCAGAGAAGGGGCTCCAACCTGCCCAGCAGTCTGTTCTTTTCAGGGGGATGTATGCAGCATTCTCCAGGACTGGTACAGCAGCCATCCACAACTGTAGCTCCTAGGCTATGTCCACATTGGGGTACCCTTTGAAGTCAACTTACCAGGGTTGACTTTAAGTCAACCTTGTTAAATCAACTTCAGAGTACATCTGCATTGCACACAGTGTAGACATACCCCAGGCCCTGATTGGGCTCCTAGGGCCCATTCTGGCCCCAGCTGCCACTGGCAAGCAGCTGAGAGCTGGCTCCGGCTCCCAGGCCCCTGCCCCAGGTGATGGGCTGGGAGCCAGCAGCAAGGGGCTGGGAGCCTCATCTGGATCCCAGTCCCTTGAGCAGGTGGCTGGGACCCTGATCCAGTCCCCATCCCCTTGCCAGGGGGCTGGCTCCTGCTGCCAATAGCAAAGAGCTGTGAGCCTGAGCCTGATCCCAGCCCCTTGTAGCATGTGGAGGGGGCTGGGAGCCAGCTCCTGCCACTGACAGCAGTTTGGAGTTGGATCCAGCCCCGAGTTGCTTGCTGCAAGCAGCTCCGCACCTGAGCCAGCCCTGAGCTGCTTCCTGCCACTAGTGGATGCCTCAGCAGCCTGATCAGTTTCCCAGGCTACTCCAGAAACACTGCCAGGGGGGAAGAGAGCTGGGTGACCTGGCCTGGTCAATTTCACAGGCTGCTCCTGAGACCAGAAGTAGTCGGTGAAACTGACAAAGCTGCTGAGCTGCCTGTCAGCAGCGGCAAGCAGCTGGGGGCTGGATCATCATCTGCAGCAAGGAGTTGGAGCTGGGCTGGCTCCCAGTCATTTGCCGGTCATGGCTGGGGCCTTATTGGGCCCTAGGAGCCTGATCGGGACCTGGGGCTTCCTGCCCTATGAAGTCAACTTAAAACCTTAAGTTGACTTGCAGGGCAGGAGTTCAGTAGGCTTACACAAGCGCTTAAGTCAACTTAATGAATTCTAAATATAGCCCTGGAGTTGCTTAAGTTGACTTAAGCCTCCAGTGTAGACATACCCCTAGAGCTATCCTACCTGCATACCTAAGGCACAGCATGCCTGGCTAAGTCCTGTCTGTGAGAAGGAATTCCACAGTGCTCTGGGGTAACAGCATCATTCAGTATGGTAATTGGGAAATCCCTATTATTCCAGAAGCAGATGATTAGTGACTGGAGGACCTACATGAGCAGGAGCTATTACAAGCCAATATATTGTTTGTTTTAAAGGTTCATGGTCCGAGAGTTTTATTTTGATGAGAAAGAACTGAAATATGAAAAGGAAGAAATGATGAAATTGGCTTCGGATAAGAAACAACAATATGTAAGTAAAACACTCACTTTCTTCAAGCGACTGATACGACTCTCACCATCTGGGCAGCTCAACTATATTTTTACCTCAAAACATCCCTGTGTGGTAGGAAAATCTTTTACATGGGGAAAACTGAGGCACAGAGTACCATCAGTGACTTGTCCAAGATCATTCAAGCTCATGCATGAGCTTGGATTTGCCTGAGACTTCATCTGTTGCCCCGTCTACTCCATCAGTGGTTTTCCAACTTTTTTCCTCAGGACCCATTTGAAAAAAATCTCATTTATGCCTGTGACCCAACAATTACTGTACATCTCTGAGCAATGTGTTCATCTTCTGGTGGTGGTAATAGGGGGTGCCATGACCCAGTACCTGAGGGCAATGTTCCCTCTAATTACTTGTAGCCTGTGTGCGCAAACAATTTGTTTGTGTGCGCAAAAACATTTCTTTGTGAGCACCAATATTAGCACTATTGAATTAGCACTGTGTGCGCAGGTTTCATGATGTGTGCGTGCGCACACGCGCACAGCTTAGAGGGAACAGTGCCTGAGGGTATGCAACCCTGTACTGGGTCCCAACCCATGGCTTGAAAACCACTACACTAAATCTTCCTGACAACTCTATGGGCTCTCAATCACAGATGCAAATTGTGCACAAATAGCCCCACTATTAACACTTCCAGAACAAGGTGAGAAATGTTACTGTTTATCCCCACAGGGACCACTGTTGCGCTGGCTGAAAGTGAACTTTAGTGAAGCTTTTGTGGCTTGGATTCATGTGAAAGCCTTGAGAGTTTTTGTAGAGTCTGTCCTGAGGTAAGTGGGTAAATATGCAACAGTGGGTAGGTCACTGTGGAAGCTAAAACATATGGTTTATTTTCATACATCCATGTTTATACATAATGTTAAAGGAAAGACACCACTTTAGAGTTGCCTCTAACAATTGTTACAAGCGCAGGGAAAATTTAGATGAGCACAGAAAGCTGTTCAGGAGTATTTACAGTGGAGGTAGAACATGTAGTTCAATCCACTTTACAGTAGAGTGCTGCAGCACAATGGTATCAGATTAAGCAGCAGAGAGGAAAGAACACTGTCCTGGTGGAAAGAAGTGAGCTGGCTGAAATAGGCTGCTACAAGATTAGAGAGAAAAGGCAGAGTTCCCAGGGAGGTTTGCAAGACATGTGCCACACCAACAGCAAAGTGTCTTTCTGTGTATTTGAAGGTATGGCCTACCTGTGAATTTCCAGGCAATGCTGCTGCAACCCACCAAGAAGTCTGCAAAACGCTTGAGAGACGTTCTAAATGCCGTCTTCAAACATCTGGATGAAGTAGCAGCAGCAAGTATAATGGATGTATGTGTTCAATCCACTGTATGAGACACCATGACTGTTAGTTCTGAATGACAGTCTGTCTTTGCAAGGATCCATCTCAGTTTAGTCAGTCAGTGCACCAGGTGCAGATCACAAAGCATGTCACACTCCTGGGTGCCGACCAATCCTTATAAAGGACTAGAGACAATGGGGTGCAGATTATCCCATCGTGGCTCAATGGATCCTTTCGTATGCCTTCTTCTGAAGCAGCTGGCCACCATCAGAGAGGATACTGGATTAGATGGATCACAGGGTTGGCTCCAGGGTGGCAATCGATGACCAAAAAAGCCCCTTAGTTTCTCCAAAACTCCATGTTATCTATACTTAAGTAATGTGATTTACAAAATACTCACTTCTTCTAACAGAGATGAGGACAATCCCATTCTGAAGAGCAATTTAAAAACAAGTGGCTAGCAGATATGCACCCAAGAAGGTGGAGGGGGGAGAAGGGGAGGAGACAGTTATGAACAATTAACTATTTAATTTATCATTACTTCAAAAAGCATCCTCAAAGTCAGAACCAAGCACGACTTCTCAGACAGGATGCTTTGATTAGCCTACATTCCGACAGGGATGTAAAAACATAACTGATCACATCTCAGCAGACTGTTTATTTCTAGCACCTAAATCACTTTGTCTCCTTTTTCAGATCAGCATGGACATTCCTGGTTTACAAATGAGCAATCAAGAATACTATCCTTATGTCTATTTCAAGATCGACCTTAGTCTTCTTGATTACAGTTAAAAAGAAAAAAAAATTGTGCTCGACTTACTGATGTGGAAGTTCCCACTGTTCCAGTAGTTATGCTCTTCAGCCATTAACAAATCAAAATGCAGACATGTGGTTAGCTGGGTAATTTTATAAAAATTTTGAGCACATGTAGCATAGTAATTTTAAATTGTCAATTTATTCCACTTTGAAAGTTCTCTATTTATACTGCTCTTCCTTTTAGAGTGTTAGAAAACATGCTTCACAAGCAGGCGGATGTTATCGTTGTATTTATTAAGTTACAAAGAAGGGATCCATCATTTTTATGGGAATTTAATAAAATAAAAAGTTAAAATAGGCTCGTGGTTCGTGGGTTAACTAGCAATGTACAATAATGTATTTGCAATAGACTTCTTTAAAAACTAGTTTCAAATATTATTAGTCCAACTGAGTGAAAAAATCCTGCTCTTCTATTTTAACCTTCAAGCCAGACACAGGTAACATTTTCAAAAGGCATCAGGTGCCTCAGTCACTTTTGCAAACAACTTTGGAGCCCAAGGGCTTGTCTACACTGAAAATTCAACAGCAGAGATATACTGATGCTGCTGTAGCACATGGTGGAGCTACAGGAGCAGCTCTCCCATCGATGTAACACTGTCAACGCCAGTTAGTTAGACACTTTTGAAAATTTTATCCCAGATCCTTTAGTTAGGATAGAATCATCATCAAAGGCCAATTTGAAATCTTAAACCCTAAGCAAAAGACTTGACTTCAAAGATTTTGAAGCTCTTCGTCAGTCACCCAGAGCTGCTACTTCACTCAACTTATTCATGTGGAAGACAATGCTGTGTTGGAGACGGAGCTGTAAAATTACTATTGTGAACGGGAGCTTTCAGCCACGCCCTTTTGTTATCTCAAACAAGTCAGTTCCATGTAGAGTTACTTTGCTAGACACTGATCATTTACATTATTTTGTACCATTGGCCTTCCATTTTTTCAGTATTACTTTTACAAACATAGCAATAACTATATCAAACACCAGAGTAAAACAGCACACATTTTATCAGTGTATGGGGGGAAGTGAAGAACGCCAGATCAAATGGAAAATGCAAGGGAAATCTAAGAAGGCAGAATATAATCACCCAAATTGGAATCTGGCCAGGATGCTGGAGAGAATACCTTGGCTTTGTTGAAGGGATCAGTTAGTATAAGCTAGAAAGTGGCCTAAAGAGAAAGCAACTACAGCAACACATCGACCTTTCAAACTCTGATGAGGCACGGGCTCACTCCCAGCTCAGGAAAACTGCCACTTTCTCACCTCAGCAGCACTTCTCAACATCAGCATTTTCTCCTTCCATTCACTGACCTAGCTACCGGGTGACCATCGCAAGTGGTATGAAAATGTGAAAATTCTTGAAAGAGGAAAGGGAAGACTAGAACATGCCTTTTAAACCAAGACTGGCTGGTCTAATCTTCAAGCAAAGATTGTCAAGATGTTTTATATGGTCAGGGTAGTTTATGAGCCTCACAGTACTGTTCTTTATGATACACTGTTTACTTCGCAACAGTCATCTAAACCTGGATGGTTTTAATTGTGTGCACACTGGTTGCTCTAACCAAGTCAGTGTCAAAAATATTTTGGTTTATTCCTTAATTGAAACAGAAGCTGGTCAAGTTCCATCTGAATGAAAAAAAAAAATCACATTTAAAACTGATTACAGTAACATCCCCCAGAAACATTCAAACAGTGCATACTGCATGCACAAAATAAAAACCAAGATGTTTCGGTCAAAGATCACGTTGACCTCAAAATATTTGTTACACAGAATACAATCAAATTTACTGGTTACAACAATTCATAGAATTTTTGCAATGTTTTCTTGAGAGGCATACAGTTCACTGTTGCAGTGGTCAAGTGCTACGTCTCTGTAAAAAGGCCACTAGAATATCCATTTGACTGTGAACGATGTTCCAAATGGCTGCACAAACTCTCCCAAGAAAAGAAACTTCCTGAAAATCTCACAATTCGTCTTTATCCCAGTCATCGAGATCCACATCACTGAGATCAATATCATCTTCAACTGGAAGCTGTGGAACCATAAGTGGAATTTTTGAACACCAGTGCTTGCAATGCTATTCTAATAAATGACCTGAAAAATTCAGTGCCCTGCTGAAGGTGACAGAGGAGTCTTCCAAAATAAAACTAAGTCTGAATGTACAGAGAGCTAAATGGCAATGCAGTGGAAAAAGTTTAAGTTTGCACAACTGAAAGACCCTTAGTACATTTCAGTGTAGACCAAGTGACCACTGAACTAAGCTTGGGACCAGTACAGTACATTTTTTTTTGCGGTGGGGTGGGAGGGAGAGAAGAGGGAAAATGGGATAGGGACGTTCTACCAGAGAATTTATTCACACTTCCTAACAATTCTTATTTGAATAAGTCATACTCCTGATTCTCTGGCTGGGTTTTTCCCCCTTAAATTAACATCTTGACACTGAACCCTATATAAGTGAGAATTTACTGCATCACTCAGTTATCTTGACTTTATTATTAAGGATAATACTGTCACCAATTCCATGACTTCCTGCAACCACTCGTGACATTTTCTGCTGGGGGGAGTGAGGGGTAAGTCGTATCAGCCAGTAGGGAGTCAGTTTCCAGCCACTATGGGTTGCAGCACCCACTAGAGAGCTTCTTGGAGCCTGATCCACTGCCATGGGTGGCCCTTTGAGCAGCTAGGTCCCTGTAATTCCTAGCTGCCACCACAGGTGTCGGGGTGGGGAACTCCCTGGTACTTTGAGCCATCATGGCCAAGGGGGAAGGGGAAGCTGTCAGTCCTGTCTCTGCAGACAACAGAGGGATGGACACTCTCATCCCACCCCACTCTGTCATTTTATTTTTATTAAATGTGAGAGAAAGGTCACAAATTCCATGAAGTTTTGTTTAGCACCTAGGACCTTTTCCTGAAACTTTAACTAAAAATAAACATGACAAAATATTCACACTATCAGTGAAAACTATCCAGTTAAATTCCATGCAATAGCGAAGCTTCTGAATCTAAAGTCACTGTACTGCAGGACCAAAGCCCATATAAAAGATTCACATGCTACAGAGTTGTTACCCCTTGAGTGAGCTGATGTCAAGTTGTGTTTCAGCCTCAGCAGTTTGAAATTTAATATTACTGATTAGGGCCTAAAACACTAATAAGGCAGAATATAACTATCCATGACTTCAGATACCTGTCTACTTGGTGGGCCTGGGGTTAGGTTTCTAATGGTTTAAATCCTGTTGTTTCTGTAATAAGTAGGAGAGTCAACAGCTTTACCTTATTGAATGAACATTACAGTATTACCTCGCTTTTCTTCATTAGCAGGTGGCTACAGAGGTACATTTAAAAACAGCTATCTAAATACTTCGTGAGGGAAGCTATTAAATGTATAGGTATTTTGAGAAAGTGTGTCCACCGTGGTTCAACTCCTTTGCCCTGTATTGCTTTTTAACTTAAAAAGATGTTCATCTGTCCAGTAAAAAAGTGCCTCTTACCTCACCATCTTTGCCATCCCATGGCTCAACAGTGTTAATTTTAGGGAAAGCCCCACCTCCTACTGGTGCAGTAGACCCGCGGCCAAAGGAGAGTTCCCTGGAGAGATGAGAAAGGGGGGAGGAGGGGAGAAGAACAAAGGGTTTAAGAAATTTCCAATCTCACCCACCTCAGTACATGGTATTATTTTGTTTACATTTAATAGGGAATTAGACTGCAGGTAGGCCATAGGATGGGTAGCCTGACTGGATCGCAATTCCAAAATGGCTGCTCATCTAATTTTTGAAACTCATAGCTCATTAAGAAAACAGTAAAAATTCTGGAAGTGACTGAAAACTTTTTAGGGAGATGCAAAGATGAACATCTAGAACCAAACCTGAAAACATTCACAATCTATAAACAGGGGAGGCTGTTTTTACAACCCATCCATTGGCAGGTCCCCAACCATCACAAGGAGACAAAGGCAGCAGCACAACTTATCAGCTACTAGGCGCCTTTTTAGGAAGATTACCTAGTGCTACACGTACAGTAAAGATGAGACAAGTGCCTACTTCCTTGTTAGTTTACATGGTCTAGTTTCTGGCAATGATGTTTTACTTCAAGATGGACAGTACTACACAGAAGGTCATCTCCTTCAAGTGAGAAGCCCAAACCTTTATCAGTTACAGAGTGACTCGGAGGGTGAAGAGCTTCTGCTTTCATGCATCTCAAGTTGCCAAGCTAATTCAATTAGCAGAGACACAGAGACCTTTATAAGTGATAACTTTTGGTGTTTTTTCCACTGCTAAATTCAGGCTTATTCTGAGGATGGCATTCATTATCTGGTTAAAGCTTCTGCTTGTCTCCTCCTCAGAGGTTTAGTATTCCTGACTTCAGCTCAGCAGTTTGTAGGCTTCCTGTCACACTACAGGAAGTCCTAAGAGTTACAGCACCATGCTCAGCTTGCACTAAGAGAGCTAACTACAGCTATTATGCTTGTACTATTCTCCTTATACACAGCACACCTGAGATGAAGTGTTAATGTTGCCTACTTTGCAAGTCCTGTTCTTTAGCAATGTAACATAAATCGTTATTATGCAGCCTCCCAATACAGTGATTATTGTGGGTTTTTCCCCCTACAGAGACTGTCTGGTATCACAAGACAATACTTGTAGAGGTCTCATTAATCTTGTTTTAAAACCTCCAGAAACACACCAAGTCTGAGAAATGGCATTAATGTCTCACTGCAGTGCTGATATCATCTGTGCATGGACATTTTCTGATATTCTTTCTGAGGACATTTCTTTTGTATTTAACACATGAAATAAACAAACCTTTCTGGTAGAGTTCCACTGAGAATTAAACAAAGAATTCTGGTAAAGTTCAACCCAGAATTAAACAGAAAACCCATTAAATCAGTCTAAAAAAATATGGGTTTATGTTGATGCCCACACAATGACTTTTTACCTCTTTTTATGTATGTACATCGTGCAGCAGATTCTGTTCTGTGCCACTGTTGCTGAAGAATGCTAGGGTTAACAGTGTTTCAACTGGCTTGAAAGAATACTCTTATGAACTTATTGGTGTGGGCAGATTTTCCATCAGAGACCAGGGGTGATTTCAACAAATCCCTTAACTCAACTGCTCTCAACCCACAGATTCATGCTGGGAAGATTCATGGTATTTCCTGATTCACTGAAGCTACTCAAAATTATACATAATCATGATGAAGTACTCTGCACTGAAAACGAGCAAGGAGTCCTGTGGCACTTGAAGACTAACAAAATTTAATTATCGCATGAACTTTTGTGGGAGAAAACCCCACTTCAGACGTTTTGAAGATGTCCCAAGAAAGCTCATGCGATAAATAAATTTGTCAGTCTAAGTGCCACAGGACTCCTTGCTTGTTTTGCTAAACTAGACTAACACAACTACCCCTTTGGAATCTGGATTAAAATGAACTTCTACTATTTGTTAAGTCATTGTCTCAGTAGTTACTGAATCAGGCCATCACAGAAAACCAATTTTTTCCTGAAGTGGTAGTCAGAACTTTCTCTGCTTAGTGCACTCCCAGACTGGTGGAGGGGACGTGGAAAGAGTGGGCGGGTAGGAGAGATGGAGTACAGAAATCCAAACTTAGGAAGAAGAGATGATGCAGACCTACCTTTAAGACAATGGGTAAGAGAAAGTTTCACATGATCACAACCTCAGTCTACTAGAATCAAACAGTTAAGATAGGCTCCAGGCCACTGCTTACTCCTTTTTGGCCTGACGCTACTGCCATATTATCTACTGTTTCAGTATTTGGCAATTTAAGGGCCAAATCTGATCCTGCAAATCCCTGCAAAGATCAGGGTCTTATGTTTTGTAACACATTCCCCTCTGCACCCAGCAATGCAGTTTAAAAAAAAAAAAAAGCCATCAATAAAACCCCACAGTAACTAGCAATCACACTTTCAAATGAATTTACACAGTTTACTTAAAAAATAAAGCATTTTGTACCTGAGAAACTCATTAATTCCCTGTTCACTGAAAGATCCTTTCAGGAGGGCAAATTTCATCTTCCGTGCATTAACTGCTGCCATTGCTGGATACCCAAATCCTCCAATTCCCAATGAGTTTTCAAGCTCAGACTGAGCTCCAGCCTCTGTCCACAGCCACCTTTAAACATACACACACACAAAACAAAAAAGCCCAGATGACACACACACTATTACTGCTTTTACACAGGTGTACAATGTTTACTTTTTTATTAGCAAAAACATCTTTGCTGTTTGTTCCCAGTGCAGCAGATTCAAGGAAGATTCCAAAACTTTAGATCAGCCCAGCATCAAAGCAATGCTGTCTGCACCAGCACAGAGAATCCACCTATTCACAAAACAAGGAGTCCTGGGGCACTTCTAAAGACAAATTTGATTTTCTCCCACAAAAGCTCATGCAATAAATAAATTTTAGTCTTTAAAAGTGCCACAAGGCCTCCTTGTTTGTTTTGCTGAACTAGACTAACATGGCTGCCTCTTTGGAATACTTTTCTACAGTCTCTTGCTATTAAAGTCAGTAAAGCCATAGAATCAAGCTCTGACCATGGGAGAAAAAAAAAAACAAAACTTTCAGTCTTCAACACTGTCTTCCAACCCAAGGTCCCCAAGGAGACCCAGCCATTGAAATCTGTACCACAGAAGAGGCCAGAGAGCTGCTCTATGGCCTCGTCTACAAGGAAGGAACCATGTTTCTGAACCAATGTTTCAGCACAATTGAACAGTTAATGACCCACTCTTTTTCAACAGATGGCTGTGCTGTAAACTAAAAGGCAAGGCCTGCAGTGGGCCAAGTCCCATACCTAAACAAGAAAAACCTGTAGCTTTGGCTCACACCTCAGACAGATTGCAGAGCAGAGAAGGATAATGTTTCCACCTCTGCTCCCCAGTTGGTTAATGCAGTTTCTCTTGCCCCTCACAAGTCCTCCATGGAAATAAAGCATTAAACCAGTCTGGAGCTAATGGAATCTCAGCACTCCCTCCACATCTGTCATGGCCCCCCTTCCTTGCCTCTTTCTCAGCAGATGCCATGCCAGAATGCTCCCACACGGTTCCTGTGAGGCCCAGCAATCTGGAGAATCCCCATGCTAACCCAAAGGCAACCACCACCTCCTTAGCATACCTTCCCCTGGAGTGTGGCAAAGGAAAGAGACAGTGGCTCAATCAGTATGCTGGAGGAAGGAGAAACAAAATGCTGGCTGGCCCGTGGTGGGAATGTGAGGCATTAACAGCGCCTGCACTTGCTAAATATAAATCAGGCACAACAAGAGCTAGAAACCAGCTTAGTAAAGCAAGACTCCACAGAAACCAGACACATTTTGCAGCTCAGATATTGCTTTTGACTTTCAGACTTGAGAGCCAGGCCTGATCTAATCTCATTCATGTTTAGATGGTGGCCTAAGCAGCCAAAATGTATATTTGAGACAAAAGGGAAAAGAAAGATTGAATCCACAGCTACTGATTTTTTAAAAAACAGATTCTATTTAAAAAGGTAGCCATGGTGACTGACAGGTATCCACTGACTTCTTCACAGACCTCTGTTTTACTAGGTTTTTAGGTTCCCTGCAATACAGCATCAATAGATGAAAAGTTGACTATCCCTGCACAGACTCTATGCATTTTTATAGAGATCTTACAGAATCCAGGGTAACTCCCTCCCCAGTCTAACATGGACATTTGATGTCCACCCCAACATCCCCCCTTCTCAAGAGAAGTGGCCAAGCCAGCAATTTCACTTACCCCCACATCTTCTTTTTGTATTTGTCTGCCATTTTTAACATGACTTCCAAGTAGGAATTTCTACCTGCAGCTCCTGTTTGCCAGACAGAATTTGACAAATTAAGACAGGTTTTTCTTTTCTCTTAGGTGATGTCAGAAATAAAAATGGTTCTTTTTATTCTACCTGTATCAAGAATATGGGGCAAGACAGCAATAACGCACAACTGGTGGGCCTCACAGGTATTCTTCAAAACACCTTCATCAATAATCTGGGAGAAGGAAACAGGAAACCAGATTGTAAAATGTCACAGTGCACAGGTGATATAGGGCGGGGTGCCATGCCCCAAACTTAGTCCTACCCGAAGAGAGAACAGCATGGAGTGAAAAAGAAAAACTACCTTTTTCCCTGACAATGAGCTAGCTCTTCAAGCTGCAAGCCTCCATTTCCTAGTCCCTCAGAAGGACACTCATCTGAAACACCATGTCCACATCCATGCCTATTCCTACCAATACTGTTGATGCTGCGTGTTCAGGTGTGAGGAGAGATGAAATGTTGATAGGAAAAAGTTTTAAATTGGTTGCTGATGGGCTAACATTAAAAGCTAGTGAAGCAGTTAGCCAGCCATGTGGGATGTGAGGAAGGCAGTGCAGCCCGCAGAATCTCTATTCCACTGAACTAGGAACAGTAGGGTGATTCCAGTGCCTCTGGTGGATCCCACCCCACTTGGGACAGGATTTCTAGATGAGGCTCAGACATACTGTGGCTTGCCAACAACAGCCTAGTCCAACCCTGCCAACCACCAGAGGGTGAGAGGAATCTCTGGGTGTGCGTGCATGCTATAGCTCTTTTAGCCATTTAGATACCATGCTGTGGGGAGGGTGGTATGACACCAGGCTAGAAAACTATTACGTCTCAAGACTGGTCTAATTATATGCAAGCAGTGCAGATACCCGTCCCTCCCAAAACTTCTGTTTGTGTCAGATCACATAACATGTCACAAACTGCAATGTTAATACCAAACACATTGCTACAAGGTGCACTTTAGTAGAAATTCGTCCAATGATGCGTCACTAGCTTCTGTGATATCATTTAGGAGAAAGTTTTCGTTTAAATGGGAAAGTTATTCAAATGGTCAGCCCTCACCTCAGTGTACAGGTTTTATCACAGGCAAAGATTTGTGGGAGCCTATTAAAATACCAGCAGCACCCCAGTGAGAGTCAAATTTGCTTCCAAGTTGGTGGTTCAAATCAAGCCTGTGTCAATCAAATCTGAAGTTACCAACTGCAGGCTGTCTGTTAGATTAAGTCAGGGGTGGGCAATAATTTTGGGAAGAGATCACAGGGACAGCAGAAAACTGGCTGCTGGGCTTGTCAGCAAGGCCAGGGAGAGAAAGGTGGGCAGAGTCGGCCCAAGGAAACCAACAGGTGGAAGACAGAAGGCAGAGAGCCAGAGCCAGAGCCCACTGGAGCTGTGGCCACGCACAGCCAGCTGTGGAGCTGCCTGGTGGTGGGAAGCCAGCACTGAGGGGGTGGAGGTGCAGGGCCAGCCTGGAGAGCTGGCTGTGGGGTCACGCGGCAGTGAAGAACCGGCCTGGGACCAGCCGGGGTGGGGGGTGGCAGAGAGCCGGCTTTGGTGATGGCGGGGGGGAGTTGGTCAAGGATCATGGAGGGTCGGACTGACATGTTAGATGGACTCTCATCTGGCTTGCAGGCTGTATGTTGCCCATGCCTGGATTAAGTGAAGTGAGAATGTGTTTTCCACCCAGCTGCCAGTGCACAGGCAGTCCACTTGACAAGGTCACCCCTACAGTCTCAGTCAAGGGGGCAAGGTTTTACTGAGAATGGAATCTGAACACTGATCTTGTCCCTCCTCTCCACATGGGGAATTTAGATACACTGGCAAGACAGCTTGCACAGCTGCTACCCACACAATATCTGCCCTGTGGATAAAGGACTGTCAGTCCTGCTTCCTTAAGAAGCTGTATTTAGTCACAGCAAATAATGTAAAATTGCAACATGAACTGTGTTGTGATCTTTGAATACATTAGGTCCAAAAGAAATGCTGCTTGTGTAGCATTTTGGTGATTTTCTTTACAACTATTATTTTCCTTAGAAATAACTGCTGCACCTAAGAGCAGGTGGGATGGAAAAGAACTCAGAGAAGTTAGATTTGCAGAGCAGGAATACCTCTAGCAGCTCAGGCGGTGGGGCATTTTCAGAGAAAAGATCCAGCGCTCGAGCAACTATATCAGATCTTGTTCTTCCACCATCATAATCAACAGGGTCTTCCCCTTTCTGGAAGATTTTGATTGTGGGAAATCCACGGATCTGCAATAAAATGTAGAAGTTATTAGTTCAAATAAATGTGAATATCAGTGGCTGAAATGGATGCCACCATGACGTGCTCTAAAGCAAGAAAGCAGCCTGCATCAAGAGATGGTATCTCTAAACTGCTTCACAGAGCTATGCCCTGGACCTAACCATTTTAAAGGCAAGTTTAGTTATTCCCAGTCTATGCAACAATTTAAAAGTGTGTTGGTCACTACATGTTAAAGATCTTAACAGTAAGACACAGCCTCCATGGTGCATCAAGAGTCCAAGTTTTGACACCAGATCTCCCTAGAACCCTGGCTTTAAATGCTAGCAGGGCCAGCTTAACTCTTCATCCCTCTGAAGGCAAAAATTAAGATCCACTGAGTTTATTAGGAAAGAGGGGGAGGACTGTTAGGAAGTGTGGTCCCACCTATCTCAGATGGAGCTTAAAATAAACCACTTAAACCCTCATTTTTAACAAGAGTTTGCTATGGTACATACCCCGTTTGCCAACTTAGCATCAGCTGCAGTAGAATTTCAGTGTCCTGTGTTCACCCAATGGCCACATGCTCCCAGTGGTGGTGTTTCTTTCCACCTTTGTAAACTATTTTTGAATTAGTGCCATAGGTAAGGACACTTAATACCTTTAAAAACCAACCATTAGGAGCCTAATGAGGTTTTCAAATGCACCTAAATACATCGAAATCACTGAGATTTAGCTGCCAAGATGCCCCTGAAACCACCACTAGATGCCAAAATAGCAGTATTAAAAATCTGGCCCTTCATACTTCCATCTTTCAGTTTTTCTGGGAAGAGGTGAGAAGAAAAGAGAGCTCACAAAGCATCAAGTTCTGAGTCCACGGTATAACTACATTTCTATAGCTAACATGACACCTTTGGAATTCTTTCAGCTGGATGGCTTTAGCTGGAGATACCAGCTGCACTCAGACTGAGGTGTAAAAAAGCCAGCCTCAAAACGATGGTACGTAATTTAGGACGGCACTCAGTGAACTGCTATATGGTGCAGTTCTCCCAGACCCTGAGGAAGCAAACTGCATGAGTCATTAAGATATTTCCTAATAGCAATGTCCATATTTATTCCACTAGGCACACTCAGCATTCAGGAAAAATACTGATATCCCTACAAATTGCTTGACTCCATTATATTAATATTTCTTAGCACTAAGAACTACCAACCAGTGCTACAAGATACGGTATGTAAGGGAGTTCTTTAGATATTACAGAGGAACTTAACCTTTCGGAAACAGAGTGCAATCAGGGTGAAGGAATTCTTATGCTCATAGAGTGCACTCACCCCGTATCGGCTGGCTAACACCTGATTCACTGTAGCATCTACAGCAGCCAGTTTTACTTTTCCCTTGGTTTGTTCTTTCACTTCAGTGGCAGCAGCTGCCCATTCTGGCTCCAGACTGGAAAGTAAAGATAATGCCAATTACCAGCAGTAGCAAATATTAGCATTGCAGAAAGTTAGCGAAACCACAACCCATGGTCTCTACCTAGAAGGGTGTGCTCTCTCCAGAGAAGAAGATGCTCTGGAAAAGGACTCAAGGACTATCTTGAGCATCCCAGCTTGTCTTGAGTTCTGGGACTGGAAGAATGCTCAGACTCTCCTTACACAAAAGACTTTCAAATGGTCAGATCCTGTTCCCACTGGTAGAAGCGGGTTTTTTGCCAGTGGGTATCAGTGATTTCAAGTGCAGCAGGCCTGGGTCCAACAAATGCTAAATTAAGGACTGCAGAGCGAGGAGAAAACGGGTTCCCTGGTAAATTCTGAAGTAGACACATTAAAGAGTAACTAATACCACTATCAAAACTCACGTTCAATAAAACAAGAGGTAAGTGGCCCCAATGCAAGAAACAGCCCTGCTTACATACATAACAGATGTGAGTGATTACCAATTTTAAATGATTGTCAATAGCTTCACTTACTTTTTGCAGTGTCCGCACCATGGGGCATAAAACTCTACCAGCCAAACATCATCACTGTTTATGACATTCTGATCGAAGCTGTCATCAGTCAGCTCAATCACATCCTTCTTATCTGTGCTTCCACTTTCTTGGCTGTGCTGTAGGTCAAGAACAAAAAACTCAGTTAAGATGGGAGAACTTTTGTTTTTCATCCATGTAGTGCCCTCCCCCACTCCCTCAGCAGCTCCAGATGTGAACACTTTCATATGTGTAATCTACACACACTTTTGCTAAATTAAAACACACTTGAGAGAAATACCAAGTCAAGACAGTCTGAGTTTCCCAGGCTAGAGCTATCCATGTCAGTAACACTCCCAGAGCACAAAGAATGCAGCTCTCATAGGTCTTTAGGAGTTAGCAACATTATCATCTCTGAAAAGACCAGGACTCAGATCTCACCAGCTCACGAACTTCCAGTTTAGTACTAGGGAAGTCTCACTGGCAGACTATGAAGGGACACTAACAGGTTAAAACATACCATCAAAAAATTCTTATCCACTTTGGCAGTAATGTCTGCATTTATTAAGGTTAAGGGCAATGTTCCCTGTAAGCTGCACACGCAACAATTACTCTCCGGCGCACAGATCGCTGCCGGCAGCGCACAGCCCAGCCACCGACCTTAGCGAGCTGAAAGACGCAGTCTTCCAGCTGGCAGGGGGCTGTGTCGGTTTGAAATTTCCCGCCCTGATGATGGTAGGGACGGCAGCAGCCTGTGGCCAGGAAGCAGCTCCAGCGGCCAGTCAAGCAGAAAGGGGGGGATTTTAGCAGGGTCGGAGCGAGGAATGGGGAAAGGGTGGTGGTGGGGTCGGCTGGGAAGGCGCCCAGGACTCGGGGAAGCGGGTGGAGAAGGAGCCCAGACAGACCCCCGCCACACACAGCCACCCCAGAAAACTAGACAGACACACACACACACACACACACACACACACACACACACACACAGAGGCACCCCCAGACAGACAGAGAGAGAGAGACACACACAGCCTCCTCGAGAAAGACAGACACACACAGCCACCCCCAGACAGACAGACAGACCCCCACACACACATAGGACCACTGACGCAAGCACTAAGCAGTGTCAGCATAGCAACTCAGCTTGTACCCAGTATGTTGTATAATGAACACGGAGTCCTGTGGCACTTAAAGACTAACAATTATATTTATTGCATGAGCTTTTGTGGGAGGAAAATCCCACTTCATCAGACTTACATTTTAAGTTCCTTCATCTTCAAAGCATCGGAAGAACTGGATTTTCTCCCACAAAAGCTCATGCAATAAATATAGTTGTTAGTCTTTAAGTGCCACAGGATCCTTCTTTGTTTTACTGAACTAGACTAACACAGCCACCCCTTTGGATCTTGAAAGGATGTTGTATTTCACCTAATAGAGTTTTTTAAACTTCTTCATTCCTGAAATAGATAAGCACCATAGTGTGAATACACAGAAAGTATATCACTCAAGTTCATGTGGATGCATCTTCATTTCTTTAGTGTTATGTGTAAACATTCTGGCTCAATATAACTTCACAACAGCGCAACAATGTTCTCTATATAGGGTTGTAAGCAGAATCCATTGCAATAAAGTAGCAGCAACAGCGCAGAAAAACATATCCAGAAATTCTGTTCTTTCAGTCTATTTTTCCCTTGCTTTTCACAACACTGTATAATTGTACCCCTCCTTTTTGCATATTCTATTATGGGCTTTGTCAGAAAAAGAAAGGAAACTACTTGCTCCAGTAAATGGCCGCTTGAATTCCCAACCTCTACTAAACTGGTCATATGGGCAGGAAAATTAATAACTATGTACGGTAATGACAGGAATATCAAGTTGTCTGTTGATAAAAGGCTCCACAATTTCAAGAAGGGTTAAATCTTAGGATCAGGATGAATTCTTAATTAAGTAGTATGTTTAATTGAGGATTACTGTCTGGTTCTGACTAAACTGTATGCCAGTTTTTATTTGGCTAATGTTTGACATAGTGCAGGGGTCTCAAACTCAAATCATCACGGTGGCTCCATGAGGACTAGTACAGAGCTGCATGAGGACTAGTATACTGGCCTGAGGGCTGCACCACTGAAACCTTTTCATATGCCAATACTGCAATTACTAGTAACAATCGTGTCAGTGCAGGCCACAGGAAACAGCTTTAGGGGCCCAGTGTTTGAGACCCCTGACTAGTGTGACAAGAACCCAAACACTAAATCTGCCTCTCAGGCTTCCAGTGAATTTGGGGAGTAGAAGAGAAAGATATTTCTAATCTAATTCTATTTTCTTGCTTTTTGTTTATTTACAGTGTTCCCTCAAAGCTGATGTTTGGCTTATTTTCCCTACCATTTCTGCCTTTCTGTTGCCTGTTGGGGCTACCATTTGCATGTTTCCTCCCCTCCAGCCTTGGATTCTGACAGAATAACTGGGTTCTAAACGACTTGGCTCATGTCACCAAGAACAGAACTTAGCTCTCCATCTCCTGTGCCACAAGAGCCTTCTCACTCCCTCGCCAGGGCAGTAGTGAAGTATTTTAGTTGCAAAAAAGTGGTTTTATGAAACTTGCCAGTTCATATTAAGTTCTGCAACCCTTCAGATAGATAGATACATGTAAAACTGAAGTTTCCCAAATGATGGTCTTTATTCTATACACATTCCATTAAGAATTCAGAATCTCCATGTGTTTGAGTTTCTTTTTAAAAAGGAGATTAATCCACTGTTAACTTAATGAGGTTTACATAACCCCCATGCAATGCTTTAGCCAAGTTACTTCCACTAACTGAAGAGAATGTGTCAAGCTAAACAACCAGGAAGCTTTTAAAATATTGGACATGATTTTTATGATTGCTGCCAGCATTTAACTTGCTCTAGTTAGTAATAACTATCATACATCATGTGTCAACAATGCCTCTTGACCTTATACCTTGGACAAACTGGACTGTCTGTGCAAAAAAATAATGGACACATATCTGATATCAGAAATAACATTCAGAAACCAATAGGATACTATTACCTTAAGCCTTCACAGACATTTGAACTGACTTTGTCATTACAATAAGTGACTTTCCCCTCTCTCTACCCCTCCACGTTCTAATGTGTTGTTTCACACTGTCTGAATCTAAACAATTGCTTTAATTTGCTGCAACAGCCTGACCTGATTCTATGACTTATACTTCTCTGCATTTATTTTCCTCCCATTCTGTAAGATCTTCATCTTTAAAAATCTGACAAAGTGGGATTTTTCTCCCATGAAAACTCAAAATGACAAATAAATCTGTTAGTCTTAAAGTATCACTGGACTCTGTCTGTTTTGCTGAACTAAACTAACACAGCTGCCCCTTTGGAAATTATCTGTTATCTTTATTAGAATGTTGGAGAGAGGAAAACAATCAGCTAATAGCTAAAAATTATACAAGAGCTGAAATAATATCTACTGTCATGAAAGAGTTCCTTCAAGTTGAGTTATTCAAACGCTAATGGCTTAAAGCACATGCTTCCTGTTGCACCAAGAGAAACTTACCATAGAAATAATTCTAGCCAATAAGGAGTTTTACTGCAGCTGACAGACCACATCAGGGACACATGAAAACTGGTTATTTTCTAAACCACGTAATTCACGTTCATCTTACTGTACGTGCATGTCTACTCAACAAGCAGAAACCCACAGCAGCAGTCTCAGAGCCTGGGTCGCCAGACTCAGATTATGTAATGGCACTAAAAATAGTTATGTAAACATCCAGGCTAGGGATGCAACTCCAACCCTAAGCCTTCCAGATGCCAAGCAGACATACTCCAAGAGTGAGCTTGTGACTTTTTTAGGATGTGCTGCCAAAACTGCCCAAAGAGAATAAATCTGTTAGCCTTTAGAGGTGCCACAGGACTCCTTGTTTCTTTTGCTGAACTAGACTAACACTGCTACCCCTTTGGCTCTCAGCTCAACCAATATCCCAAATTCTTTCACACACTTTGCAAATCTCAAGACCAGCATGAACACAGAAAGTGACCCCTTGCACCGTCAAGTACCACAGTCCCTGATTTACTGCAAAAGACATGAAGCCTCATCAATAAAAATAATGCATTATCCATTCCAATAACTACCTGCTTTCCAGAGCTAGATCCTCCTCCGCTTTTGCCACCAAGACGATCCTTTACCAGTGATCGAAGAGCACTTAAAGCAGCATCAACAATAGCTTCGCTTGTTCTGCCACCTGCAACACAGCAGAATAAAGGGCTGAACTGTAATAAAAAAAAAAAATCAAATTATCACTGTAGCTAACAAGCTTAGATTCTGGGCCCAATTCTGTTCCTGTTGGCTTCAGCAGGCACAGGATTGGTGTTTACTGACACTCTGTGTATGGTGGGGCTTTATTAACCTAGGCACTAAGGTTGTCCAGAAGTGTTTCCTAAAAAGTGCTAAGGATTGAAGTTACATACCAGGCACATACAACATCTGACATAATAATCTACAAGCATTGACTCACTTCCACAATGACAACACACAAAAATCCTCTCTGATGAACCCTTATCTCCAACACACGTTCTTCAAGAACTCAGTAATACCTTACTACAATGCCTCAGACCTCCAAAAGCTGAGCACTGCAGTGTGATTTAACTGGGAATCTGCTATCATGTTCCCATGACATCACAAAAGATGAACTGCTTTCCTTCAATTAAGAACAGAAGATTTATTCTGTTATGTTTCCTAGAACAACTGCAATCTACACAAAAATACTGGATTGTAGATAGAAGCAGATTTAAAATAAGCAACGGTGCAACATTTTTCATTTACCATGTTGATCAGCTCATGAGACACAGAAGACACACAACACATGAAAACGTAAATCAATTACCCTGGTAATCTTCTGCTTTGTTCTTGTTGGATCCAAATATCTTGATAGTGGGAAATCCTCGAACGCCATACTGGCCACCCAGGGACTGATGCTTATCTGCATCAACTGCACCGACTTTCACAACACCCTAGTGAAGATTTTTTTTTATAAAACTTCAATTGAAATTTAATGCATTCAATAGACAAGAGGTATATGGGCCGGCTGTTAACAACCAGTGAGTAATTTACTGAGGCAGTTTGTGGCCATGGTAGCCTCGTTATTTTGGAACAGGAGAGATAAAGTCACCAATTTATGATTCTATTTAAAAAAAAAAAGAAAGCATAAGAAGTGTAAACAGCAAATTCAACATTCAGCAGATCACTGTGCAATCACATACTGAACCAGTAGGTAGCATCTTACAGAGCTATTTCCACACACTCAACATGTTCTAGATCTGTGATCTAAAGGCAGGCAGCTGATTTAGAGGAGGTGGGGCAGTTGGCAGTAGGGTGGAAGGGAGAGGAAGAAAAATATTTCTTAGCAAGAAATCGGGATTATAAACATATAACCATAGATTCTTGATTGAGCTGCTGTAACAGCCTCGCTAAGCATTCATGAAAGTTTATCAGGAAAAGACCATGACAGCTTATGTAGAACAAAAACCCTGTTAAATTTCACAAGATTGACTCAAAGTTTATTATGAGTTTCAGACAGATAACAAAAACCAATCTCCCTCCACCCCCAAACTCCAAAGCACTGAACATGTGTGGGGAAAGTTTATTCTTACCTTTAATGCTGTTGCTGCTTTCTTCCATTCAGGAGTCAGTCTTTGACAATGACCACACCTTTTGGAAAAATAATTTATTTTCACACAAGTTGGTACAGATTTTATTTCACAAAA
The DNA here is from genome assembly GCA_007922195.1 of Podocnemis expansa. NCBI lineage: Eukaryota > Metazoa > Chordata > Testudines > Podocnemididae > Podocnemis > Podocnemis expansa. The sequence continues at coordinate 4,018,935 of ML682040.1, forward strand.
TGGCTGAGAAATCAATGTAGGCTGAACACTGCAAGACTTCAATATGTGACAACCACCAATCATTTGCTATTTTCTTCTATCCATACTGAGGAGAAAATAGTCAATTGTGATATTGCCATGCAAATATCAGGGCAAAGCACTGCAAAGTATTCTTTCTGCAAACCTCCACTGACAATGTAATTTAAAAACTGGTTTCAAATGGAGATGTGAACTGCAACCCAGCAAGAGAATTGTAAATAAGAAGAGCTTTGATTGCTTAGTAGTGTTCAGCCTTAAAGAAAGAAGAGTGGAAATCCCAATTCAACCAAACTTCTTTCAATATCACTAAAAGGGAAGTTAGTCTAACGAAGCAGAACACTGAGCAATCCGAACAGAGGGGTGATAACTGAGTTAGGTAAATCTTGTTACGTAAATCTCTTTACTGGAGGCACATCAGAGAAAAGTATGAATAGACATACACACAGTCTGCTAAGCAGCATTTTTAGAATCATACAAACTGGAAGGGACCATGAGAGGTCATTGAGTCCAGTCCCCTGCACTCATGGTAGGACCAAGTATCCTCTTAAACCATCCTTGACAGCTGCTTGTCTAACTTGATCTTAAAATCTTCTCATGACAGAGATTCCAAAACCTGCCTAGGCAATTTATTCCAGTGGTTAATCACCCTAACAGTTAGGAATTTTTTTCCTAATTGCCAACCTAAACCTCCCTTGCTGTAATTTAAGCCCATTGCTTCTTGTCCTATCATCAGCAGTCAAGGGGAACAATTTTTCTCCCTCCTCCTGATGACAACCACTTAGGTACTTGAAAACTTATATCTCCTCTCAGTCTCCTCTTTTCCATTCTAAACAAACTCAGCTCTTTCAATATTCCCTCATAAGTCAAGTTCCAGACTTCTAATAATTTGTGCTGCCCTTTCTGGGCTTTCTCCAATTTGTCCACATCTCTCCTGAAATGAGGTGCTCAGGACTGGACACAATACTTGACTTGAGGCCTAATCATCGCACAATAGAGCAGAAGAATTACTTCCCGTTTCTTACTCACAATACCTCTGTTAACACATCCCAGAATGGTATTTGCATTTTTTTGCTACAGGGTTACACTGTTGACTCATATTAAGTTTGTGGTCCACTGACACCCAGATCCTTTCCACAGTACTCCTTCCTAGGCAGTCATTGCCTATTTTGTACATATGAAATGGATTCTTATTTGCTAAGTGGAATACTTTGCACTTGGTTTTACTGAATTTCATTCTGTTTATCTCTGACCATTTCATCAGTTTGTCTAAATCATTCTGAATTGTGATCCTATCCTCTAAAGCACTTGCAACCCCTCACAGCTTAGTATCACTGGCAAACTTTGTAAGTCTACTCTCTATGCCATCTTCTAAATCATAGATGAAAATATTGAACAGAACCAGACCCAAACTAATCCCTGTGGTACATTGCTCTTCATGCTCTTCCAGCATGACTGTGAACCGTTGATAACTATTCTCTAGGATCCATTATCCAACCAATTTTTCACCCATCATAAAGCAGCTCCGTCCAGGCTGTACTTCTCAAGTTTGTTAAGGAGGTGATGCAAGAGCATATTGAAAGACTTAGTAAAGTCTAAATACACCACATCTACCGCTTCCCCGCTATCTACAAGGCTTGTTACCCCATTATAGAAAGCTATCGGATTGGTTTGACACAATTTGCTCTTGACAAATCCATGCTAACTGTCATTTAGGGCCTTACTCTCTTCCAGATGTTTGCTAATGGATTCCTTAATTATTTGCTCCATTATTTTTTCTGGTACAGAGGTTAAGTTGACTGGCCTATAATTGCTTGGGTTGTCCTTACTTCCCTTTTGTATAGGTGGGCACCATATTTGCTCTTTTCCAGTCCTTTGGGACCTCTCCAGTCTTCCACGATTTTTCACAGATAATAGCCAACGGCTCAGATATCTCCGAAGTCAGCTCCTTGAGTATTCTAGCGTGCATGTCGTCAGGCCCTGGTGACTTGAAGACATCCAACTTGTCTACGTAATTTTTATCTCGTTCTTCCCCATTTTAGCTTCTGATCCTATCTGGTTTTTACTACTCTCCCTTACATCAGGCATCAAGTCACCACCAACCTTCTTGGTGAAGACTGAAACAAAGAAATCATTTAGCTCCTCTGCTATTTCCACATTTTCTGTTACTGTTTTTCCCTCTTTGTTGACTTATACTTCAATTTCTAGCATGTAAAAGACATGTTCTTCTGCAAACAGCATATGTTAAGATCTTACCCATGTCATAGAATCATAGGGTTGCAAGGGACCTCATGAGGTCATCTAGTCCTACCCCCTGCTAAAAGCAGGGCCACTCTCACTTTCTTGTATTTCTGTTATGCTTAGCCCTGGGCCAACACTCATGGCTGTCCTTTTTCTTGTTTGTGACAGACTATCCTTAGTCATCATGGATTAGGATCTGGATGGGTTAGTGCAACAATGATTCACCTTTATTAATATGCTACCATTACACTTCATAGAATAGATCAGGTCAACAAAGCTTTGCCTGGAATAGTAATAAAGGCTAAGTTGGGGGAGGTGCTCAGGGAAGAGGGGATCACAACCATAAATTCGACATTCTGCCTTCACTGTAGGGTCAGGCTGGGAAAGACAGGACTGAGAGAAACTCTTCATTCAGAACACACCCTGACCAATGATTTTGCTATCATTGTGGAAATTAACATTTTACGTTATAGATGTAAAAAGATCTGGGCTTCTGGATTGGGACCTAATGCATCATTTACCAATCCAGACTAATTATTTTTCCCCAAGTTAAAGCCAAGTTTATTTTGCTAGCCATGAGGCTACTGAAATGGATTTAAACCCAAGTGGACACTGTATTAGAAACAGAATGTTTGGTCCAGAATTTCTAGTAAGTCACCTTTCGCATTCCTCCAAGACACAAGGGTGAGCAGGAAGGCCTTAGTTTATAGATAATTAGTCAACCCTCTTGCAAGCACCTGACATGACAACATCTGGTAGATCAGGATTCCCTACCTAGCTCCAATACTTACCATGGTGCATAGAACTCTACCAGCCATAAACTGTCACTCTGAATGACCTCCTTGTTGAAGTTTGTTGGTGTTAGCTCTATCACATCATCGCTGGATGAATACAGACTGTCCACTGCCAGCAAAAACGTGCAGCTCACAGCTCCTAGAAGAAAAAGCAAACCCAAATTATACTACCATCAAAAATATTATTGGCTCCACTAGATTCGTGGCCAAATCACCCCAGCCACCTCTCTTCTTTTAGCAGCAAGACGAAAGAAAACAAGGGGAACGCCAAATCTGCCGGAATGAGGGAAGCCGCAGGAACGCATCTCTCTCTCCCCAACCTGAAGAAACTTTCCCATTCAAAGATCATGTGTCCAGGATGCCATGGGTTTAGGTAACAAATGCTTTCTATGCCACCATCTTCCAGCATATCTGCTGGAAGTATGCCATCTCTCCAAACCTCCTCAAAGATTTCTGGCTCAAGTCTACAGGGCCTTGCAACTACATGAAGGCTCGAAACAGCATAGACAGGCTAAGTCTCCACATTCATATCCTGGAGAACTGCAGGATTTCCCCTCAGCTCTCATGGAAAATCCAGGATTGGCTGGCCAAAACCCTTGCCAACGTGACCCAAGAACAACATAGGCAGGAAATATTAGATCATTTCCCCACAAGGTAGCACAACACAGTTCAATTACTTCAAGTTACGTTGGTTTGGAGCCCAGACTGTACTATGGGTTTAGACCAGTGCCAAACAGGTAGGAAGGAACTCTTCTATCCTTGCTACAGATAAGCCCTAGCACCTACAGTACTGTTTTGTTTCTCAAGTTCTGAGATACAAACCAGCAGTTACTTAAAAAGAAAATCTGTCTTAGGGGTCAGCCATGTGGAGTAACAAACACTGTTTAAAAGGCCATTTGAAGTCTAGAAGAAAAGATCAGCTTTTTTTTTTTTTTGGTTGAATTGGAGGCTGCAAAAAAGAGCCATAAAATTATTCAAGAGCTGGAAAAATGCCTTAGGAGTGAGAGACTTAAGACTTAGCTTATTTGTCTTGTTTAGCAGATCTAAAGATCCAAAGATGACTTGAATACCATAGATAAAGTACCTTGATCGAGAGAAACCAGGTACTAAAAGACTCTTTAAACTAGCAGGGAAAGACATCACAAAAATCAATGGTGGGAAGCTGTGCACTGTTTCTAGTTTGAATTTAACAAACAACTATTCACAATTAATCTAACAGTGACTAACTGTTGGAACAAACTACCTAAGACAAGCATGACCAAACTGTGGCTCGGGAGCTGCACGTGGCTCTAGAATGAAAACGTGTGGCTTGCAGAAGAAAGCCCGAGAAAAGCAGCCCCAGCCTAGGAGTTTTAAATCTCCCATGCTGAGCGTGCTCAGGGGGAGCCCCAGCCTGATGCTCAGCCTGGGCAGGGCTTAAGCAAGGGTAGCAAGCCCCAGCCTATGCCTAGCCACCAGAATGGTCCTGGTGGGGGGCATTGGCCTGGGGAGCCTGTGTCAGGACCTGGAGGTTAGAGATGGGGTCAGGATGGTGGGGAGAAGCGGAGGCATGGTCAGGACAGCGAGAGAAGCAGTGGTATAGTCAGGATGGCGGGAAGAAGCAGCAGCATGGTTGGGACAGCGGGGAGAAGCTAAGTTTTTACTGTATAGGTATGCCTAGTTTTCATGGTAACCTTAAGTAATTATTAGACTCTGACATTAGTAGGATCAATATTTGATCTCTTTTTACAATAAAATTAAGGTGTGCAATGAATTTTAAATTTAGTAATTCTTGAGTAGGTAAAACATGGCTATATGCCTCAGTGCAGTCTTAAAAGGTTTAATAATCAATTTGTGTGGCTCCCGAGTTCCATAAGTTTGACCACTCCTGACCTAAGGAAATGGTAGACTCTCTATCTACTGAAGTCTTCAGATAAAGACTGGCTGCCTTTTTGGAAGATTTTTACAGTGATGAAATTCTATGATCTGTGTTATAGAATTGGTCAGATTATGGCTTCTCACACAGAGCTTTCCATCAGTTTGTTTCAAAATGCTTTACAATAGAAGTCAGTATCATTATCCCAATTTTACAGATGGGGAAACTAAGCCATGGTGAAGGAAGTTGCCCAAAGTCTCAGATTCAGAGCTTAAGACAAAGAGAGACCACTGTGATCTTCTAGCCCAGAGACTGCCAACCTGCAGCATGCTTGCCAAAAGTGGCATGTGAGCCAGTTTTGAGCAGCACACAGTACTCTTTTCCCTGTTGCTGAAACTGTCTCGTGCGCCAACCTTTTCTCGCAGCACGGGGGAAGAACTTTTCACACAGTGCTCCTGAAAGGGTCTGTGGAAGCAGATCATTCTGTCTAAAGAGCCACTGTGGTAGATTCATGCAGTGGAGAGGGGCAGAGCTGCTTGCTGTGTGCCACCAAAATGACAGCACTGATCTGTGTCCCATTCTTAGTCCTTATGCAACGAGAAATGCTTCCTAGTTATCTAAGTACCTACGGATGCAGTGGAGCTGGGACCGCACACCCTCCTTTTGCCATAGGCCCAGCAGATCCAACAATGCCAGCATATTCCATGCGAGAGATAATTTAAATGCACGGAGCTGTCAGGATCAGCTGGAAAGACATGGTCTGAGCAGTCCATGACAATTTAACAAAAAGTTTAAATTTCAAAAATTTCCAGTCCTTTAAACAGGAAGGGTCAGATGCGCATGTACCTGACTGCGGGGCAACACAGTTCGAACTGCTGACCAGAGAGGTCAGGAAGGGCATTGTTGGAGGCCATCTACGGCAACATAACCAAGTGCAGTGTCTACACCAGGGGTCTCAAACATGTGGCCTGCAGGCCACACGCAGCTGTTAAAGCTATTTCCTGCTGCCCGCAATGACATGATCATTACCAATACCTGCAATATTATTGTACAGAAAGGTTTCAGTGGTGCAGCCCTCAGGCCACCATACTAATCCTCATGCGGCTCTCTACCAGTCCTCATGTGGCCCTTTGAGACCCCTGGTCTGCACTGCCACTGCATCAATGTAATTTTGCAGCAAAAAGCTTCACATCTCTCACAAAGGGGTTTTTATTCGTTTGGTGTAACTGGAGAGTACAATCAGTAGGAGGAGCATTGTAGTGCATATGCCTACACTGTATTTTCTACAGAAGCTGACTTTTGTCAACAAAACTGTAGTGTGGGCAAGGCCAGAGCAGCAGTGCTGGGAACGCCTCCCGAGTCCCATTCCAGTGACTTCCACTACACCACTCCGCCTCTCAAGTTATAATGCCCCCTTCTGGCCTTCAAATCGAAGATTTTTTGGAGTAATCCTGGACCAGTTTAAGTTTGTTTATTCATGTGACAGTCTCTCTCATTACCCCTCATCCTCCTTCTCCAGACAAAAAATTTACTACTCTCACCACACATGATCAATTCACAGCAGTGTACTTCAACAGTGATGTGCTGCCCACGCACAATTGCTTTTGGAGCATGTCAGGCTGCCCTACAGTTACAGCTGCCATTGGGAGAGGGGTAAGGCAGTGTGGATAAGAAAGAACCTTAGCAGCTCTTAGAGACAAGGAAAACTTTCACCCAGACCCAGCCAAATTACCAAGATGTATACAGTATATGTGCAAATGGCAGCATGACTTATTCAGTGCAGTAACTCTACCTCACCTAAAAAGCATCTGGCAGAATAAAGTCAAAACTAGAGCTCAGTGAATTCTGTTCAGTGATTTCTGCCGTTTTCGCTTTTCATAAACATATCTTCCAGTTCCAAAGGGGCAGCCGTGCTAGTCTAGTTCAATAAAACAAACACAGAGTCCTGTGGCACTTAAAGACTAACAGATTTATTTATTGTGTGAGTTTTTGAGAGAGAAAATCCCACTCCATCAGATGCTTTCTTCAAAGCATCTGACGAAGTGAGATCTCCCACAAAAGCTCATGCAATAAATAAATTTGTTAGTTTTTAAGTGCCACAGGACTCCTTGTTTGACATCTTTCAGTTTATACAAAGTTTTTGTCAATCAGCAAATTGTTAACGAATCATTGTAAAATCTGCCTGCCCCAAGTGACTCTCTGTTCCCTGACTGGAAGACGCTGAACTGAACAACAGGATTTGCAATTTCTACAATCACACATGGAACCCGAAATTTGCCTCCAGAAAAAATTCAAGGTTAAAAAATCACCTTCATACCAATAGTCATGGCTTAACAAATCCTGGGCACCAGGTCTCTGCAGCACCCAGGATTTTACTCCTTGCGCATAACGGTCAGGAAAGCAAATGCATCCTAGTCTCTAAGAAAGGAGCCAGCAGCACTTATATCTTCAACACCAGCATCTCTGTCTCCCCGCTCCCAAGCACCCCTGAAAGCACCACTGGTAGCCACTTCTATTTGGCAGTGGGGGTGCTATGTAAGCCGCGCTTGCCGATGAAAGCATCCATGGCGGCAGCAGTGGTTTTTCAGCAGCAGGAGGCCCCATCTCTACTGAACACCTAGAGGCAACTCAGTTTGGGGGCTGGCCCCTAGGTGTCGAGCAGATTTGGTGTAGCCTGCAAATAGTAATCAAGCCAGGAAGGCTCAAAGGGCAATACAAAATAAAAGGATCAGGGTCTAATTAAAATTTACTTTAGAATTTGAATGAAAAAAAACCCAAGAACATCCAGCTATGACAGAATCAAAGTATAAAGGCTGGACACCTTTACTGTCGTAACTCATGAGAAAAGCCAGGGCTAATGAAGAAATTCCCCTCAAGGGCAGATTATTCTGTATGTTCCTTACTAGGATGTCTGTAGAAGTCTGATTACTGTGCATCTCATAAGTGGTGCATGTTTGAAGATGACACAATCAGTAAGACACCCCACCCTGGTCATGGTGCTGTTGGTTCAGCACATCTCACCACCTGTGAATATCTGAAATGGTAGAAGGCCAGAGCAAGCAATGGAAGTAGCAAAAAAGCTGCATGTTTTCATGGATTCTTGGATTCCCAAAGGAATTTTTTTTTTAAATGAAGAAAATGTCTATTTAGTTTCCACCCTTTCTCCCTCCATCAACACTACCTTCTGATTGAAAAAAAAATCCATCTCTCACACTGGTGTCCTGGATCAGAATTATGTGCATCCATGCGCATAAAGCATCAAGAGATGCAAAACAGAATTCACTTAATTAAACGTTCGTTAGAAAGGGAAAAAATGTTTATTGTAACATAACACCCCCCAGTAACCTCAGTGTCCTACCACTATGTTCCTACTGCCAATGATTCGACATTTTGAAGTAGCTGAACTGCACCGTGTAGACAGCAATATACTGCAGGTACCTAGGTGCCTGGTAAAACAACAATAGCCCTGTGGCACCTTAAGACTAGCAAATTTCTTCCGGGCTGCAAGCCATTTCATCAGATGACTGGTGATGATGAGGTGATGGCTGCTGTGTTCAATCCTAAGATTGCCAATTATTCAATTTTCTGTTTTTCAGTTATCAAATATGAATCCACATTTTGAACCTTCCCATTTAATCATACCAGTTGCCTTTTCTGTAAGCTGTTTTGATTTAGGGCAGAGGTCTCAAACAGGTGGCTTGTGGGCTGCACGTGGCCCCTAAAGCTATTTCCTGCAGCGACTCTCTTGTTACCGATATTTGCAATAGCGTTCTATGAAAAGGTTTCAGCGGTGCGGCCCTTGAGCTAACGTATTAGTCCTCATGCAGTCCTCGTGGTGATTTGAGTTTCAGACCCCTGGTTTAGGGTATGATGCACGCTTAGAGTCTTATGATATACTTAAGCAGCCCCCATGCTGAGTTTGAGAAATTCAGTTGTCATTTTTAATTACTGTTCTTTTTAAAATAAAACTCACACTTTCCAAAGCTGTGTGCATCAGTGCTCTCTCTCCTCCCAGGAGGCTAAAGATTACTTATGTTGTGATGCTAGTACTCAGTAGCCTCAATATCATTAATTCCTCACCCAAGTCCCTGGGATATCACTGCCCTGAAAAAAGGCCCAAGTCCTGCCCCTGGCCCAATTCAGCCCCTCAGGTCTGGTCCAGGACCCAGACAGTGCTCCTTCTGCCAAGAGCTTGGGCCTGATCTGCTGGGGCCAGGCTGGAGATGGACAGGGTTTCAGTCCCCGGGTAGTGAGGCCCCTGCCAATTCTGTGTGTCTCTCTGAAGACAATAGCCTGTGTATGTGCTTGGGAGCTAGCAGTGACAAGCAGGTATTTAAGACCTTAAGAGATATGACTAATCAACATTATTTTAATATGAATCCAACGCTTCTATGTACAGACAGTTGCAGTCTCCCACTATCACCATTTTATGTCATTTAGGCCACGTCTACACTTAAGAAATAAATCAACCTAATGGAGGTCGATTTGCAGCCACCACCGTAATTTCAGTAGTGACTGATGTCCACACTGCCCTCCTTTGGCCAGTGGAGCGTGTCTCACCAGAAGCACTTCCACTGACCTAGGGCAGTGTAGGGAGACCAGAGAGACTCTGCCAGGATCCCACAGGCTCCTGGGTTCCCTGCGGGCTGGTTAGATGTGGCTTCCCTACTCCCCGTTCTCAGCTCGAACAACCCTGTCAATTTCACACCGACTGGACCAGCTGCCCCCAGCTCTCAGCCGAGAGGTGGGCCCCAGCTACCCATGCACGGCTCACCTGCCCCCAGCTAGGAGGCAGGCTCCAGCCACCCACAGCCTGCAGCAACCCAACCCAGGAGCAGGACCCAGTCCACACTGCTCCTGCTTACTTCTTAATTTCACCACAGCATGAATACTGAAATCATCCTGGAACGGTGGAACTGACAAAAATGAGAGACCCACCACCCATGGAAAGGGACAGAGGGCCTACATTGACAGTGGATCTCCTTAGTGATGCTGAGAAAAGCCACTCAGGGGTGTGTTAGTCTGCCAAAAACCAGGGCAGTTTTGCCAGCAGGGGTGCCTGCAGTGTACATGCTAGCACTATATCATCCATAAAATAATAAAATAAAAAATAAAACCCCGCACCCACACTTTTGTTGGCAAAGTCTCCAGTGTAGATCAGGCCTTTGCTGACTCTCTGCTCTTACCTCAAAGCCATGCACTCAGCACTTTCTACTCTGCAGAAATCCAGCAGCATAACCAAGCAACACATTTGTATTCAAGGATTTGGCATTGGCATCCCAATCCTGTTACATCTCATAACCTGAACCTTAAACCCCTTCCCATTACAACAGGTCACTTGACTTCAGCTTTCCCAGGGTTTGAACGTTAACAACGGCTCTGATTTGCTGTTACTGTGTGACCTGATCCCATGTTGCACACTCCTTTATGTTTATTTTCATCTCATTCTGTAAATTCCCCCATCTTCAAAGCATCTGATGAAGTGGGATTTTCTCCCATGAAATATGAAATACGGTTTGAACCTAACAACTGCTCTGATTTTCTGTTACTGTATCAACTGATCCTATGTTTTACACCCCCTTGCATTTATTTTCATTCCATTCTGTAAGTTCACCAATCTTCGAAGTATCTGACAAAGTGGGATTTTCTCCCATGAAAGCTTATGCGAAAAATAAATCTGTTAGTCTCAAAGTGCCACACAACTCCTTTTTTTGCTAGTCTTTAATTGCCACAGGACTCCTTGCTTTTTTTTAATGTCTCCTATGCCTCCATTGGAAAATGGAGTGCTACTAAGAATGAAGTTTGCTGCACACGGATACCTTGGTGAGGCCAGAAAACACACACCCAAATCACATTTTAGAACCAGGGACCTGGGGCCCCATGAACTCCCACAGGTGTCGGCTGGGTGCAGAGCCCAGGCTTGAACTGAACCAAGGCCCTAAAAGTTGGGTGTCAGCGGCCCCAATGTCCTCCCCAGGACGAGAAAAATAGGGACTGAGGTGTAGTGGGAGGTGTGGGGGTATAGGGAGTGCTCACTAAATTTGTATAACACTGTTATTAGCTGACAACTGGGAGGTGTTGGGAAATTCAGGGAGGTGGGGGGGGTGTAGGGCTTGCTCACTATTTTTGTATAACACTGCTACTAGCTGACAACTGGGGGGAATTAGGGGGGCTTAGGAGGGTATTAGGGGGCTCACTAAATTGGTATAACTTACTACCTGACAACTGGGGGGTGTTGGGGAATTAAAGGGGTGTAGGGGAAGGCTGGGGAATTGAGGGGGTATAGGAGGAGGGTTAGGAAATTGGGGGGTGTAGGGGGCGGTTTAGGGGTGGTCACTAAATTGGCATAACACTGTTACTAGCTGGCAAATAGGGGTGCTGGGGAGTTAGGGGGTGTAAGGAGAGG
>ML682040.1:4035245-4055935 GCA_007922195.1 Podocnemis expansa
TGGGGGTGTGAGGAGAGGCTGGGGGGGTGTGAGGAGAGGCTGGGGGGATCTAGGGCCGGTCAGTAGGTCGGTGTGAGGGTGTCACCGGCAGGGAAGGGCGGGGGCTATGTCAGGAAATCCCCGGGCGGCTGACAGGCCCGGCCCGGCCCACCTCCGCCCCCCGCAAGCCCCGGCCGCGGGGCCCGGCGGGCTGGTTCCCGCCCCGGCCGGCGCCTACCGAGCAAGAAGCGGCCCGCGCCGAAGGTCCCCATGGCGGCAGCCGCGCTGCGCTCGGCTCGGCTCGGCTCCCGGTCCCGCGGGCCGCCCCGGCTACTCCCGCTGCCCACGCGGCGCCGCGAGCCCAGCCGTGGCCGCCGCTCATTGGTGCGGCCGGCGTTCTCTCTTTTGCATAGCCAATGGGAGGCGGCCGGGTCAGTCCCCGCGGGGGGAGGGGGAGGCTCAGCCTATGGCGGGCGGGATCGTGGCTGAGCCGGGTTCCCTCTCGCCGCCTCCGCCCCCCCCCCCCCGCCCGGCCTCCTCCCCAGCCCTGGGCACGCTCCGGAGTGGCACCGGAGTGCCGTGTAAACGCGCTTCTTTCCCCCCCGCCCGCTGAGCAGAAGGGGAAAGTGCACATCCAGTCCAAGAAAAAGAGCAAAGCTGGACTCTGCCTGCCTCCTACAGCTATTTGGTCTCAAATCCCATTTTCCTGCACCAGCCCCCCTCCCTCTCTGCCTAGGGTGACCCCATAGCAAATGCGAAAAAAAAAATCACAAAAAAGAAGGGTGACCAGCAATGTTCCCCCTAATTTTGCATAGTCTGTGTGTGCAAAAAATTTCTTTTGTGCACATTTTCAGAACCAGTATCCAAATTTGTGCACGCTCCAGTGAGTGTGGTCAAACTTGTGAGCGCAACGAACCATAGGATGCAAATCATATCTAAATTTTATTTTGATAGGGTGACGGAAATGATTTTATAAGTTACAAAACCTTATTTGAAAGATGCTATTTGAAACTGCCTTCTTAAAGTAGCACAAAAATATGAGCACTGTTGCATTTTGTTGTGCGTGCTTTATTTTGTTGGGTGCGCGGGCTTCACAACCTGTGGGCGCATGCACACGCGCACAGCTTAGAGGGAACATAGGTTAACAGATACCAAGCATAGAAATGAGGCCAGGGAAGTACAAAAAGGAGGACACATGGAGAAAATGTGGTATTAATATCATATGCTTCTGTTTTTAGGGGCCCTGGATGTTCCAATGTTCCCTCTAATTTTTAATAGTCTGTGTGTGCAAAAAATTTCTTTTGTGCACATTTTCAGAACCAGTGTCCAAATTTGTGTGTACTCCAGTGAGTGTGGTCAAACTTGTGAGCACAAGGAAGCAAGTGCGTATGACACAAATAATATCTAAATTTTATTTTTATACAGTGATGGAAAAGACTTTATAAATTACAACACCTTATATGGAGCATGCTACTTGAAACTGCCTTCTTAAAGTAGTATAAAAATATTAGCACTGTTAAATTTTTTTGTGCATGCTTTATTTTGTTGTGTGCACAGGTTTCATCACCTGTGTGCACGTGCACATGCGCACAGCTTAGAAGGAACATAGCCCTGGAATGCTTCCCCCATAAAAATAGGGCATTCCAGCATACTTTAACCCTGTAAGTAAAAAGTCGGACAAAATCATGTATTTTTAAAATGCCTGATGGATGGAGGACATGAAGGTAAAAAGGAGGATATGTCCTCCTTTCACCTGACATCTGGTAACCCTAGGAAAAGGGGATGGGAGCTAAGAGGCACCCATATAAGTAAAAGCCCTGGACAGTGAGTGCGCCAGCCTGATTTTATAGGGACAATCTGCTCACAAAGCCTTCAGTACAACCGCTGTAAAATCCTAGACCCAGTCTCTAGGCAGATTTCAGCCTGAGACTCCACCAGTTTAAATGCATAAAAGAACAGCTCTACTCCAGCCCCTTCCACTACACAAAAGAGAAAAAAAAAGGCTTTGATGTATGCTGTCACATGAGCACTGCAAATTGGGATCCAGTAGTTGCATGTAAAGTTCATTTTGCCAATGCAGGGGAATTGCTGCACATAAATATTGGGGGGGGGGAGGCCCCATTGGCCGCCTGGGCAGACTCACCTCCGCCCCCCCATCACCTTCAGCCTCTACTTAAACAAAAAACAATGGGAGACACACCTATAGCCTCTTTGAACAAGGGTGCTGAAATTCAGGCAACTCCGAGCCTCAGCCACATGGAAGATGTGAGCCATTAGCATACTGAATGGACAGCACAAACTTCATTTTGCATCAAGGATGGACCCAGAATTAGCATACTGAATGGAGAGCCAAGCTCCAAGGCAGGAGTCCCATTGAACTCTGGGACTGGCAAAGCAGGGAAGCACTGGATGATGGGGGATCCCTGCTCCTGAGACAAATGAACTCATGTCTGCACACACCCACCTCAGCAGTTATCAGACCAATTCTAGTCAATAGATCTTCAACTGATATCCAACATAATGAATCTGCCTGATTGCATTGTACGCTCCCTCGGAGGAATGCCACCCATCACCAGGAATGATCAGGTCCTATTGGCCACCTAACTACAACACGTTGGGTATAGTCCTCAAGTCATTATTTATCCCAAAACAACCCTAATGTTCTGCCTTGAAGCACTGTTTTTTCTCTACAAAAATCCCTACCCAAGTTCTACAGGGAAGTTAGTTCTGAATCTGTTCTAACGCCTGGACCCAAAAGCTGCAGCAGGTCCACTGGGACTTCACCTTTTCCTTGCTGATCGTGGGGGGGGGTGTCTGCCTGTCTCCAGCACTCCAGACCCTAAGCTGAACAGCCTGGTTCCTGGGTACCTTCAAGCTGCACTGAGTGGTGAGACACCAACCCCCCCTCTTTTTTCCTCTTAGTCCGACTGTAATTCTCTAACCCAGATCTTTTGTAATCCGCTTGGGCTAGCTTTCCCCAAAATTATAACTGAAACTGGGTAATCTTGTAACTGTTTGATCATTTCTCTCTCTTTGTATGGTTATTAATATTGTAACTGTTTGGGTATTTTTCTTTCCTTCTATAATTATTCATAAGTTTTATGTACCTGGCAATAAAGTAACTTTTCTACTTGAGCTGGTTGCCAAACTTTGTGTTCTTGGCTTCCCTATCTTGCTCTGCAGTAACGCTCCTTTTACCTACCCAGAAATCTGTTATGCCCAATTCCTTGTAAGGTTTGCTCATTAAGGGGTAAGCAACGTTCTGAACCTGTGGCACATACAGATGGCAGCTGAAAGTGCTGCTTTGACCCAGCCAGTGGAGTCCAGGGGCATATCAGGGTGGCAGCTGAAAGTGCTGTTTTAACCCAGCCTGCTCAGATGCATACCTGGTCAGGTGCAGGACAGGGGCACATAAGAGTGGCAGCATTAAAGTGCTGTGTAGCCCAGCCTACTGAGTTCAGGGACATAAACCTGGCCCAGTCAGGGGCACTTAGAAACCTAGTCTTGGGAAATTTAGCTCCTGCAAGGGTGGCTCCATTGCGAAGGACTTGCAGAAGGGAAAAGTGAGCTCCATATAAAAACCATAAGTGACACAAGCAGTACACTAATAGAATTGCAACCTTCTCCCCCCAACCCAGAGGCAGTAACCCAAACAAATGAGTATATCAAGTTTACCCACCAAATCAGGGTAACAGGCTGAGGCCCCCAGAGGCACCCCCTCCCTGCCCCAGTGACGCCACTGATACTATACAAAAGCAGTGTGGCAACTCATCCTCTACTGGAAAAAATCTGCATCCCACTCTAACTAGTACTGACAACACTTACACATGGTACCAGTTACATGATCTGAGTTTTTACAAGGCTTGTGGTGCAGTAGGACTTGGTAGATGATCCCTGCTCTAGAATATGGGCACTTCAGGTCAAACTTTGGCTGAAGACAGCAGGATCCACATCCCAGATTGGGGTTTTGCAGTGCTCACACTTAAAGAGATGCTGATGTCAGGATTTTTTATGTATTTATTAATGTGCAGTAGAAGGGGCTAGTTTTGTTTTCAGTTTTGATGGTACAATATCAGGATTGGGCTCAAAGACCAGCAGAACTCTTAGAGATTCAGCTCTTAGCTTTCTCCTGTCCCTGGTGACTTTGTGCCCACAAGTAAGACTTTCTGCACTCTTGAGAGACCATGGGTATTGACACTGGAGAGTAAAGAAAAATGTTCCGTTGGTTTTATGGAAGCTGCAAACAGAGGTGGTCTTAGGCAATTGGGGGCCCTAGGCAAAGGCCCATTGTGGGGTCCCCTATAGACCCCCACAATCCCCCTCTCTGGCACCAACTCCACACTGCCAGTCCCCCCGATGGTCCCAGCTCCCACCTCTGCAGCCCCAGCTCCCACCTCTGCAGCCCCAGCTCCCCCTCATTGGCCCCGACCCCCACTGTCCACATCCCCCATGGTCCTGGCTCCCCACTGCTGGCCCCCCAGCCCACCCTCCATGCCCCACACAATCAAGACACCCCACCCTCCCCTTCTCCCTGTGGCTGGCTCCTTCCATGGCCCCGGCAGCCTGCCAGGGGCCTCAAAAATGGCCCCGGTGCCCTACTGGAGGCCCCAAGTTCCCAACTGCCAAAAGCAAGGGGCTGGGCAGGAGCACAGACCTGGGCCTCTGGGCCTCTGCCCCATGCCCTCCACCCCAGCACCAGGGCTCCCACAGCCTGATTGGCCCCGGGCCTTGCCTCCCCACAGAGCCCCGCACCCACTGCCGGCCATGGCCCCGGCCCTGGCCCCAGCCCTCTGCCATGTGTTCTGCTGGGTGGGAGGCAGTCACCACTTTTCGGGTAGGCAAAGGGGCCCCTTGCTGCTCTTAGGCCCTGGGCAGCTATCTGCTTCACCTACCCCAAAAGCCGCCTCTGGCTGCAGCTGTGGCTAGAGACACCCACTCTCTGCTGCATTAGTCACATTTAAAGGTGTTTTGATCCTTTGTACTCTGCCTTCAGCAATCTCTTTTCTCTTCTGCTAAGCAGGACTGCTTCCTTTCATAGCCTTGGAGATCTTCACTGAGCTCTGGTTTCCCAAGACCGTGGTCTTGTGTGTAATCTTCCTAGTTCTCCATATCCCTATCTTACTCACACATATCCTTGAAATGTATTTTTGAGCAGCCTTAGATCTTTCATTCGGTGCTAGTTCTACACAGAGGATGTCCTTTGAGATTTGCCTATCATTCATTCAACGCATGTGCCCTAGACAGTGGAGGCATCTCTGTTAAAGGAGTATGGTTGTATACTGACCCACTTCAGCCTCTGAGGGCTGATGATTCTGTCCCTCCAGAAGACTCCAAAAATTCAATGAAAACAATACATATGAAAGCTGTTGAACTTTTTTTCCCCCTGATGAGAGCATAAGGCCCATGATTTCTTCCCATACATAAGTATACTGATACTATGTACATGATAGACACAGATCATCATGTGTCCTCTCAGTTTATTGTTTTGCCATACTCTCTTGCTCAATCCAGATATTGTTTTGGCAGCTTTTCCGATGCAGCTGTTGAGTTCATAGAATCATAGGGTTAGAAGGGACCTCATAGGTCATCTAGTCCAACCCCCTGCCAGAGGCAGGACCACTCCCACTAAACCATCCCAGCCATGGTTTTGTCCAGCCGGGCCTTAAACACCTCCAAAGATGGAGACTCCACCACCTCCCGCGGCAGCTCATTCCAAGGCTTCACCACTCACCTAGTAAAAAAGTTTTTTCTAATATCCAGCCTCGACCTCCCTAACCGCAACTTGAGACCATCGCTCCTCTGTTATTACCGAGAACAGTCGAGCTCCATCTTCCTTAGAGCATCCCTTCAAGCAGTTGAAGGTTGCTATCAAATCCCCCCTCAATCTTCTCTTCTGCAGGCTAAATAAGCCTAATGCTTTCAGTCTTTCCTCATAGGGCTTGTGCTCCAGCTCTTTAATCATTTTGGTTGCCCTCCTCTGAACTCTCTGTAGCATGTCCCTGTCCTTTTTGTAGTGGGGAGCCCAAAACTGAACACAGTATTCCAGATGTGGCCTCACCAGTGCAGAATAGAGGGGAATGATCACATCCCTTGATCTGCTGGTAATACTTCTTTTGATGCAGCCCAGTATGCCATTGGCCTTTTTGGCAGCAAGAGCACACTGCTGACTCATATCTAGCTTCCCATCCACCATGACCCCCAGGTCCTTTTCTATACTGCTGCTACTTAGCTGAACGTTTCCCAGCCTGTAGCAGTGCATGGGGTTTTTCCGTCCCAAATGCAGGATTTTACACTTATCCTTATTGAATCTCATAAGATTTCTATTGGCCCACTGTTCCAATTTATCTAGGTCTCCCTGAATCCTGTCCTTGCCCTCCAGCGTGTCTACTGGTCCCCCCAGCTTGGTGTCATCCGCAAACTTACTGAGAATGCAGTCTATTCTATCATCCAGATCATTGATGAAAATGTTGAACAGAACCAGCCCCAGGACCGACCCCTGGCGCACAGCACTCGTGACCGGTTGCCAGCTAGACATGGATCCATTGATTCCTACATGCTGAAACCGTTGATCTAGCCAGTTCTCTATCCACCTTATAGTCCACCTATCCAACCCATACTTCCTTAATTTGCCAATGAGAATGCTGTGGGAAACTGTATCAAAAGCCTTGCAAAAATCAAGGTATATCACATCAACGGTGCTTCCTGCATCCAGAAAACCAGTCACCTGATCATAGAAGGAGATGAGATTGGTCAGGCATGATTTACCCTTGGTAAGTCCATGCTGACTGTTCCTGATCACTTCATTTTCCTCTAAGTGTTTGAGGATGGAGTCTTTGAGAATCTGCTCCATAATTTTTCCAGGGATTGAGGTGAGGCTGACTGGTCTGTAATTCCCCGGCTCCTCCTTTTTCCCTTTCTTGAAAATAGGCACTACATTTGCTTTTTTCCAGTCCTCTGGCACCTCCCCCGTTCTCCATGAGTTTTGAAAGATAACGGCCAGCAGTGCTGCTATCTCATCGGCCAGTTCCCTCAGCACTCGTGGACGCAGTTCGTCCGGCCCCATGGACTTGTGCACATCCAGCTTCTTTAAGCAGTCCCTAACCTGACCTTCTGTCACCAAGGGCCTGTCTCCTTCTCTCCCATCTGTCACACCCATGGTAGTGGGCTGGGAGCTGACCCTGCCTGTGAAAACTGAAGCAAAAAGTGCACTGAGCACTTCAGCTTTTTCCTCATCCTCTGTCATGAGGATGCCTGCCCTATTCAGCAAGGGGCCTACACCATCCCTGATCCTCTTCTTGTTATTGATATACTTGTAGAACCCCTTCCTGTTATCCTTCAAATCCCTTGCTAGCCGCAACTCCATTTGTCCTTTGGCCTTTCTGATTTTATCCCTGCAGTCCCTAGCAATATCTTTATATGCCTCCTTGGTCATCTGACCAAGCTTCCACTTCCTGTAAGCGTCCTTTTTATGCTTCAGCTCAGAGCAGAGTTCTCTGCGAAGCCATTCTGGCTGCCTCACATGTTTGTTCTTTCTCCTGACTGGAATGGCAACTTCCTGTGCCCTTAGCAGGGTTTCTTTAAAATATAACCAACTCTCTTGGACTCCTTTCCCCTTCAGATTAGTTCTGTTTCAAGTGAAAGGTTGACTGTGATAGTGGACCTCAAGTATGTGAACTTGGTCACTACTGTAAGTTCATAATTATTGATGCTCAGAGAGGTTGCTGCTTCAACTCCTTGGCACATTATGTAGCATTAGTCTTTTTTAAGTGTGGCCTGAAGTCTTGGCGGGCTTTGGAAAAACCAGCCATGAGATTTTAGACATGGACTTCTGAGTTGTTTGTCACTGCTGCATCATTAGTGAAGAGGAGGTTTTGATTTTAGATCTAAATTTTGCAAGATTGAACACCTGTCTTCCTATCAGATGCGGAACCAAAAGCTTGTTTCAGTAGCAAGAAGACGACGACCCTGCAGGGGAAAGTACACAGCCTTAACCTGACCCCGTGACAAATCTGCAAAGGCTTGGAGACAGGTTCATATTGGACTGTGCTGTTCATGTTTTCATGCAAGGACCAAACCATTTTTAAGGGTTTGGGGGACCATCCAATAGCTTCTAGAAGCACAAACAGTCTGCTTCTACTGTCAGAGTGGCTATAGGCAGGAGAAGGGTCACAGCATCTTTATCTAAGAAGCCATAAAGAGGAGCAATCTGCAGGGCTGGCAGGTTGCAGCCTGTGATGTTCCACAGCTCTAAGATAAAACACTGCATGCTTGGACCTGTCATCTCTGCTGGCTATGTTTCTGTGCGAAAGTGTAACCCTTCTGATCCAGTGAGATGGCAGAGCAAGGGCTGGGTTCTATATCTAGGGGTTTCCAAATAATGTTACAGCACCAACAAGCTCAAGCCCCTACCCAGTCTTCTGGGAAATCATGCATTGTTCCCTGGGCACCCTAAAGGGGTAATGCTTCCCCAATCGCAAGCACAAGTCTGAGTGTAGTATACAGAACTTTTAATAGTAGCATAAAAGAATGGATAGACACAATAGCAAAACCAGCACTGATCTGGAGAATCAGTGCAGAACGGGATTCCCACAAAACCCAACACAGCATAAAAGAGTGTATAGAGACAATATCAAAGCCAGCACTGACCTGGAGAATCAGTGCAGAACAGGATTTTCACAAAATCCAATACAAGTGCTCACTTCCCCCCAGTGTGTAGAGACTGTCTCTCATGCCAGCTGTCTGCTGGCACCACCCACTGGTCACTCACGCCCTTCGGCCCACCACTGGCCGCTCACACCGTCTGCTGGCTACAACCACTGTCCACCAGCTCCACCCACTGGTCTCTTACACCCTCTGTTGGCTCCATCCACTGTCCACTGGCACTGCCTGCTGGTCACTCTTCAGTGATTTCAGTTCTAAGAGAGAGTCCCAACCCTCAATGATTTTAGCTCCTGTTTTCAGGACACCACAGGCAGCTCCTTTAATCAAAATAACAAAAACAGCTGCAAAGAAGCCATTAAGATCTACCTTTTAACAGTGAGGCAGGGGCAAGGCAGTGCCTCAGGCATAGCTGTTTATCAGAACTACACTACCCCCCCCCCCCGCGCCCCCCAGCTGAAAACACAGGATTGCTTACACAACAAAGAACTTGACAGCTGATGGTGACTTTTCCACCAAATAGGCCTAACAGAGTTTATATAATCAAAAGGTTAGCAGATTATAAAAAAAAGACAGTATTTCATTTTCCTTCTCAGTAAACTTACAGATATTGACAGATCTGTGATTAAATCTGCCTGTATACAATTTATCATCATGTCCTGCACCCACACAGTGAGACTCTGCTAATGCCTAATTGTGCTCATGCAAATACAAAACCCGTGCAGATTAGTTGCCTCCCTTTTCAGCTGTTAAGCAGAAGTGCCCAGCCTCTAGACCTTCCTTTCAAAAGATAAAGGTGGTTGCTGTCTATTTCATTTTATGTAAGTTATGTGCAGTCCACTGTGGGGGGGTGTCTAAAGATGGAGTAAGTTTGGTCTGGAAGTTCTGTGCCAGAGATTGTTGTTTGCTTAGACAAGTTTAGTTAGTCAAGGGAGCTAGGGGGTTTAGATTGATAGGAAGTTAGACTGTTTCTATAGATACAAGAGGTAATCCACAGAGGTTGATTATAAGACAATCCCTCCTGTCTGGACCCTGATGGGAAGCTATCAACCTTGTCTGGTAAACAGGTTGACGGGGGCCAGGTAGCCAAGGGGTCACAGGAATTTGGCCACTCTCATTGGTCAAGAGCAATAATTAGTAGCCAAATGAGCAGTAAACAACAACAGAGGCGGGCTAACTATATGCTGCCTATTAAGTATAATCTAATTATGTAACCTGCATATTAAAAGTAGTAATACCATGTATGGATTTTAGGCATGATGTAACTTGTTGTATTATGCATGAGCTTGTTGCATTATGTATATTGTATTTTGCATGTTAGAAAGTATGTATGACCTGTAGCCCCTATACTGGGGGTTCTTGCTCAGAGAGGCTAGCTTCTCTTTGCTTCCCTCTGCTGCAGTTCCTTTTATTATTCAGCTGAATAATAAACTTTGAACCACACCTCGTTCTCTGCCTATTGGAGTCTCAGCTGGGAACGGGCCTTCACCAGTGGGAAGGATTTGGGGTTCCCTTTCCAGGTTGGGAACCCGGACCAGTTTTTCCCCAACACCACAACAGGTAGTATATTGTCAATACAGCTTCTCACATGAGGAAAGTGCCCTACTTTGAAGATATGAACAAAAAGTACTGGCATTTTAAGAAAAACAATTAAAATTAATAGTAGTTGCTGTTAAGAACTTAATGCGTCTTTTCCATTGTTCCCAACAGGAGCTGAGTGTCAGCATTTCTATGATGTTGTGCCAAAATTCAAAGACAGCAAACAGGTTGACTCTAGTAGTTATGGGCTGGTTAACCTGACATCAAACCCAGAAAAAATAATATGGGAACCTAACAATGAAGAATTAAAGGATGGATGGATAGAAAACAGGTCTTGATGTACAAACCAGATTCCATTTTGCATGGATGAATCACTAATTTGTTAGTGTTTAAAAGGCCCACAGGACTCCTTGTTTGTTTTGCTGAACTAGAAACACAGATAGAAGATACTCCTTTGGAACTTGGGCCTCTATTGTTTCTGTGCTCTGTGAGGTATCCTTGGGAGGGGCCCACTGGAAGAATTGAGTCTCCTTAATGTCCCATTAACCATGGCTGTCCTGATGCAAGTCTGTCTTGTGGGTGTTACCCAGGTACACAACACATTCGAGATATACATGCATAGCAAGTTCCAAAGGGGTAGCTGTGTTAGTCTAATTCAGGGGTGTCAAACTCATTCAATATGGGGGGCCACACTGTAAGGCAGAACACCTGTTCTGGGCCATGTGGCTGCATGGGCTCCTCAACCCTTTCCCCTTTCATGTTCAGTGTGGTGTGGACTCCCCTTGCACCGCCCCAGCCCCACAGGCTCTCTGGCACTTTCCCTTTGCCCTTCCCTGTGGGCCCTCCTTCCTCACATGGGATCCCAGAGCCCCGCCCCCCACCTCCTGGTGGCAGGCAAAAAAAAAAAAAAAAATCACTCTCAGTCACAGGCAGCCAGGCTGGGCTCCTTCCTCTCCCCCTCCTGGCCCATTCACTATCAGTCATTCAGCATGGTGGCCTTTGGTTGGCTCAGTCCTGGCCGGCTGGCCTTTTATTGGCTTGTCCCATGTGGGTCCCAGACACTTTTTCCTTTTTTGTGATTCATGAAATGTGCTGTTAAATCAAATTAGCATGCTGACTAACTAACAGTGAACAGTTGTGATGGGCGCAGTATGGTGGCTCTCCGGGAGTCTGACCTAGCCTGCTGTGTCTGAGACTCTGATTGGTTGGCAGACCACAGTGGAGCTGAGCCGTGATTAGCTGGAGTGCTTCCTTTGTTCCCCTGTGCTGTGAGTCATATCATGTGAGTGAGTCAGAATCATGGCTAGCTTTGTTGTGCCAGGAGCCTGTCTTTGGAATTTGCTGCTACAAACAGTTTGCACGCACAGCCCAGGCAGCAGCTCTGTGGGCTTTATCAGTGCCCATGGCAGGCCAAATCCAGCCCATGGGCCATAAGTTTGACACCCCTTGTCTAGTTCAGCAAAACAAACAAGGAGTTCTGGGGCACTTTTAAAGTGGGATTTTTCCCCCCAACAATAGTTCATGTGATTTTCTTTTGACACAACAAACAAGGAGTCCTGTGGCCACTTAAAGACTAAAAAATTTATTTATTGCATGCGCTTTAGTGGGAGAAAAATCCCACTTTGCGTCACAGATACAAAGGTTGGCAGAAAGGTAAATGATGAGGATGGGGCAGTCATATAGAGTAATCTGAATTGCTTAATACAGGTATGTCAAACTCATTTGCTACAGCAGGCCAGACTGGACTTAAATGTACTTCAAGTAGACCATAGCATAAATTGAAATACAGTGGGGACCCATTAACGCGCAGGCGTCAGGGGACAAGCCCCGGTGACCGCGCGTTAAGCGGACTGCATGTAAATGAGACCAGTGTTCCCCCTAAGTTCTGCGCATGCACGCAGCAAAAAGCAGTCACTGGCGCACAAATCAGTGCAGAGCCGGCAGCCAGGGACCCTAGCCAGCCTGAAGACACTGTCTTTGGGCTGGCAGGGAGCAGCAGGGATCCGGATGCATCCCTGGCTGCTTCTGGACGAGCTGGGAAGCTTCTGCTGCAAGGGCCATCTGGATCTGCTCCCTTCCCTCGCCACGGCTTGCCAGTGCGGTGGAAGCTCCTCCACTTGTCCTGCGGCAGCTGGGGATGGATTCAGATTCCCCCGGCCTGCCGGCGATGGCGCAAAGCTTCTGCCACCACTGGCAGGCTGCAGGGATCTGGATTCATCCCCATCTGCCACCTGATAAGCGGAGGAGCTTCCACCGCACTGGCAAGCTGCGGGGAAAGGGGGGAGTGGATCCAGATGGCCCCCACAATGGAAGCTTGCCAGCTCGTCCAGAAGCAGCTGGGGACGCATCCGGATCCCCGCTGCTCCCTGCTAGCCTGAAGACTGTGTCCAAGGCTCATGAAAAGAAAAAGGCAGCACTACTAAGGCTCACTCCATGTGTTTCCTGCCCTGGCCAACTTCCGCTTGTAGGTAGCGCGTGTTACTGAGTCCCGCGCGTTAACGTGCTGGCTTTGGGCAACATGACCGGAGTGTGCGTTAACTGGATCCGCGCGCTAACCAGTCGCTTGTTAACGGGTCTCCACTGTACTACGGCATTCTCATGGCATCATGGAGTCCTGCATATGTGAAACTGTGGCTCGCAATACCATTCTTTCTCTTATTTTCTTTCTGCTAGAGAGAGTGTGCTATTGAGGAGCACAATCTCACATACCAAGCTGGCCCCATCTCCCTGACTCACAGCCCGTGCTGTTGACCCCCTCCCTTGGAAAAAAAGCATCACCCAGAGCAACTCCTCTCAGTGGTGCGAGGTCCCCAGGCATGCCACTGAAAGAAGCCACCAGAGCGGCTTCTCCCCAAGCATGCAATTGAGAGGTGCCAAGGGGACAGCTTCTTTCTGCAGCATGTCTAGGAACCTCCCCTCTCTGGGCACAGCACCAAAAGTAGCTGCCCAGAGCAGCTTTTGGTGGCAGAAGCGGCAATTTCAGTGGTGCCACAGAGGGCACTGCGTGTTGTTCTGAATGGGTTCGCATGCACTCTTGGCATGCGTGCCAGGGGTTTCCTACCCTTGGATTAATGCAGCAGTGCTTTCCAGAATCAAAGTCCAGGAAGAGCATGAATGCAATTACATTTGTGGCAAGCATTCAACTGCACTAATACGGTAAGGGAGGCCAGTTTATTGTTTTACATCAGTAATGGGAAGCAAAAGAAAAGTACTATAGAAATATTTGAGCAAATACCCTGACCTGAAATTTAAAATGGTAAAAGTCTGGAAAGGGAGGTGAGGTCATTCTCCACAGCAAATTTTTAAAACAGAAATCTTGGGAAAGGCAAACCACATGGCTGAATGGCCAAACAGTAACTCTTATCTGAAATGCAAAGGGGCAGCCACGTTAGTCTAGTTCACTAAAACAAACAAACAATCAAGGAATTGCAAAGGGGCAGCCATGCTAGTCTAGTTCAGTAAAACAAACAATCAAGGAGTCCTGTGGCAATTAAAGACTAGCAAATTGCATATATATTTGTTAGTCTTTAAGTGCCACAGGACTCCTTGTTTGTTTGTTTTTCTCATCTGAAATGACAAGGAAGTCAAACAAATGGTATATCAAGCTTCAACAGAAGCCTGTATGGATGGGAAGAACAAGACACATGAAGGAAGAAGTTGCTGATTTCCCCAACAGCATGATATATACACCATGCACTGAAATGATTCCAATTAATCTGGTCCATTGTTTCAGCTATTTTTATTAGTATGTATTGGCAGCACGCCTCATATATATTTGCCCACCTCGTTGTCAGTGGAACTAAAAAATACCTACTGGAGTTTTTGTTTCCTAGCAAGCATCAATTAAGAATCTTTAGAGTGGGGAGAAAGTCTCTGTAGTAACTGATGAAACCCCACAGCTTTTCAGGCAGACAAAATTAATGTCTTTAGGTTCTTCAGTGACAAAAATAATCATTAAACACTAATCTACTAAAATCTTCTGTTCGTCAGTGCAATGTGTAGGGTCCCTTAAATTTACATTCAAGATGTGTTCCCAGGGTATGGCCAAATATGGGGAAACTGTATGTCAATCAACAGTGACTCCATAGTGTATGTATACCACTTAGTAAATGACTTGAAATAAATGTATCCAGAGCTGCTGCACAGTCCATGTATTGCTCATCTTTTGCATGTAGCCACTGATTATGGAATCAAAACTGATGCATTCTGCAACATCAACATATTTGTCTTGCGTTTTCAGCAATATTTAAACATGCCAACAGGCAAAGACAAGCTTTATAAAAAGTCTGTGTAAGCAAATACATGAGCTCATCGGGTTTGCATGTGCTCCTTCGTGTTGTAAAATTGCATAGGTTTTCCTAACCCAAGGTAGCAGTACTCATTCTTATGACCAGGCTCAGATTCCCTCATTAAAGAAGAGGATACAGTCACTTCAAAAAGGCAATAAGACTACACCAGCTGGTCAAGGACAATGGAAACCAGCAAGAACT
Organism: Podocnemis expansa; assembly: GCA_007922195.1. Taxonomy (NCBI): domain Eukaryota; kingdom Metazoa; phylum Chordata; order Testudines; family Podocnemididae; genus Podocnemis; species Podocnemis expansa. The sequence continues at coordinate 4,049,912 of ML682040.1, forward strand.
GTATTGCAAGTTTCATTTCTCTAGGTATTTTTGGGGAAAATCTACAGAATTCATTTGCAAACAGAAATAAATACACTGCATTGATATGGTGCTGTCACAGGATGCACATCCATGCACCCCCTAGGTTATGATCTATGTAACTTTTCTTTTCACTTTTGCAATGTAATTGTATGGTTTGATGCCAATTATGCCATGCGAGGCTCCCTTTAGAATGCTCTAACTTACTGTTATGATCTCACGTTTCCTACTGCATCATGTATGTGTACAGATGTGAACATGTTACATGGCTCAGACCATCAGGGCTATCTGTCAGCACAGAGGCTGGAGAGGTACATGACAAAGAAAATGCAAATTGAGCTCTCTGGCTAAGGTGGAACACAGGAAATCACCTCAGCCCAGGAAGAGGAGGGGCTGAAGAGGGATTGAAAACAAATACGGACATTTTGAATGGTTAGGGGCTTTTTGCCAGGGAAACTCCATCTTGAAACATTTTCCACCTTCAAGCAAGATCTAGCGATAGGCAGAGACTGGCTGTAAAGTCATCTTTCAGCCAAATATCTTGTGAGGAATCTTGGACCATAAGGTTAGGTTAGGTAGCGATGTAGGTGTAAAATATGTTTTATATCTTTTATTTGCTTGTGATAACTCCTGACTCCTTTATTAAATGATTATGCATTGATTTGCTATATACTCACGTCAAATTACGTTCTACTCAATAAACTAGCATTTGTTTTATTTAAAGCTGTGTTCACTTTAGAGGGTGTGAATGAGCAGAACTGGGTATTCTCATTTGTTTGTCAAGGAGTGAACTGGAGTCCATCAGCCTAACAATGATTGGGAGAAGTGTCCTGATCCTGTTGGATGGTAGTTCCAGTGGGGCATCTGGGGGCTAGGGGTGCTTGCTGAAGGACTGTCCCCTAAGTAGCTGGTAGGCACATGCCCACTTCCTGGGACCAATTACACGCAGGAGGCTGGTGTGAACTGACTCAGGAGTGAGTGGTCACCTGGCCTAGCGGGGTAAGTCAGGATTCAGCAGTGGAGATCAGGGGATCCCAGCAGCATGCTGGACCAGATTCTGAGAGGGGAACGTTACAGGCGCATACCTGCAATTTACTATTTACTGCTGATGTCCATAGAGCTGTAAAAGTGCATCTCAAGTCAATGGCCCCCCCAAAATAATTTCCTTCCACTTGCAATGCATGCTATCACATCAGAACCTCATTGCAAACTGAAGGTGACCATATCCTGCAATGCACATGACAGACTCTTTTCCCACGATAAAGTGTTTGATCCATTTATCCTGGTTCAGGTATCACATTTTTTAAAAAGACTATGAAAATAATTTCAAATATTGTTCCTTGCAGTGCAGAACAGGTCAAGAAAGATTTTGACTTGTACATGGCATATGACGTGACCTGTGATGACATTATGACAGCACTTGAATACTGGAAAAATGAAATCCAGTCCAGCATTATGTTCACTTGGAGTACCAATAACTTCAGTGTCAGCTGAAAGATTATTCCAGTCATTAAAAAAGTTCAGGACATTTTACGCGCCTCTTCAAAGACCCGCTTGGGTAGCAGCTCAATGGTTCATACTACAATAAGGATATAAGCTCAGATTTGGTGTGCTTTTGAAATCTGAACTCATCTACTGAATCTAGCAAATAATTATGTATTCCAGTACATTTAACAAAAGGTCTGAGATTTTTCTTTTTGTCCACCTCAGTGTTCCAAGTTGTGGGAACTAAGGATTTCTGTGAAATTCTGTGATTTAAACTTCTGAATTAGGCTTGTTACATATAAATAAAGTTTTAACTTTTTGAATTTCAGCATCAACCCTATTCCCCTGTTTTGTATTAGTTCTTTTGGCAATAGCAGCACATTGGAAACTTGTGTTATTTGGATTATCCAGCATGACACCCACATTTTTTCAGTGTCACTGCTTCCCAGCAGAGAGTACTCCCTTCCTGTAACTATGGCCTAGATTCTTTGTTCCAAAAAGTATATATTTACATTTAGACATTAAAATTATATTGTTTGGGAAACTGGCTCCAAGCAAACAATCCAGATTGCTTGTATCAGTTGCATGTCCTTTTCATTATTTACCATTCCCTCAATTTTTGTATCTTCTGCAAACTATCAATGATGACTTTGTTCTTTCTTTTGTGCAACTGAGAAAATTAAAACAGGTAAAAATAGATAATTGCTTAAAAATAAACACCTCTATTATCTGTTGAAAAGTACAGAAAAATGTAAATTGAATTTTGCCAAGTCTATGTATAATCAGAAGTCCATAGATGAAATATAAACAGAGACATCTAGCAATTCAAAATGTAGTAAAGATTCAGATTGCTAGCATTCTACTCTATTAAAATTTTGGTTCAAATACAGTTACCAGCAAAAGGAAATGAAGGGTTTGAGAAAGTATGTAAGGTATGTATTCGGAAGACATTAGTTATGTGTTCTCTGTCTGTATGTAATGTTTTGTTGAGATGTACAGCTGACAGAACCAAAAACCTCATGTGAATGTACCCTTCAATTAACAACTGTCAGGATAAGTTAATCAGAAGCCCTTCTTCTAAGAAAAAAAGGGGTTGTGAATCCACCTAAGAGTTTTTTGAATGAAAGGGCTCAGAGAGTGCCACTGGAACTGGGATACTAGGACCCTCCTCTCCCTCCAACATGCTCTAGAGTCCAGAATGTGTCCTGTTTTGCTCCAAGAAAGATGTGAACAGAAACAAAGGTAAGGGTGAGTAAGGCAGGAGTTAAATGAAGAGTGTGAGGCGATCATCCCTATTTCTTAGCAACTGGGAGTGGGGCTTCATGCCCTTTTCCCTCCTGTCTATGACATGGAAGAGAAGATGAATTCCTAGCAGGTAGGTTGGGAATTCAGGGGTGGGGAAGGGATAGACTCGCAAGTTTATTTGACACATATCTACAAGCTAGGTCCATGCAAAAGATGGTGTTCCCTAGGCCAGTGGTTCCCAACCTTTTCTCTGCCATGGCACACCTTGATACCTTCGAATTTTTCGAGGCACACCACCATTAAACAAAAACAAAAACAAAACCACCACCAACCTCATGAATATGCAAATTAACTCAAAGTACTTATAAATATTCATGAACCATGGCACAGTGTTTCGGAAATGCTGCTATGTGGTGCAGTAGGGGTAGCAGAGCGGGGGGGCAAAATGGGGGGTCAGGAGCTACGTGCAGTGGCAGGAGTGAGTGTGGGGAGCAACGCAGAGCAAGGGTGGCAAAAGAGGACAAGGGCAGCCATACGGGGAAGAGCACAAGGGTGCCAAGAGAAGAGAGAGGAAGGGAGAACAAGACTGGCTTTGTTGGGGGGCAGGGGGAACCTGGGGAGCGGGAAGGTAGGGCAGGGGGGCATGGCGCAGCACCCACTTCCTCCTTCTCCACAGTGGCTCTTTGCCACCCAGGACAAATCCTCACCCCACTGCTGCTCCCTCCTACCCCAGCGGGTCCCGTCCTTCCCCCCCATCCCGCTGCTGCCTGTGATGGACCCTCCCATCACTACAGGGGCCAGAACTAGGCCTCCAGCCCCCAGCTACACCCCATCTCACACCCCCCCACACCAAAACAGCCACCCTACAACCCCAGCTACACAGCCTCTGCTACAGAGCCACTCCCCACCCACCTCTGCTACACACACGCACCTGCCCCACACAACCCCCAGCAGCCCTCCCACCCCAAATTACTTGGGCTGTTTGCAGGCTGGCTGACAAGCTGCTCTGCCCTGCAGGGGGAGATTCACACTCTCCCAGCCTCCCGCAGCTCTCTGCTGGCTGGGCACAAGGTGGAGCAGGGTTTAAGGGGAGCCACTGGAACGCTGCGTTCGGGCTGCTCCTGCTATTTTTAGGGGGACCCCCTGGAACTCCCCATTCTACTACCTGCCTCTATTTTTAGGGGGCCAGAATGCTGCCTGCCTAAAAATAGGGGGCACCTTCCCCCTTACTTTAACCCCTGCCTTTTCCCAGCCCTGCACAGCCTAGGTGGCTGGGCTGAGCAGGGAGGGAACTTTAACTCCAGCTCTCAGGGATGCTCGCAGTGCACGTTGGGTGTTGCCGTGGCACACCAGTGTGACCCGGTGCACTGGTTGGGAACCACTGCCCTAGGCAGCCAAGACAGCATATGATAGGAAGAGGTATGGTTCTCTGAACCCACCATTCTAAGCAGCTGATGTGTATGTATATTTGAAGGGGAGCAGAAGAGAGACAACGGAGAAGGAGAAAGAACATATTAAAATTTTCAACAAAGTTCTGTCCCTGGATCTCTTGCTCCCTCATTTTCCTCATCTGCCACTAGTCAGTTGGTATTTCGTAATTATTTCTAGCTAAAAGTCTGTGTCAGGTTTGGTGATGTTGTCTTTGAGACATTCAAGCACAAAGTTCCATCAGTATAAACAGAAAGCTTATCAGTATGACAAGATGTTCACCAGGTAGCTGAAAAATGTCCAGTCGTCTTTTTACCAGACTTACCAGAGAAATTCACCAAGCTACTCAGAATGAGCAGGAGCAACCTTAGCTCAAAAAGTTAAAAATGCTAGGGAAGAAGGGTTATTGGTGGGGGCTGAAGAAGTTTATACATGGTCCCTTAAGTTCAGTGTTTAAATAGGAAAGCTCCATTCTTACATGAATTTAAATACTGATGGGATTGTACAGGACTTCTGAGTGTTAGAGTTTAGACCTTTTATCCATTTGTAGTTCACCTTAAAAGCACCCCTGACATCTATAATGCTGCATATATCAGGGGCTTAAGGCTATGGTTCAACTTTCTCTTTATTCCAGCGTAACAGCTGGACTGTTTTAAGACTGTGTTTTAATAAGGCAAATATTACTTTGTTCTATTTTCTTCTATTTCATCACTTTATAATATGTGTATATTAAATGCATAGGGTCGCCTTTTGCTATGTGTGTGTGTTATTGAGAATTCCTGTAAACTGATTTTTTCAGCCCTATAGCTTGCATGCAAGTGGTTCCTATCACCTCGGAGAATTTGGGCAGGTATATATTAAAGCTCCAGTTTATTTGGACAGAACACTAGCAAAATACTAACAAGAATAAATGACCATCCTATGTTATGCATTTGCTAATTGAAGCACCCACTCAGGCTCAGGGTCCTATTGTGTTGGCTGCTGAACCAACACAGATGAAGAAATAGTCCCTGTCCCAAACAGCTACAATTTATGGTGCCCAGTCCTGCAAAACAGCCACAAGTAGATGAGCACCAGCCCCTGCACAAAGGCACACAACCTTCATTGGAGGTCTTCCCATGCAAACTAACTTGCAAGACTGGGAATTAAAGAGACAAGATAGGTAAGCATAGGATAGAGAGAGAAGGGAAGACAAGTGTGTCAACGGAGGTGGCAGACATAATGGCCACCCCGCCCCCCAACATAGCCCTCTAGACTATGGAGCTCACAGGGAGGAGTGTTAAGTATCTATCTCCCCTGATGGGTCTCATCTCCGGGCTATCCAGCTCAAGGGGAAGAGTGTTAAGGATCGATCTTCCCTGATGGGCCTCAATCTCCTGTGTGAGTTTCTTCCTCCCTAGCTTTGTGTCAACAAGGAGGGGGGTGAGTTCCTATCCCCCCTGAACAGTTTCTCAGCACCCCCGTCACCACAAAGGAGGGGTCATTGTCTGGGGTCCCAGTTTTATCATTGGTCCTGACCAGGATCCCTCTCCTAATTGGCTATTTTTACTCTGGCTGGGCAAAATTCTATTAAAACCCCCTGTCTCAGCTAGCTTGTTGTTCTCCCACCCTCGGATGCTAAAGGGCACGTCGCGACCCGGTCGGACTGATCCCCCGACTGAGACAGGGAGTACCCGCCCCCGAGACCCTCTTTTTTTTGGGGTGTACACGGATTGCCGGCCGAACGATTAAGTGCTGAGATGCTGCAGCTGGTCTGCCTCCTCACTTTGGGTTCTACCGTGGTCCTGGGACAGGTATTATAAATCATAGAATCATAGAATCATAGGGTTGGAAGGGACCCCACGAGGT
>ML682040.1:4065935-4422451 GCA_007922195.1 Podocnemis expansa
ACCTCGTGGGGTCCCTTCCAACCCTATGATTCTATGATTCTATGATTCTATTAGTTGGTTATAAGTATCCTATATTGACTTTTGCTTCATATTGTTAGTTGATTACAAGTGTTTTTGTATAGATCTCCTTGTTTTACACTGTTAAGTGGTTAAAGGTGTTTAAGGTGTCACTATAAAAGTAGCTTTTTTGTTTACTTGAACTGGTGTCTGTCTCATTGGTGGGTGTCGCCGGTCCATCCCAGTCACATCGTGAACCCGGGGTTCAACAAAGTGAGAACAAGAGGACACAAGGCTGCATATTTTAGTTAACAGTACAGTTAGGAGGCTGTGTAGTTGTTTTTCATTTTAATGAAATGAGTGAACAGGGGACATTAATGAATCACTGGCAGGTCACTTACCTACCCAGTGTCATTTGGCTGGCATGGTGGAGGGGGATTTAAGAAGGAATTTGAATAGAGGTAGAGTACAAGTACTATGTTTGACGGTATCAGAAACTCATGAGGTTCAACTCAGCCTTGTTTACCCATAATCACTAATTCAATATAACACAATATAATTTTCTCTATTTCAGTTGTGCTGGGGCGGTTCAAGAAACTTAACATATTTTAAGACAAAAATATAAAACTCAAAACAACATTAGCTGATTTACCTGCACCTTAAGAGGTACTCAGCTTCTACAACACACTTTCCAGAACACTGCAAGCCTACAATCAGTGTTCATGCCAGGGTGGAATGATTTAACTCACAGCAATCTAAATAAATTGACTTAATTCACTCCATTTTTTAAAGTCATAGATGTTATTTTTACAGGCTGACACTTCGTAAAGCTCATTTGAAAATTTGTGCCACTGCAAATTGATTAAAATATGTGAAATTCACATAGGATGCCCTACCAAAAGTGGCAAGTATAAAAAAATTTGCAGCATTTATAATGTAGTTCGTAATAGATTTTATAATGCAGAGTATCACAAAACTGCTATATGCAAAAAACAAGTTTCTGATCCTGAAGATAGTTAAATATTAAATTCAGTGGGACTGCCAATGTGTTTTATGTTAGACGTGTCTAAACAATTGCAGCAACAAGGTCTAAAATTGCATTTTTATGAAAAAGTTCTTAGCAGAATAAAATCTGGGATAACAGCAACAAAAAAATTGCTTTGAAGTGACAACAAAAAGTTATTTAGCCTTTCTATACATTAGCAAAGTTATAGTGCACTTATTTTTACTTACAGGCCAACATTTTCAAAAACAGGATACTAAAGGTCAGATCACAAAGACATTTACATGGCTAAATCAAAGCTGCCATTCGGCTGCACGTAACTAATTTGGTGCCAAAATTTCTGCTGTAAAAGTTCCCTTCACACTGAAGTTTTTGCCTCAGGACATGCATGTTGCTGCCTGCTTCTAGCCATCCAGGCATTTATTTCCTGGCTAAGCTTGCCCTCCAGGAACCAGTGAAAATAGGCAAAGGACTGCCCCTCACACATATGGGCTCAATCCACTAGGTGTGTTCAGGTTCAGGTCCCATTCAGAATCTGGCTGGAGAAGGTAGTGGTGGTTTTACCATCTGCTTTATAAATTTTAGCCCAGTGGTTAGATCACTTAACCAGGACATGGGAGAATCAGATTCAATTAGCCTCTCTGATTGGGGAGAAAGGATTTAAATAAGAGCCTCCCAAAAGCACACTGCCAATACTTGGCCCCCTCTGTCTCTCCGGTTGAAGCTGTTTCACTGTGTATAAATGAAGGTCACTGGAGCAGGGGAACCGGGGAAGGGGTCTCCCAACTCACTGGTGGGTACTTGAGGGAAAAAGGGATGGGATAGAAAAGAGAAGAATGTCTTAAAGTTAAAAGAGAGACATCTCTATGAGCAGACTATGGGGACTTGGAGCCAGTATTCTCCCCAGGATGTGAAATTGGGGCGGGGTGTGTCTAGGGGTGCTCACTAATTTGGTATAACATTGTTACTAGCTTACAACTGGGGGGATGTTGGGAAATTCAGGAGAGGTGTAGGGAAATCCTTGCTTGGAGCCTGGGCCCACCGGAGGGCCCCTACCCCCTGGGGCCCCAGCCCCTGCACCAGGGGACCCAGCCCCCCACCTGGGGCCCCCTTCTGGTCAGTCTGTCACCCCAGAAGCAGCAGGGTGGACTGGCACATGATGTGGCTTCCGATGCAGCCCTCAGGCCCTCAAAGACCATGCTGGAGGCCACACATTACGCCAGCCCTGGCCTGCCCTTGGAGCAGAGTAAATGTAACCTTCAGGTGGGCTAGAATTCATATAATTGCCCTTCTACAGTGCCACAAAAAGAAAAAAAAATTTAAACCCCAACTCTCAAAGAGAAGCAGCTGGAGACCCAGGATTCAGCTCATAAGGGACTCACAGCAAAGACCAGTAGTTACCCTCCTCACATTAAAATACTACCTAACAACAAACATAATGACCTTTATTAACTACTAATATGATAACTCTTATCCTAAAAAACCAAAATTAATTTAAACAGAACAGTCCCCACAGAAACATTGTAAGGAAAGAAACCTCTGAGTCCCAAAGTGTAGGTGGAGTTCATCCAAGTCTCAGCTGCAGTCTCTATTCAAGTCCAAAGGGTTGAGCTGCAAGAAGCAGGAATCCTCTTCTTTGGTTGTAGGGATCTTAAGCAGGAATCCATGCAGGCTTTTCTTTCTCTGCTGGAACCAGCACCATCCAATCAGTTTCCTGGTTAACCAGCAATCAGTCACACATGAGAAGACTCTGCTGCAAAATGCTCCACAGCAGGGAGAGAACATCTTGCTGTCCACCTCTGGCTCAGCTTCTCCCAGTCACACATAGGCTCCTCTCATTGCAGCTCTGTAGTGGCTACTCCCATAGCATCAGATCACAGCATCAGTAGAAAACCTTGTGGAGCATGCTCAATCCTACCACCCCCTTAACTTCCAGGAGTTTCTACATCTGGATAGCCAAATCCACCCAGCAACATAACCCAGTCTAAAGTTATCTCTAAAAGAGAGAGTTCCTTTAAGTAGGCATATGGGTTACATAAACAGGGCTGACCTGCCCCATCCTGGGGGGCAGACCAACTGACCAAGGGGTAAGGTGGGAGCTGGAGCCGGAGCCTGGCTTCTGGTGCAGGGCAGCCCTGACCCCCCACAATGCTAGTGGGGCAAAGGGCCCCCTGGGCATGAGCCCTATCAGCCCATGTGGTAATCTGCCTCTGGATGTCTGAAGAAGGGTCTGAAAATTAACTGAAAAGGATAAAAGTATTGAGCAGAATAAGACAAGGATACTGAAAAAGAAGAATATCTCGAGATCTGTAGTCAGAGAAATTGTGGAGTAAAGAAGGCAGGAAAGATTAACAAACAAAAGCAACACTCCACAGTGAGGATGATTTTCAAAAGTTTAATACTGGAGGCTATGCCTTAGCTTCTCATGCACACAAAGTCATAGTAATCACATACACAAATGACAGGTTCTACCTCTGACTGGCCAGCAGACTGAACAGTTATTGGGATTACTGCTCAGTGGTGTACCTTTTAGGATAGTCAATCTGTTTTGTCCTGGCATGCAGGGGTTAAAGTAAGTTGGAACACACTGGAATGCTATTCCGGGGCCCAGCATTTTTGGGGGCCAGCATTCCAGGGCCCCTAAAAATAGGAAAAAGGGATGGAATGCTGCATTCTGGTGCATTTCCCCTGCACAGCTGTAAAAGCTCCTGGTCTGGGGGAAGCTCCCTGCCAGCCGGAAGACTCTGTGTCTTCCGGTCGGTAGGGAGCTTCCCCCAGACTGGGAGTTTTTAAAACTCTCTTCCTGATCATGCTCTGACTGAGCATGCCCAGAGCCTCAGAGCATGCTCAGGGCAGGAGGAACAGCCCATGGCACGGCCACTCCACTCCAGCGGCCAGGTAATGAAGCCCCAGGGACTGTTGGGGACAGTTGGGCTGGCTCAGGGGCCTGGCACAACCTGGGGCTGGGCTCGGGGATCCGTTGCAGCCTGGGGATGGGCTCGGGTGCTTGGAATGACCTGTGGCTTCCTGGCCTGGCTTGGTGCCTGGCCTGCAGCTTGTCCTGGCCCAGGGTTCAGCCAGTGATGCAGCCTAGTTCACAGCTCAGCTGATGGTATGGCCCATGGCCAGATCAGGTCTGGGGCCAGATTGGGCCCAGGACCACTAGAGGGTGGCAATGGAGGGGGAATGCTGTGGTGGGTGGGTGGGGCCCATGTGCCCTCAATGTTTTTGGGGGCAGCAAAACCCCTGGCTGAATGGGGGTGGAGTGGGAGAATGGGGACAAGAGGACTGAAGGGGACTGGGGAGATGTGGAGGGGGTTAGGGGTGGAGTGAAGATGGGGGTGGGGAATTAGGAGGGCTGGAGTGGGGACTTGGGGGCAGGGAGCTTAGGAAATGGGGATGGGGCTGAGGAGGACTTGGGTAAAGACGGGTCTGATGTGGGCACTAGTGGACAAGGTTGGGGTGATGTAGATTTGAGGCTGTGCTTCATGGATGAGGAAAGAGCTGGTGGGGCTCAAAAATGCCCACCTGGGCTGGGCCTGCACATGCATGAAGGGGGCCTGGACAATATGGGAAGGGGGCCTGGAGATTAGGAGGGTTTTGGGGTCCACCCAAATTATACTTAAACCACTGCTGTCATGGCTAGCCTACTGTACAACCATGTACACGTACAACACTAAAAAATAAGCAATAACAAAGATGTGGGCAGTGAAGGAACTTAAAACTGGTGCCAAGATCAAGAAAGGAAACACAACAGTCTGAGATGTTATGTGAAGGAAGACTATTTGACATACAGTCCTAGGCCCAGGGTAATGAAAAAACAGCAATGTATCAAATTAAAAGTACGTCTATTGAAGCCAACAAGAATAGTGTTAGTGTCAGTATTAATGTGATCATTAATGATGCAGAAAAAAAGTACACTAATGAAATTCACAGGCAATATTCCATTGGAAGATGTTACTAAATGAGCACAGAGAAATAATACAAAGACTTAGAAACAAGGACAGAAAATAATGAGTTAGAGCTTGAAGCAAGGCAGGCAAATAATCTGGGAAAGTTATGTGAAACAGATACTCACTGAGTGCAGCTGTGATCACCTCAGTTATAGTGGACAGCAAATGGGATTTTCTCCTGCGAAAGCTAATGAGATAAATAAATCTGTTAGTCTTTAAATGCCACAGGACCCTTTGTTTTACTATAGCTTGGCGTCTGTCAATATAATATAAAGCCACTAGAGGGCACTCTGACATATCTTAACCAGAAGCGCACACTGGCTGTACTGTAGAAAACATACATTTAATGTTTTAAAAATAATTGAAGTATCAGAGTCTATAAAAATGGAAAGATCAGGTCATAAGATTGAAGGCGCCTTTTAAAAAAACACTTAGGATATAAATCTCATGCATTAAAAAGCAATGTACAGTTGAACCAAATTACCTAAAGAGAGGGCATTCAAAGAAATCACATATTCGTTCTACAATGGCTAGTACCTAGTTTCAGAGGAATTTCTAGGGAGATGTATTTCATGTTCCAATGAAGACCCCATCAGTACCTCATCAACATGTTCATTGCGATAAATGTTATCTATAGCAGGGGATCTTAATGTTTTAGAGGCCCTGTACCTGCTTACAGCAATACACAGTAACCCCGCACCCCCCACCAAAAAAACAAACAAACCAAAAAAACCCAAGATTCAGTGGTTATCTCTTTTGTATGCGCTTTTAGGTTGTTTAATGATAAATGTATAATCATATTTATTACAAATTCTATGTTTAAATTACACATTACTCCCGCACCCTTTGGACTCCCTTCCCCAGGTTAAGAACCCCTGATCTAGAGCCATAACTTCTCACTAATCACAGTTTTTCCAAGACCACACATACACCACTCAAACTAGTCTATTACAGCTTCAAGTATCTGATGGAGTGGGGTGTTCCTCTCACAAAACCTCAGGTGATAAAGAAATTTGTTAGTCTTTAAAGCTGCCGCCAGATGCCTTGTTTGTTTAGCTTCCCCCTAGGCTCTGAAGCAAATGAGCACAATTATTTCCAGAATACTTTGCTATGCAGCCCTAGTCTACACTTGGGGAAAATTCGGTGCCAGTTGACCACCAAGGAACGTAAAATTCCTTACGTAACTAGTGGCAACTTTTAAAGCCACCGCTACACATGAGGGAAAAGCCAACCACAAGACCTTTGTAGTTGGCCTTTCCCTATGCCTCCTAGCCCTCAGGACTTCCAGGGCTGACTTCTGGAAGTGGTGCTGCGAGTTCATACTTGCCATGATCCGCTCCTGGAAGGGCAAACTGATGGCGGTGAAATTGAAATTATTCTGTTGCCCTTGAATTAAAATTTGTATATTTATCTCCTATAGAAGCACATCAGTTACATGTTGTGACTGTAATATGTCATTTGAGACTGAGTGACTGAACGTGTGCTATTTTTCATGCATATTGTTTTAGATTAGCTATGTGCACAATTTAAAAGGCTATTTTCCCATTTTGCTAGAGTCAAACAATGGCTCCTGTCCTACAAGGATCATTTGACGCCATGGATCATGAAGGGTCATCAACTCATTTCAGATCCAAATAGGATTTGATTTCAGCAGTTTCACCCTTTTCTCTCAAAATGATTTCAGTAGGTAGTTTTGAATAATAATTTTTCTGTCCCAGAGGCCATCTCCTTCCAGTGTCCTCAAGCTGCCATCTTATCACCTCTTCTCCCTAGTGTGTATAGGGAGTTAATAGGAGGGTTAGTGAGGGGATGTGGGATGAAATGCTTTCAATATACTAATGATTCTCACCTTTCTATTCCATCAGGAACATAGAGCCTTCTCCATTGACGTCTATGCCATAGCATCTTCCAGCACCGTAACTAGGCATTTTGGCACCCAGAGCCCCTTACAATGAGTGGTGCCAGGAGTGAGCAGCGTGGAACGCACTCTGTGATAGAGCGGCTATATAGAGCTGCTCCCGGGTGCCTGGAGCAAAGCCTTGTTCACTCCACCCTGGTTACAGCACTGGCTTCTTCCCATATCATTTTTTAAAGCTTTCAGGTGATAAGGGGACCCAGACCTACCTGAGTGCACTCGGTCTCAGCCCAGGGTCCTAACAATGGTGAAATAGTCTGCTACTGGGTCAATGGGGATCCACCCATAAGGTGCTGATCAGGGCTCAGGCCCCAGCACTGCTGATTACAGTCAGCTAGCTCTGGGCCACTTCCTCCCCTCCCCTCAGGGCATATCTGGCTTCAAGGGACATCAACCATCTGCCTTGGGGTCAGGGCTACCCGGAGGGGCACAGGGGTGACTTGCCCCAGGCCCCCCACCAAGGAAACAGCTCCCTGCCCTGGGAGGTTGCATATTTTTAATTGTTGTTGATGCCCATTATAAATGGTTGTGGGCTGGTAACAGAGGACTTGCAGGGAACAAAATTTAAGTGTCCTAGTGGAAGGTGCAGCTGGTCTGGGGGCCATCCAAGCTCACCTGTAATCAGCTACAGTACATGAATGTATGAGTTGTATGTGTGGACCAGTGAGTGGTGCCCCTCATGTCATCTCTGACCCAGGCCCCCTAAGTCCTCTGGGGGGGAGGGCCCCGCTTGGGGCAGCTGGCCAGTGGAGGTCCTGGATAACCACCTGTAGATCCAGGCTCCCCAGCAGGCAGGGCATTAGTAGCAAAGTCAGTGACTTGGTGTGAGCTGAATATCTCTCTCGCCTAGCGGCAGACCATGAGTGGCGATCCCAAGAGCTCCTTAGCACCGCAGTTGGCAGGCAGCTCCAGCAGCAGCTCTGGCTCCTCAGTGCTGTAGTGATCAGATTTAAACTCTAGCAGCAGGGGGAGAGAGAGCACTTTTGCCTCTGGTAGGTCCCACCCAGCTGAGCAACCAGACTCTGCATTTCTACTTCTTGTCCTGCCTCGCGACTTCCAGTGGGGAGGGTGGCGGGGTGGGTCCACATTGGCTCCACCCACCTGCGTCCAAAGATTGGCTCCTCTCCCTCTTGCTCAGAGGGAGGTCACACCATCTCACTACATAGCTGTTTATGAAAACTTGGCCTTTAGATAGTAAGATCTTAGTAAGTCTCTAACTTTCAGCACCATGATGTGGACAACTTTACAATGGTGTTAAATAGTCAACGTTGCTTTTTTTGTCAGATTGGCTTTAGAGTTACAAAGGCATGTTTGGTTTCTGCTATTCTAGTTTAATTTTTTTTGTCTGTACTTACAGTGCTGTCAAAATATGTGCAATATTACACCTCTTTTATGTTAGTACTGGAAACTGTTATTGGTATTTTTTGCTGTGTTGTTGGTTTTCAGGTTCTCTGTGTTGATTTTTCAACCCTACTAAGTGTGCATAAGGTTTGCAAACATTTGTTTTTTGGCTTGCATGTCTCAATGGGTATGGGATGGCAAGTTGATAGCAAAGTCAAGGCCCTGCAGCTGGTGTGTGAAAGACCATTTTGTATCCCTTGGTTGTTCTGTAGCCCTTCATTACCCAGTCTAGTAACAGTAAAAAGATTATATGTGACCTAAGACTTCTTTGTCTGAGGCCTGAAGTAACCTCGATTGGCTTTGCTGTTATGTATTACTTGGCATGTCATATTTTCATAGCAGCTCTGAATGATGTTCTCAAATTTCTGAGAGACTCTGCAGTGATTTAGCAACTTCCATAACACTGTTTTAGCCCCTGTATAAAAGGCTTTTTGAAAATCTGCAAAATAACTAAAAAGCAGTAGCTTTGATTGACTCAGTTGTATGACGATATGAGAGTTACTATTTGATCTACATATGATGTCTCCTAAACCAGGGGTCTCAAACATGTGGCCCACAGGCTGCATGCAGCCCCTAAAGCTATTTCCTGCGGCCCACAACGACTCTATTGTTACTGATATTTGGAATATCATAGTATGGAAAGGTTTCAGTGGTGTGGCCCTCAGGCTAGCATACTAGTCCTCATATGGCTCTGTACTAGTCCTCATGTGACCCTCATGGTGATTTGAGTTTGAGACCCCTGTCCTAAGCTCTGTGTATTCTTGTCATAAATATTGACGCTATTATTCCTAGGGAGATTCTGCGCCATGGTACAAATGCAGAGAATTCACGTACCCTGCAGATCTTTTTCACTAAAAAAAGCTACATTTTGCAAGTTCCAAAGGGGTAGCCATGTTAGTCTAGTTCAGGGGTGGGCAAACTTATGGACCTCAAGAGCCACACAAGTTGATTATTAAATCTTCAAGAGCCGCACTGAGACATATAGCCATATACTTTTACCTACTTAATTGATTTTCTGACTACTTCCACACGCCATACTTTTTCATTCAAAAGCCACATGTGGCTCCCAAGCTGCAGTTTGGCCGTGCCTGGTTTAGTTCAGCAAGACAAGAAAGTTTAAGTGGCACAGGACTCTTTGCTGATTTTGCAAGAGAAGTGATGCAATTACACCTTTTGGCCTCCAGGGGCTGCTCTGGCACCAGATTGGAGAGCAGCTGGCTCACAGGATAAAATAGCTAGCCATGGATAAGGAGGAGAGATTATGTTCATCACAGTGCTCTAGGGCCAGGTGAGGAGGTATCAGATATGGGGGGAATGGACAGAACAGGGCATACAGGGCTGCTGGAGAGTCTCAGAGACTGTGGGTCAGAAAGCTGAGGGGGGGGGGACGTGACAAACTGAGGGCTACTAAGATGACAACACTGAGTCTGGGGTGGGGTTACCAGATACCAAAGCATGGAAAGGAGGACAGGGAAGTATGAAAAGGAGGACATTGGGGGACATGGAGAAAATGTAGTATTAATATAACTGTCATTAACATTTGTAACCATTCTGCCAGGGGGGGCTGGCAGGACAAAGGCCAAGTTCTATATCTAGGGATTTCCCAATAGTATAACACCACCCGCCAGCTTGAGTCCCCACCCAGATTTCTGGGGAATCCTCCATTGTTCCCTAGGCACTCCAAAGGGGTAAGGCATCCCCACTTGCAAGCAGGAGTCTGAGTGTAGTAAATAGAACTTTTAACAGTAGTAAAACAAAATGCAAAAGGCCAAATAATAGAGACTAGCACTAATCTAGAAAAATTAGTATAGACCAAAGTTCCTAACAACTCACTGCATAACAGAACATACAAACTTAATAGCAAAACTGGCACTGATCTGGAGAATCAGTGCTAACTAGGCTCCCAACCAACACTAGGGTACGTAAGAAGTGTCTGTCATACCGGCAGTAGGCTGATGTCATCTACTGGTCACTCACTCCATCCTCTAGAACTGTTCCTTGGCTCTGCCCACTATCTACCGACTCCACTCTCCAGTCACTCATGTTGCCCAGCTCACTGCTCTCACCATCCACTGGCTCCACTCATAAAGAAAGAGTTTGCTCTTCTCCCTGGTGATTCCAGCTCTTAAGCAGGTGTAAACAACTATCCCTATCTAAATGACAAAAGCCTCACAGAAGGCTTAACCATTGCTATCAAAAGACAGGGGAAGCCATAGGAGAAGAGGCTAAAATAGCCTCAAACCCCCACTCTTAACTCTTTCAAATTCTTTTAGGCTGAAACATGCAGTTGCCCTTCCTACAAGCCTCTTCTTAACTAAGGGTAGTTTTTACCCTTTAACTAATTCAGACAGATTTGCAACAAACATAGAGTAGCAATTCACAAAAAGACAGTATTTCATATTTCCCCTTAGTAGAATTACAGATATTGATAGATTTGTGAGCAGACTAACCCCAAATACCATTACTCACTAGGCCCTGCACCCAGTATGCTAATCAGCTAATTGTGCTCTTTGTATCCATGCTAATACAGGACCCATGCAGATTAGTCACCCCCCCCCGAAGCTGTTAAGTACAGATTCTAAGCCTACCTTACACATATTATGTCATGGAAAATGAGTAATGAGTAATGAATGCAGGGTTAAAACAGTGCAATGTCATGTTTTTAAAATTATTTTAAAATAAAACAACATTACCAAAATGTTTTCTTTTACTGAAAACTGGATTTTTCATTAAATAAAAGTTTTTTATGACCCTTTCATTAATGTTCATGAGACTTAAAAAAGTTAAAAAACTAAATTTGCAACTATAAACTTGAAAAGCACCTAGAAAAACAAACAAACAAAAATGCAGTTAACTCACCTTCATTTTTCATTTTCCACAGTAGCCTATTTTACAATTTTACAAAAAAGTCCTAAATTGTTGCTATCCAGCTCAAATGTGACCCTTTATTAGTTTTACTTAATTGGACCCTGTTAGTAATTTTCTTTATCATGTACTTTATTTTTCTTCATTTTATTAGTGTCCCTATATTTTTAGCCATCTTGTAGACAGGAACAAGCAAAAAATTTAAAATGCCGATAGGGGTCACAAACCCATGACTCTCAGATTTAAAAGCACCTTCTCTAACCAAGTTCCAAAGGGGTAAGGTAGCTGTGTTAGTCTAGTAAAGCAAAAATAAAATGAAGGAGCCTTGTGGCTCTTAAAGACTAACAGATTTATTTATCGCATGAGCTTTCATGGGAGAATATCCCACTTTGTCAGATGCTTTGAAGAGGGGAACTTACAGAAGTGGATGCACTCCCCTGCATTTATTTTCATCCACTTCTGTAAGTTCTCGCTCTTCAAAACATCTAACGAAGTGGGATATTCTCCCATGAAAGCTCATGTGATAAATAAATCTGTTAGTCTTTAAGTGCCACAAAGCTCCTTGCTTTTTTTTTTTCTTTTCTAACCAGTGAGCTAATTAAGACAGTGCAGACTATAAGGAGCCAGCTAAACCTACAGTGAGGGGGTTCCCAGCTTCTTAGTGAGGAGTGATTTGTGTTGATCTGCAATTCGGCTGTGTGTACATGTGACCGTATTCCAGTTCACCGCTCCAGTGGAACTTGCCAGACGTCTAGTAACCCTAGCTCCGGGTGAATGGTACGTGGAGTTCAGGGACACATAGAGTATGTCTACACTTACAATTTTGTTTAAATTAATGAGGATTAATTTGAACTAAATTAATACATGGCTACACTGGCTTTCATTACTTCACTAAGGAATTCCTTAGTTCAAGGTAATGACCACTTACTTTGAAGTTATAAAACCTTGTTTAACTTCGAAGTAACTGTTAATTTGAATTTTTTAGTTTGAATTAATCCAATGGAACCGTGATAATTTGAACTAACCATTAGAATTAACACAGTTTGACCTTCTTTGTCCCAGGGTGCCTTCCTCTTTCTATGTATTGGGTGGGGTCATGGCCCTTCTTGCATGCTATGTTGCCACACTTCCCATGGTGCCCCCTTCCTAATTGAATTAGCAAGTCCTGACCATGGACATGCTAGTTTGATTTGGGTTTCTAGTGGGGCTGTGTTAGTTCAAATTAACTTCGTTTGAATTAACCATTATTAGTTTGAATTAATTAATTCAAACTTAGTTCAAACTAACTTCTTAAGTGTAGGCACAGGCATAGGGACAAGCCAGAAGGTGAGGTGGTTGAGTAGGGGATTTATGGACTCCTGAGGACAGGGGTGAAGGAAGGGTGGCTGAGTAGAGGATGCAAGGACACCTGTGGAGGAGGGACTCATGGGGACAGGGGAAGATGTGCCTGACTGAATGGGCCAGCCAAAGTCTGCATGGGGGAAGTTCCTAGCTCCCTAAAATCCCTACCTGCACACCAAAAACTGTTCCATACTTCTCCCATGCACACCCAATACCCCTTCTAGGTTTGTTCCCAGGCTCCTTCCCAGAAGTTACTTTCTTGTCCCCCAGCTTCACTGTCGGCCCTGACCTTCCCAGTCCTTTGTACTGCTCCTGTGGGGAGTGGGAAATACATTTTGCATAGTAAATTAAATGAATTATTATACAAAGTTCTGTATTAATGTGCCTAGTAAGGAACCTATTTGTCAAAAGGCAGTTCCTGATTCTTTGTTGTTGTCTGTATTGCTAAAGACATATTGTACTTGCTGACAGGTATTTTGAAATAAATTACCAAAATAAATGACCAAAATAATTGAAATATATTGTGTTACGTTGGCAAATAAAATGTGCAGAATTTTGAAGCATGTTCATTTATTGTGTGCAGCATTTTTAAATTTTTGGGACAGAAGTCCCCTAGGAGGATTGTTTGTATTGTAGTGAGACTCAGCTTCTCAGAGTAGGAAGGGACTGTCTTCTGTGCCTTGTAAAACAGTTAAGAACACTGCCTAGTAATAAAAGTAACTGCATGGGGTGGCATAGAAATTGTCTGCAAATGTGCACTTTGTTTTCAAATATTGGTTCATTTAATTTTTTGAGTTCATTCAAGTAACATTCAGGCAATGAACCAAAGTGTCTTATCTTCAGGAAACAGCTGGTACTCTGTGTGGCCTAAAGCTGCTGCTATTTAAAAATATGGAGATACATAAGCACAAAAAAGTCACAATTGAACATACTGGGATGGAGTGTTCTTTCAGTGGTTAGTGCATACGATTCAGTATGCCTGGCTGCTGTTCCTAGCTCTGACGCAAGCTCCTTCTGTTGGAGTTTACAAGTCTGTAAACTAGTTTGTCATTATTGCCCACATCAGCCTAGCCACTGTCTGATAAAACCCAGGCACCTGTGAGGTACATATCGCTATTTTACACACAAGTAAATTGAGGAACATGGAAATTCTAGCAGAGCATAACAGTTTTAGGTTGTGGTTTCCTATGATTCATTTCAACACCTCCAATAGCTGGAACGTGTGAGGCATAGGTATTGCTTTTGAAGGACCAGAGGATCATTCCAAACAATTGAAAGCAGAAGTATATGGGGGGAAAAGAGGGGAGAGTTTTGGAGAATAAATAAAAATGTAAAGGTCCCTTACTCCTAAGGGAGTGCTGGATGTCTTTTTAAGCTGGGTTCCCATTAGTTTATGAGGAGCAGTTGTCTGTGGCCATTTGTATGGCACTGAGGCTATGTCTACATTTTCCAAAGGGATAGCCGTGTTAGTCTAGTCCAGCACAAAAAAACAAAACAGAACCAAAAACAAAAAACAAAACTAAAACAAACCAACAAGGAGTTGTGTGACACTTTAAGACTAATGGATTTATTTTTCGCATGAGCTTTCGTGGGAGAAAATCCCACTTCATCAGAGGCTTCAAAGATTGGTGAACTTACCCATCTTTGAAGCCTCTGATGAAGTGGGATTTTCTCCCACGAAAGCTCACGCAAAAAATAAATCTGTTAGTCTTAAAGTGCTACACGACTCCTTGTTTTTTTTATGTCTACATTACTTGTGGCAATTTGCTGCCATCAGTTTGCCCTTCTGGGAGTGGATTACTGTGAGTATAAACTCACCATGCTGCTCCTGGAAGTCAGGTCTGGAAGTCCTGGGGGCCAAGGGGCATAGAGAAAGGCTGACTGCAAGGGACTTGCAGTTGGCTTTTCTGTAATGTGCAGCAGCGGCTTTAAAAGTAGCCACTAGTTACGCAAGGAATTTTGCATTCCTTGTGTAGCTGGTGGTTGACTGCTGCCAAATTTGATCTAAGTATAGACTAGGGCTTACTGAGGAAAAGGGAAGTCAAAGATATTAATTTTGCCTTTGGTTCTTCAAGTGGCTAATTCCACAAGGGGAGAGAGTTCCTAGTGTAGGTCAAGCTCTTGTGAAAAGCAGTCTTCCACACTTGGAAGCATCCCCCTGTTTCTTCATGGTTGATAGTTTCACATTGTTCCAGTGAAGCAGAGCTGTTGTGGGAGATGATGGTCACTGAGGGAAAAGTTAGGGCTCAGCCCAGAGAACACGCTATAACCCAGCCACTTATTCTGATAGGGAGCCAATGCGGGGAGTCAGAGCGGCCAGTTTACTAATCAAATGGATTTTATATCAGTTTGAGGCTCTCCAAGGTATGTGGCTTCATTATGAGATAAGGGTTTCTTCAGAGCCCCAGTGTATGGCTCATGGGGTCAGGTTTCAGTTTGAGAGGAAGTTAGTTATTCAGTCTTTTGGGCAATTGCAAATGGAAAGGTAGTGTATTTTGCTACAATGGCTATTTGGCTATCCAACAACACTCAAGTCCAAGAGAACCCCAAGATGTGAACTAATTTCATAATACAAGGAAAGATGACCTCATGCAGAGGGATGTTATCAGGGGACATGTTCCACTAAAATATTTTTTCTTCCTGCTTCAGAATTGCCTGCATTCAGGTTTAACCAACTGCTCTCTGCAATGTTTTGGAATAACTGGCAGATGGTGCTGTTTCCTTCTGATACACCCTCAGGTTGTTTTGCCTTGTCTACTCTCCTAACAGGTTCATACAGATTCCAATACTATAGGGGAGAGGCTGAGTCTTGTGAATCTTGAAAACTTTTATTTAAAAGGAATCTAGAATACTTAATCAAACCACTGCCGTAATATTGTTGCAATCTGAAGTATTTGGGGCTATTATGGAAGAAAACTCATGTTTAAAATTTGATACAAGGTCACATCTTCAGCTACTGTAAATTAGCAAAGATTCATTGATAGAGCCGTGCCAGTTTACACCAGAGCATTTTGTGCACTGAATTTCACTGTGCCTTTAAAGACAGAAAGGACCACAACAAATCAAGTGGAGATTTTCAATTTTATTCAGACAAATATCAGAGCAAAATCAGGAGGCATAGGTGGAAATCAAATGCTCCAGCAGAAGTGAACATGACCTTTTCCAGCCCACACAACTCAGAGATGCAAAACTTCATTGTACAGAACAATCATGTTTCAAATAAAAAACTGTGGATGGAAACAAGGAATATTTCCTGTGAGTCAGGTGCACGAAAGGAAACTAAAATAGTTTCAACTGTCATTGTAGGATGTTGATAATGTGATAACCCGGTGAATATAATAATAAATTTTTTGCATAGTATTAGTAGGTTAAAATAATTTGTGCATGTGATTTCTTGAGTGTTTAGCATACAGAGTCCTTTGTGAATTTTGAACAAATGCTTTGAGATGCTGAGGGAAGGCTAGTGAAAGCCAGAACTGAGCTAACTAGAACTTCAAAGCATCCCTGCTTTGTTTAGTTGTAAACCCTACCTTTCTAGAACGGGCTATCTTGATCTGGCTCCTGCTGCCCCACTCAGCCCGGCACAGCATTGGCAGGGACTGGGAGGCACTGGGAGTGCCCCTGCTTGCACCAAGGGTGTGTGTGGCAGGGCTCTGGAGCCAGAAGCTGGGCTTTGTGTTGCTTTTGCCCCACCTCTGGGCCAGCTGGTTTGCCCTTGGGGTTGGGGTGGGCCGATGCTTGTTCACTGTGCTCTGGCAGCAGGGCCAGCTGGTGTGCAGTGGGGCCTCCAGTGCGGGCCTTCAGGCACGGGAGGCCACACCGTGTACCAGCTGCCTCTGCCCCCAGGGGCAGACCAGCTGGGGCTGGCGCCAGGGTTGGGAGCGCTGCGAAAAGCAGCTTCTGACCTGTCCCCTCAGCTCCTGCCTGCTGCAGGCCACTGTGGTGGGGGGGCTGGGCCCCAGACAGGGGGCCCCATGGTGGTGGGAGGCTGGGACCCCAGGCCAGTGAGGTCCACAGTGGTTGGTAGGTGAGGGCCTGGAGGTCCCTTAATCTTCCCCTAATTGTCAGTACCACATCCCTCCATGTTTATGGGAGCCAGATAGATCAGAGCCCTGAGAATCTAAAACATAGAACTGAGACTTACTAAGGCTATGTCCTCACATACATCATTTCAAAATAACCCATTTCGAAATGAGTTATTTCAAAATAAAGTCCAAAATACATCATTATTTCAAAATAAGTTAATTTGAATTAACAGTTTGTTAATTCAAATTAAGGGAAAGCCTGCTTTTGAAATAGCCGTTGTTTCAAAATGATTATTTTGAAACAAGGCGGTTTGGACATGTTGTTTCAAAACAGTTGTTTCGAAACAATGGTGTTGTTTCGAAACAACATGTCCGAACGCCGTTGTTTTGAAACAACCGTTTCAAAACAATGGCTATTTTGATTAGATGCGAGGTTTAACGGTTTCGAAATAACGGTGCATCATGTGGACATGCCACTTCTTATTTCGAAACAAACTCTGTTGTTTCAAAATAAGAAGCCTGTGTGGACATACCCTTAGTATCTTGGAGGTGAACTGAAAGACTTTTTACTGTCTAAAACTTAACTGAATTTATTTTTCTTTCACCATATGATCTCATACATATTAGCACCTTCCATCCTGAGAGACTCCAGAAAACTTCACAGTCTTTACAATCATTTCTCAGATGAATGAGTAGCTGCCAACACACTGCACAACAGCAGGAGAGGGGAGGAAATTTTGGCCAAGGGCAGCTAGGCAAACCACTTTTTTTAATCTGTCATGGGACTTTTTGTGTTGAACAGAGCAGAAAGGACCTGAGCTGTTAATGGTCTCACTGGACAGACCTTTTTCACACCCAGCAAATTTCATGGAATTCATTTTACCTACTGTAGAAAGAAGATGGGGTGCTGTGCTGGGATATGAGAGTACTAGTTTGTGTTAACATACTCCTCTTCACATAGGACTACATTAAAATGAACTAGGAACCTTTAAAACAAACCAGGAGTCCTGTGGCACTTTTAAAGGCTAACGAATTTATTTATTTATCACATAAATAAATTTGTTAGGCTTTAAAAGTGCCCCAGGACTCCTGGTTTGTTTTGCTGAACTAGACTAACAGGGCTCCCCTTTGGAACTTAGGAACCTTTAAGTTTGCCTGCAGCATCCACATGGGGAAGTTACAGCAAAGCACTTTGGTGCACACTGCTATTAACACCTCCGCAGACCAAACTGCAGGATACAAGGGTGCTGGAATAATTTTTATAGCGGGGGTATTGAGAGCCTATGTATATAATGGAAACCACTTCAAGCCATGCTTCTAGTTACAGCACCTGCAGTGTAGAACCTCGAATACCGCTTATGATTTTGCCACTAAGTTGTTGTGTGATCTTAGGCAAGTCACCTGAGTCAGCATTTTCCCATTTAGATGCTTACAGCTTGGCACTCAAATCCATCTTTAGGCACATACATGTAACCCTTCTGCCAGGGCGAGATGGCAGAACAAGGGCTGGGTTCAATATCTAGGGATTTCCAAATAAAGTACAGCACCAACCGGCTCAAGCCCCCACCCACTCTTCCATGAAATCCTGCACTTTTCCCTGGGCACCCCAAAGGGGTAATGCTTCTCCGTTCACAAGCATGAGTCTAAGTGTAGTATACTGAACTTTTAATAGTAATAAAAAGAATGTAAAGACACAATAGCAAAAATCGACACTGATTTGGATAATCGGTGCAGAAACAAGATTCCTACCAAAATCCCACACAGTGTCACAGAACATATGAACTCAATAGCAAAACCAGCACTGAGCTGGAGAACAAAATTTCCAACAAACTGCAGGGTATGTAGGGAATGTCTCTTATGCCAGCTCTCCGCTGGCACCACCCACTGGTCACTCACTCTGTCCACTTGCACCATCTCTTGGCTCTGCCTGCTGTCCGCCAGCTCTGCCCACTGGTCACTCCTGCCATCCAGTCCTCCGCTAACAACACTGATAGTCTGGTGCTCTGCCTGCTGTCTCCTCCCACCGTCCAGTCATCTGCTTGCTCCGCCCACTGTCCACTGGCACTGCCCACTGGTTGCTCCCACTGTACAACCATCTGCTGGCTGTTCTCACTGTCCACTGGCTCCCCCCGCTGTCCATCAATGCTGCCTGCTGGTTGCTCCAGCTGTCTGGTCTTCAGCAATTTCAGCTCAGAGAGAGGACAGTCTCCTCTCTCAGTGATTTCAGCTCTTAGAGAGTCACAACTCTCATGATTTCAGCTCTTAAATATTGCAAACAGCTCCTCTGATCAAAGTAACAAAAGAAAGGCTCCACAAGCAGCCTGGCCATAGATTTGTCTTTTGACAGTAGGGCACTGGGTGAGGCAATGTTTTAGGCATAGCTCTAAATAAGCTAATGCTAACCCCCCCCCCACATTTCTTCTTTTTTCAAGCTGAAAACAGAGAGTTGGTCCCTCTGTCAAGTTCCTTGTTGCTAATAGTGGCTTTTTCTCCCTAAACAGAGTTTGAACAATTAAAAGAGTAGTATATTACAAAAGACAGTATTTCATGCTTCTTTTCAGTAAAATTACAGGCATTGACAGATTTGTGACCAAATCAACCTAAATACCATTAACCATCATGTCCTGTACCTGCTATGCTAATACCTAATTATGCTCTTTGTGCTCATGCTAATACAGAACACATGCAGATTAGTTGCCCCCCCACACACTTAGAAGCTGTTAGGCACAGCTTCTACACCTGTCTTACATCCATAAGTGGCCTGACTTTCAGAGTTGCTGAGCAGCTAAAGCCTGCACTGAAATGTGAGAGTCAGGTCATTTTACCTACAAGCCTAAATTATTTAAATACCTAGCTTTAGGCACCTGGTTTTAAAAGTTTGGCCTTAAATTCTAACGATACCTCACTTTTCTAACTGCAATTAATACTTTGACATCTCTGCACCTCTTTTCCAACTCTTTAGTCATGTCTTTGTAAAGTGCCTTGGCTGCTATGTATGAAAGGCAGTATGTAAATAGGATTATAAATATTAATACGAGAAGACAACTATTCTTGGATTTGAACTTTCGATTCCATACAGTTTTGATAGTTCAAACCTGATTCTTTGACTATTCACCTATCTTCCTGAGAAAGGAGAGCAAGGTTGCCCCTTTAAAAAAAAACCAATGACTTTTCTTATACTGCTTTATTTGTGAAGGCATCAACTGCAGCAGAGAACACAGATTACTGAGCTCAGGTTCTGATAGGCTGATAAAGTAGGAAATTACTTAAATCTAGTTTTACACAAGATTTTAAGTCTTAAAGTCAAAACACACAGGGAAAATTCTTCTCACAGTTACACTGATACAATTTCAATCAATGTCAATACAGTACACTAAAGTAACAGAGGAGAGAATCTGTTTCATGTGGTGTTCTTGTTCTAAAAGCGTAATAAATTATCTGCCTTCAAAGAGTTTGTTCTCTAGCTTTTTTTGTCACATTTTTTGCCGTGTTCCTCTGTAATGATTGGAGATGACTGAGTGCACAAAGCAGAGAACTACACATTATTACACTTCTCTTTCCAAAAAAAAATCCACAACGTTCTTTGTTACAAAACATTCCTTTCAGGTTTGGTTTTTTTTGTTTTTTTGGTTTTTTTTACAATTTAACTCTCTCTCTCTGATCAGGCCAAAGCAGAAGAATAAAGAGAAATGCAGAACAAATAACTGGTTTCTTCAATAACAAGAACTAATTTCACCATATACTGAAAACCAACCATTTTGGGAAACTTTCTATTGGGAGTGACTTTGCTGGTAGACAGGTGGAGTGGAAAGAATGAGATGCCACCCCAACTGTCTTTTGGTATGCTAGGATCTATGACACCACTGGGCCTTTGTTGCCTTGATTCTGAGTAGTGTCCCAATCTGAGGAGGTCAGAGCCAACATTGCTACTTCCACCTGCTTGGCTAAATCTCAATCACCTCCGGAGATGCAAGACTATCAAAAATAATTCCATAAATAAAAACATTCACATGTCTTTTGTCCTTCTCTACCTTATTTCTTTTCTTTCCTTGCTCTTCCTTTTGTCCATCTGTCTAATTAGAGGCCTTGTCTACGCTAGAAAGTTTTGTCAGCAACAGGTGACTTTTGCTGACAAAAAAACCTTTGCGTACACACTACAGTGATCCTTTTGTTGGCAAAACTGCCCTGTTTTTCTGACAAAATAAAATCATTCAGATGAGAGGCATAGAGCCTTTTTGGCAATGTTTTTGCAAAAAAAGCACATACCGTATATACTTGCATATAAGCCGATCCACGCATAAGCCGACCCCTGGTTATGAGACCCAAAACAGGAAAAAATGCATCACCCGCTTATAAGCTGAGGGCCCTTAGCTTCCCACCCTGCACCGCTGCTTTCTCTGGATTCCCTGACCCCCTCCCTAACTCCTGCACACTGCCGCTGCTTTCCCTGGCCTCCCCAACTCCCTCCCTAACTCCTGGGCCATGCCACCAGTTTCCCTGGACTCCCCGACCCCCTCCCTAATCCCTGGGCCATGGTGCCACTTTCCCCAGAATCCCCGACCACCCTGTCTAACCTCCTGTGCCCTGACGCTGGCTTCTCTGGGCCAACCCCACCACACAGGACCTCCTTACCTGGCTCCAGTGGCTATGACAGACACTGGCGCTCTCACTCCTTACTTTAACCCTTGTCCAAGCTGACTCCCCAACATGGCTGCTCCAGGCACATGCTGGGACTCCTGCCCTGAGCATGCTCAGGGCAGGAGATTTAAAAAATCCTGGGCTGGGGCTGCTGTCTGCTGGCCTGACCTCCACCTAAATCGAGTGTCTTTTATAAAGGCGATTTCAAGGCATAAAAATCTCTGCTTATACGCGAGTCTATACGAGATGTGGACACTATTCTTAGGTTATATCGCTAAAAGCAGGAGATCTATTACCCCAGCATGCTTTCAAGTGCCAGGCTGGTCACCTCTTGGATCTCAGCTGCCTGCTGCAGCCATATGCCTC
Source organism: Podocnemis expansa (assembly GCA_007922195.1). Classification (NCBI taxonomy): domain Eukaryota; kingdom Metazoa; phylum Chordata; order Testudines; family Podocnemididae; genus Podocnemis; species Podocnemis expansa. Next base: position 4,087,440 of record ML682040.1, read on the forward strand.
TGTTCCTCCCCTTTCAAAGTCCCAGAATGTTTTCAAAACAAACAAAGAGGTTTCAGGTAACTCATGCCACTGTGGAGAACTCATTTCACAGCATAGCAATGGCAATCCTGTCTGTCTGCTTTAGACTACAGAAGAGTGTATGTGTAACTCCTCATGTTCTGTGCAGAGCCAGGGAGGGAGGCAGTGACTGTGTCCCTTGGGCACTAGACCCATCTGAGAAGGGGGGAATGGGACCTGCGACTCCTTCTTTGTTCAGCTAGTAGCTGTCTGCATAGCAGCTTCAGCCTTGAGATCAGATCCACTGCTTCTAGCTCCTGCTGCCTGAACTTAGAGGAGGCATGCACACTCCCCTGTAGTTCAAAGCAGAAAGGCAGGATTGCCATTGCTCTGCTGTGAAGTGAGTTCTCCACAGTGGCACAAGTTACTTGAAACCTCCTTGACAGGTTCCAAAGGGGCAGCCGTGTTAGTCTAATTCAACAAAACAAACAAGGCGTCCTGTGGCACTTTTAAAGACTAACAAATTTATTTATTGCATGAGTTTTGTGGGAGAAAATTTCATTCCGTCAGTCACTTTGACAAAGTGGGATTTTCTTCCATGAAAGGTCATGCAATAAATAAATTTGTTAGTCTTCAGAAGTGGCACAGGAGTCCCTGTTTGTTTTGAAAACATTCTGGGACTTTGAAAGGCGAGGGTGGAGGCAGAGGGCTTCAGGCAGTAGAGATCAAAGACCTGACCAGAACTGTCTGCCTGCCTGTCTCCCTACATGTATGCATTTCTTTCTCTCTTTCACACACATACACTCCTCTTCCTGTGGGCTTCTTATGCCTGTATTCAGCAATGTCAGTTTTGCTGACAGGGCACTTTAAAAGTAACTGTCAAACTAGTAGGGAATTTTTATCACCTGATGCTGTGTCTGTCCCATGAGGCATTGCAAACTCTTCCCACAGTGCACTGCATGCAGTTGCACAAAGCTGTAACCCTTCTGCCAGGGTGAGATGGCAGAATAAGGGCCGGGTTCTATATCTAGGGGTTTCCAAATAATGTACAGCACCAATTGGCTCGAGCCCCCATCCAGTCATCTGGGAAATCCTGCAGTATGCTCTGGGCATCCAAGAGGTCATGCTTCCTCACTCACAAGCATAAGTCTGAATATGGTATACAGAACTTCTAATAGTAATAAAAAAAGAACGTAAAGATCCAATAGCACAAAATTGGCACTGATCTGGAGAATCAGTGCAGAACAAGGTTCCCAACAAACCCAACACAGTGTATAAACTTAATAGCAAAACCAGCACCGATCTGGAGAATCAGTGCAAAACAAGGTTCCCATCAAACCCCAGGGTATGTAGGGAATATCTTTCATGCCAGCTGTCCACCGGCACCACCCACTGGTCACTCACTCTGCCTGCATGCACCATCCACTGGCTCCGCCCACTGTCCGCCAGCCGCCTGCTGGTCACTCACTCTGTCCACTCCTCCACTGGCCGCTCTTACCACCTGCTGGCTCCACCACTGTCTGCTGGCTTGGCCCACTGGTCCCTCGTGCTGTCCAGCACTCTGGTGGCTGCTCTCACCATCTGCCGGCTCCACCTGCTGGTCCCTTCTGCTGTCCAGACATCCATTGGCTGCTCCTCAGTGATTTCAGCTCTGAGAGAGGATCTCCTCTCTCAGTGACTTCAGCTTTTAAACTCAGAGCAACTGTAAACAGCTTCTTCCATTAAAATAGCAAAGAAGCCTGGTCACTCTTCTATCCTTTTACATTAGGACAGAGAGTGAGACAGTGCCTCAGGCATAGCTCAGATGAGCTAATGCTGCTCCTCCACCCATTTCTTAAGCTCACCAGGCTGAACAAGGGGGAGGGCCCCTCTTTACAGTTCTTTTTTTGCTAATGGTAACTTTTACCCTTCAACTAACCTAAACAGACTTGGAACAATCAATAGAGCAGCATATTACAAAAAACAGTATTTCATCTTTCTTTTCAGTAGCATTACAGATATTGACAGATTTGTGATCAAATTAACCCAAATACCATTACCCATATAGCCCTGCACCCACAGTGAGACTATGCTAATATGCTCTTTGTGCTCATGCAAATACAAAATCCATATAGATTAGTTGAAGCTCTTACACACAGCTTCTAAGGCTGCCTTACGCAGGTATAGCTATCTAGAGAGCATTGCTCACTTTGTCGACAAAAGAGCTGACAGTGTGAATGCACTCCACAGACAGGAGACGGTGTGGACACACAACAGCCATTTAATTATAGAGGTGACTATATACCTGCAAAAATTTTGTTGGCAAAACTTTCTAGGGTAGACATTGCCAGAGTCTGGCTTAGTCAGCCAAGCCTGCATCCTTTACAACTCTACCATGACCTTGAGACCAAAAAGACAGCTACAAGTGCCCTGAAGAGCCTGATACTGGTACAAGTTTGCTAGGTGCCACAGTGGCTGATAAGATGTTGTGCTATGCCTGTGTTTCTCCAGCAATGGGCTTTCAAGTTAGGGTCAACATCAGAGACATAAGCTGCACTTTTGCTGTTCTCTTTTCTCTCTCCTCTTGTGTGTGTTTTGTCTCTTACAAAACAGGATTGGACTTTAACAACCTCCAGCCCATTATAGTTAAATTCTCCTTTGTTCCCTAACAAACAAGTTACCACCATTTTTAATACCATCTAAAAAACTGTCCTTTTAAAAACTATCTTCTGCTAAAGGGAACAAGGAGTGGTGCTACAGTGAAAGCCTAACTCAATGCTTTATGTTTCATATGCTTTAAGACATTTTCCCCCTTCTTCTCTGTATCTTTAATAAAAAGTTAAGACAATTTTTAATGGTGTATTTGCCATGGGACTAAGCAAACTGAGTTCCCTCTATTCCAAACAGTGAACTGTATTTAGGACTGTTTAATGGTAGACAGTTAGAGGGTCATGTTAACACCTTTGGTACTTTGTGCCCATATATTCCCTCTAAATCAATGCTGCCATTTCCCATCTGTAAAATGTGCTTCTCTACTTCAGAGGGCTACTGTGAGGTTAACTGCTTAAAATTTGTGAGGTGCTGAGATACTACCATAATGAGAACCAACCATATAAGCACTTTAATCTTTCATGGATTTGCCATTACAATACATGGCTAGATCATTACCTCTGCTTCTGAAAGTGAGTGAGACCATATTGGGCAGCATAAGAACAGAAGAATTGGTCATACTGGGTCAGACCAGTGTCCGTCTAGCCCGGTATCCAGTCTTCTGACAGTGGCCAATGCCAGGTACTTCAGAGGGAATGTGCAGAACTGTCACCGAATGATCAATTTGCTCTTATCTACTCCCAGCTCCTGGCAAACAGAGGCTCGGGACACACAGAGCATGGGGTTGCATCCTTCATCATCTTGACTAATAGCCATTGAAGAATTCTCCTCCAGGAACTTCTCTAGTTTTTTTTTGAACCATTATCATTTTAATCTACACAACATGCCACGGCAATGAGTTCCACAGATCGAGTGTATGATTTGTGAAGAACTTCCTTTCATTTATTTTAAACCTGCTACCTTTAAGTTCATTGGGTGAACACTGCTGGTTTTTGTGTTATGTGAAGGAGTGCATAACACTTTCTTATTCACTTTTTCCACACTAGTCAAGATTTTATAGACCTCTTTCATATCCCCCTTAGTTGTCTCTCTTCCAAGCTGAACAGTTCCTGCATTTTTAATTTCTTCTCATATAGAAGCTGTTCCATGCCCTTAATTATTTTTGCCCTTCTCTGTGCCTTTTCCATTCCTAATTTATCTTTTTTGGGATGGGGTGATAGAGTTGCACGCACTATTGAAAGTGTGGGCATAACATGGATTTATGTAGTGGCATTACCTAGTGGCAAGAAGCAACAGGCTTAAATTACAGAAAGGGAGAATTAGGATGGACATTAGGAAAAAATTCCTAACTCTCAGGGTGATTAACCACTGGAATGAGTTACTAGGCAGGTTGTGGAATCTCCATCACAGGAGGTTTGTAGGAGCAGGTTAGACAAGCACCTGTCAGGGACGGTTTAAGATGGTACTTCGTCCTGCCAAGACTGCAGGGGACTGGACTTGATGACCTCTCATGGTCCCTTCCAGTTTCTATGATTCTATGGTTATGATATTTACTCTCTTATTCTCTTTATTATAGGTTCAACCAATTTGCCTTGCTAGGCTTGCTGACTGTAATTGCAAGGATTACCTCTGAAGCCTTTTTAAAAACATTGGGATCACATTACTTATCCTCCAGTCATCTGGTACAGAAGCTAATTTAAATGAAAAGGTACATACCACAGTTAATAGTTCTGAAATGTCATATTTGAGTTCCCTCAGAACTCTTGGGTGAATACTATCTGGTCCTAATGATTTACTACTGTTTAATTTATCAATTTGTTCCAAAACCTACTCTACTGACACTAGAGCTGTTGCTGGGGAAGGGAAGACAGGGATCAGGGCCAATCGATTTGTGGGGGCTCCCAGCTCCCCCCCGTGTTAGGGGGCAGGCCTCTGCTTTTCCACCCCATCCCCGGGCCAGCTGCTTTGGCCCTAGAGGCGGATCAGGTGGATCAAGGGGCCAGCTCCACTCTCCCTCCCTGTGCCTGGGCCAGCTGCCCTGCCCTGGGGGCAGGGTGGGCCAGCCAAAGGCCAGGCTGTGCTCTCCCACCCTGCCCCTTGCCTTCAGCTTGTTGCCAAAGGCATCGGGGGGGCCAGGGGGACAATGCAGCAGGGGTGGGCCTGTGGAAGTGTAGGGCCTGGGGCTGTTGCCCTGCCCTGCCCAGCAGGCAGTGAGTGACACCTCAGTCTGGAACAGTTCTTCAGATTTGTCATGTGAAAAGAACAGCTTAGGTGTGGGAAGCACCCTTACATCTTCTATACTTCATTTAGCTTTCCCACAACGGCCTTGAATTCCTTCACTGCTCCTTTAGCATCTCAGTTGCCCAGTAGTCTCACTGATTATTTGGCAGGCTTCTTGCTTCTGATGTACTTAAACATTTTTTGCTGTTAGTTTTTAAGTCTTTTGCTATTTGTGCTTCAATTCTTTTTTTGCCCTGCCTCTTTATACTTTTACACTTGGTAGAGTTTATGCTCTTTTCTATTTTTCTCACTAGAATTTAACTTCTAATTTTTGAAGGATGCTTTTTTGCCTCTACCCTGGTGGCACTTTTTTCATCATTTCACCATGTTTTATAATTTGAGGTATATTTCATTTGAGACTCTAGTATGATCTTTTTAAGACATTTTCATGCAGCTTGCAGACATTTCACTTTTATGGCTGTTCCTTTTAATTTCCATGTAACTAGTTTCCTTGTGTTTGTGTAGATCCCTTTTCTGATGTTAAATGTTGTGTGTGTGGGAGGGGGGCTTCTTTGGTATCTTCATACTCTTCTCAAAGATATTATATTTAATTATTACCAAGTTCCAAAGGGGCAGCCATGTTAGTCTAGTTCAGCAAAACAAACAAGGAGTCTTGTGGCCTTTTTAAAGACTAACAAATTTATTTATTGTATGAGCTTTCATGGGAGAAAATCCCACTTCATCAGACGCTTTGAAGATGAGGGAACTTACAGACTGGAAGGAAATAAATGCAGGGAAGAGTAAGTCATGGGAACAGGTCGCATTGTAACAGCACATCAAAACAGCTGTAAAGAAGAAACAGACTGACAGAGCCAGATGGGTACCCCAAAGTCAACTACTACAGGAGAAGCCCAAGAAAGAAAACAACAGAATACCTCTAGTCATCACCTACAACCCCCAAGTCAGACCTCTGCAGCACACCCTCAGTGATCTACCGCTTATTCTACAAGAAGACCCTTCACCCTCTGAAGCCTTAGGAGACAGACCATTCCTTGCTTACAGACAGCCCCCAACCTTAAACAGATACTTACCAGAAACTGCAGAAACTAACAACAGAACCATTAAAACAGGTGCATATCCCTGTAACAAACCACGCTGCCAACTTTGCCCACATACCTGCACAAAAGACAATATTACAGGACCTAATAAAACCAGCTGCTCCCTCAAAGGGTCCTTCACCTGCTCATCCACCAATGTGATTTATGCTATTATGTGCCAGAAATGCCCTGTGCCTTATATATTGGACAAACAGGACAGTGTCTGTGCAAAGAATAAATGGGCACGAATCTGACATCAGAAATCACAACACTCTAAAACCAGTGGGTCAGCATTTCAATCTTTGTGATCACTCCATTAATGATTTGCTAATTGCTGTGCTCAGACAGATGAATACCAAATCAAGGCTTCAAAGAGAAGCTGCTGAGATTGAATTTATTTGCAAATTCGGTTGCACTGCTTCACGACTTAATAGGGACATTGGATTTTTCTCTCATTACAACAGCTAATTTGCCCTCACCTTCCTCTGTATACTGTTTCCCAGTGTTTGAATCTTTACAACTGTTTTGATTTGCTTGTTACAGTGTGACCTATTTCTATGACTTACACTTCCCTGCATTTATTTCGTCCCATTCCGTAAGTTCCCCCATCTTCAAAGCATCTGACAAAGTGGGATTTTCTCCCACAAAGGCTCATGCAATAAGTATATCTGTTAGTCTTTGATGCCAGAGGACTCCTTGTTTATATTTAATTATGTTATGGTTTCTATTAATGAACAGTTCAGCTAAATTCACCTCTTGGACCAGATCCTGTACCCCATTTAGGACTAAATCAAGAATTGCCTATCCCCTTCTTAGTTCCAGGACTACCTGCTCTAAGAAATTGTCATTTTTGGTGTCTAGAAATTTTATGTCTGCATTCCATCCTGAGATGATATGTGCCCAGTCAGTGTGAGGATAGTTGAAACCCCTATTAATACTGAAATTGAAATGTTGAGTTCTAGACAGAGGAGAGCGATTTTTTTTCTCAGTTGCAATGTAATGGACAGATGGTACTAAAGTCTGGAGGCTTTAAACAAATGAGCAATTCAATAATTTACAACACTGATACAGAACCATGTGGGAGAAGATGTCAACTTTGAAAAAATTCCAATAATTCCATAAGGTGAACAATTTAATTATTGATTAAATATCCAATTTTAAAAATCTATTTCAGCACCTAAAAGAGGGGAATTTTGTGTAGGGAATTTCTCAAAGATGAAATAAGAAAGATTGGTAAAGAAAAAAACATGGATGAAGTCTCAAATCATACACAGATGAAATGAATACAATCAGAGCCTGATGTTTATTGCTAATGCAACTGATGAGTGTTGCTGTGGGTTAGGGAAGAACTCACCTTTACTTCAATGGGAAAGACCCTCAAATGGTAACTTTACTTTAATTTTTAATGACCAACAATGGCCCTAAAACAAAAGTTGATAGTTAGTTCCTCGTACCACAACTAGAATTCTAATATATTGGTCTCCACAAATTCAGTGCCTAAAACAGCACTCTCACATTGTTATGCTGGCTGCCATCAAGTGAGTCTTTGATCTACAGAGCATCACAGAACTTGTTAAAGATAATGGGTGAACTAATGGAGCAAAGAAACAATATGCTGTTTGTCCCTACTATGTTCAGGGAAACAAGACTTGGTATTCTTTCTTTGTAAATAAACAGAATTGTGCCAAAGAATGTGGCTGACAGGTATCATCAATTTCTTCTCCTAACAGAAACAACCTAGGAAGGTCCCAAATATTGGCAAATCTCTCTAGCCAAAAGGGACAATGATATATTGGTTTGGGTATTTAGGATTCACAGTTAAAGGTACTTTTTGTGTTCTGGCTTAAGTTCTTTAATTTACACTCATGTAAGCCCAGTGGCTTCCTGGAACTACAGTTGTGAAATTAAAATTTTGTCTTTTGTTGGCTTTGTATTCTTTTCAATGTCTGGTAAAATTTATTTAAAAGCCACATAAAGACAGAAAAGCATTTCACACTTAAGGAATAAACCACTACATTAGCAATAAACATTTTGAAATTTATTTGTCATAAATGAGACAAAGGCATTAATATAGGAGAATTCTGATGCACCCAAAAAGCCCATGATACTTAATGTCAGTGGGGCTGGCAGGGCATGTTAAATGGCTGTAACGCAGAGCAGTATATGACCCACATGCAACTGCAGAAGGATGAAGACTTGGATCCACAAGGCTGAGGATGCAGAATTTAAGTGACAGGTCAAGAGATGAGATTTCAGCAGAAAGGGTAATGCAATTTTTAACTGGAGGCCAGAAAAATAAGAGACTAATTAACCATCTGTCTCTGAAGAGAACAGCTTCCACCCTTTTTATTCATGATTAAACTTGCCTGAAAATGATCCCTGACTGGAAAATTACCTAACTTTTAATTAACTCCAAGAAGTGCTAAACTAAAATAAGTGCTGAGCAACAAGACTAAGATGTGTAGAAAAAATTTAAGGCTATCTAATATAAAGTGAGATGCCAGAGTACTCAAACTCAAACATGGGTGCACAAGCATGGTAAACTGCTGGGCCATTAAGGAAGAGTGAAAGAACATTCCTATCAAGCAGTGAAGTTCTTGTTCACTGCACATCACCCCTGAAGGGCTTAAAATGGCTAACAAGGGACTATTTGACAGGATGGGCTGCACCTGGATGAGCTGTAGGCTGACTATACAGTCCTAATTCAACCTAAAGCACAGGTGGGAAGGAAGTGACCGGGATTGTATAGAGTCAGCTGTTAAGGTTGGAAGAAAGGAAGAGGAAGAAACGTAGAGAAAACAGCAGACATGATGAGACCACTTGGACAGTAACTGCTGATTGTAGAGACCCTAGGCTGGAACCCTGTGTAGAGGACAAGCCTAGGTTCCCCTTCCAGCCACTTGTGGGGTGGAACAGGCAGTAGACTTTGAAGGCTGCCTGAGGCAGTTTTGTTAGAAAGACTTTTATTGCCTGAAAGGGAGGGAAACTGGCTGGAGGGCCAAGCCATGAAGAGGAAGCAATGCAGATTATTGGGTGTGAGAGAGGCAGTCAAGTGAGAGATCTGGACAAGGTGCTACATAATAAGTCACAAGGAGACACCATACCAGTGAGTGGAACAAACCCTGTCACCCCAACAAAAGAGAAGAGGAGGGAAGAAAATATTAACAGGGTTTATACACAAACATATACATCTGTTATATACTGAAAATGGGAAAATATACCAATAGGTAGTTGTATCTGTTATGTAATGGCCAATAGACTTATGACTGATCTTAAGCCATGAAGTTCCCTATATTTAGTAGTTAGTTTTCAGACTGGTGGAATGGAGAATAATGGATGCTTGAGGAAGAAGAATCTCATCAGCGTACTTTCTTTTGTAGTGGAGTCATATGTCTGAATATCCTTCACCTCAGCGTCCTCCAAAAATGCACAGCCAGTGTGATGAGTAGCAGAAGAAGTGACAATGTGCTACCTTCTCCAGTGGTCCTTTGGATTGCAAATGCAGAGCAGAATTGCTCGTTTGTGTCTAGGAGGAAATTATAGAGGAAGAAATTATAGAAATTGCTATTTTGTAAAAATTGGCAAAAATCCAACTCCTAAACTCATCTGGTCAAAATATTTTGAATAAGACGATTTTTCAGTTTAGAAAACGTAAATTTTCTAAGGGAAAAGACTGAGTTCAATGGAATTTTCTGCCAGGAAAATTTTAACAAAATGTTTTGATGCTGAAATGTCTAAATGTTCATTTTGACTAGAAGTGTCAAAGCAAAACACTTTAACATTTCAAATAGAAAATTTCCTCCTGGGAAAAGTTTGGATATTTTGACTTTTCATTGTAAGTTGAGATGAAAACAAATGTAGAAAATATTGGCATTTCCCAAGAGATAAACATTCTGTTTTACCGATTGGCTTTAATCTTAAGTATATTTAGTATCAAAAGTTCTAGAGCCAGATTCTGCTGTCAATTATATTCTCCTATCTCTGGCTGTACAACAGCCGAATTTACCGCAGTCTTTTCAGATTTTACAACTGGCCTAAGTACAAAAATGATGAAGGCATTAGAAATGACTAACTGACTACCTATGGCATGCTGATTTTATCTTTGCATAAGATGAATGAAAGAGAGAGAATTTTTACAAATCAGGCAGCATTTGCACAAAATAACTGCCATAATCAGGAGAAAAGTCAATTCCAACCCATGTGGTAAGATTATGTTCTGTGAAGATAATTACCCTGTATCACACAGTGAAGTACACAGGTTCAAATAGTTATATTCCGAGTGTAATGCTAGTTATATAAGAAATGAATACTCCTTTTACTTCACTTGTGAAAGAAAGACCTGCGAGAGAGAAATAATTCCTTATTTTATTTTTAAAGAAATTAAATAAAATTGGCAATAGCCAGGAAAAAATCATCTGTGAAAAACTGACTGAATTTCTGTGTAATAAGGTTCCAGGGTTGTGATTCTGTCTGTATGTCACTCTGAAGCCTAGAATGTCTGAGTCAATGTGAAATGATAGAAGATGCCAACAAGCAAGACTGAGAGCTTTTTTGTTTAGGACATCACCAAGCTCAATCATCAGTGGAATTCAGGCCTGTCCCTCCAGTTTTTAACTTCTCAGTCACTTTTGGCTTTTTTACACTTTATGAATTTCAGCTGTACAACTGCACAGGCTCGCATGTCTTACTTGATGCAACTGAAAGATTACAATTCTATGAAGTGATTAGTATATTTTACCCTATTCTGTTTATATTGCTAATTCAGTTCATTTGAATGACAGACAGCTGCTTAATGAAAGATTGTGGTAAATAATTAGCAGTAGTATTTCTGCTAAATTGAAATCTTCATTTCTGCTTCCTGCTATTTAATAAATTAGGCATTAGGCAATTTCTTTATCCATGCAGTCCTTATATACGCACACAAGCCTGCTTTCAGCAGTCTCTTTGACAGTGCCTGGTTTGATTTACATGTTAATGACTGCATCTGCTCTGGAAACAGATTTTGTCAGAGGCCAAGCAAGAAGAAGCATGCAGAACTACTAATTTCTGAGCTTATATGCCTCAAAGACAGAAAGACATGGAAATTAACAAACTGCTTTATCCAGATCCTTTGAAATGTAGTACCTCAGTGCCAGTTCCCATACCAAGAGTAAAAAAAATTCACAATTGCATATGGCCACTTAAGCGCTACTTATTTTTGTAGAATGTGAATTAGACTAGAATGTGTAGAATTTTGTAGAATAGCTTGAGAAGGATGAGATTTACATTTCTGGAGATTTACATTTTTTCTCTTTAAGAGTTTACTAAATCAAGCATGGTGGACAGGCCGTTCCTAGAGGGGTGCGGGGCCCTGGGCGAACCTCCCTCTGCGGAGCCCCCATTCACCCTCTCCAGCGCTGGGGGCAGGGCTGGCCAGCCCAGGGGAAGGGCAGGCTGCTGCTCTGTCCATCCTTTGCTGGAGACCAGGCAAGCCGGCGAAAAGCGGCAGCCTGATTCAGCGCTGCTGGTCCGCCTCCTCCCCACACACACTGCTTTCGGCTCGGTGCTGGAGCAGCCAGGAGCATGTGGGAGGTAGCGTGGCCAGGGGGTAGCGATACAGGCCCTGCGCTGCCTCCTGCCCCCTCCCAGTTGCTCCAGCACAGAGTTGAAAGCAGTGCATGTGGCCAGGGGTGGACCAGCAGCGCTGAACTGGGCCGCTGCTTTTGGCTGGCTCGCCCAGTGCCCAGCATAGGGAGGGGCCAGTGGTGTGGGCCCTGCGGAGCCCCCCAGAGAGCAGGGCCTGGGCAGCTGCCCCTCTTGCCCTACCCTAGAGATGGCCCAGATGGTAGACTAAACATCCTGAATTAACAGGTACCAATACAGGGAGCCAGCATGGATATCTTCTGAGTGCTGCCCATGACAACTGTTCATTAAAAACAAGCAAGGAGTCCTGACTCCTTGCTTGTTTTGCTGAACTACATTAACACGGTTACCCCTTTGGCACCTGGCAATTATTCCCAGCAACTCTTCATCAGGCTCACAGAATAGCGGGAGAGCTGTAACATGGCAATCATGGATGTAATTTCTACTGCAGACTTTTGGGGCTGCATTTGATGCTTGTCTTTAGGAGCTCTCCTATAAAAATCACCTGGTGGGCAGATCTCAGAAGCAAGGTCACCATCACATTTCTCCTGTGAAGTGCAATTTGTGGCTGTCATAGCTCGCTCCCACCCTGCCTGTGCCTTACTTTGAAAGGCCTGTTGAGCACAGATAACCTTTGCACCTGCTCTTTTGGATGAAAACCCTCAACTTAGTGGAAAACATTCTTTTGGAAAGGCTAGTTCACATAGCACCCGCTAGCATAGAGATTCCCATGTGGTAGGTATTCAAAATTATGCTAATATGATAAATCACTTCCTCACATCTGCTTTCTGGCTGGTAGACATCATAAAACAGATTAGCAAATTTGAGAGGACTTTAGAAGATGGATCAACTATTCCTTAAAAACCTATGAAATAAATGTTAACTTCTGTGTCCACAGGATGCACACTAGACTCAATTCCAGAGCCGTAATGTGGTGTTTTGCCACCTGGGGCACGTTCCAATTGGATCATGCCCCTTCCCATGAGTGGCACTTAGAGCCAGCACTTCAAAGCCACCCCTTTAATAGTTACGGCTCTGCTCAATTAATCTAACAAATCAGTAGGGGCCAGATTTTTAAGGTGCCTAAAGATGTAGACAGGTGCCTAGCAAGATTTTCACAAGCACTTAGGTGCCTAAATCCTATTGACTTCAAGCTTTTAGGTGTTTTTGAAAAATCCCAGAAGGCACCTAAGAGCTTGAAATCATAGGATTTAGGCACAAATCTGTATCTTTAGTTGGCTAAATACCTCTAGAAATCCACCCCTAGATTAAGATGACCCACTTTCTAAGTACAGTGAAAACTGAACCATGCTGTAACAGGTTAGTTGGACTATCACAGAGTTGCAATATGTGCATCCTATGAGCCACATGGTGTTCAGTTGTTCATAAAATATAACTACCTTCTTAACAGCAGAGAGAAGATAAAACTAATTAGCTGATCAATACAGGATTTGTATTGCTATTGAATTCCTATAGCAAGCAAATTCCATTCATGTACCAAAGGGGAGAGGAATACACGTTTGACACTGAGCCCCCTTGGTGCCAGTTGGCAAAGGGTTCACTAATCACTCCAATCAGACCTGACAACTCACTATACCCAACACTATTTTCATGACACTTTGGGTAAGTGCTTTGCAGGCCAGGGTTCTCAACCTTTTTGCAGGTCACAACACACTTGGCAGCACATTGTGTTCCTACAGAACATACTAGTCTACCCTCCCAGGCTAAATCCAGCCATTTCCCCGGTCTGTGTGACACTGTTGTGTGGTAACACAGTAATATGTCCCAACACAGTCACTGAGAACTGCTGTTTTAGGCCATCAAATCAAAGCCAATGACTCACCGGTCATAGACATCACTATGAAATGTATGCACTGACACTAAATAAGGAACTGTTTGTATGTATCTATTTACTGAAATTATATGTTTTGAAGTCTGTAACGAGAAAGTGGACAGACAGGTTTTCTGCCAGACAAAAGCATGCCTGCTCTCCTCTCCTTTTCCCTGCCTCCGATGCGATGCAAAGTAAGCGTTGTAAAGTCAATACACAGAAAGCACACTCAGCATGTGAAATGAACAGGAAAAACAGAATGATGGAGAGATGTGAAACCAGCAGGGAGAGCAACAGTGGAGAACAAGTAACAGGGGAGAAGAGTCTTATCTGGGGGTACATGTGAAAGGTTCACTAGACCTAACCTTTTTCAGGCTGGGGACCCCTGTTTAACAAAAAAAAATCTTTGCGGCTCCCTGGCTGATTATGTAACCTGGCCCACACAAGCAGACTCTGGCCCGTGCCACTCTGATGGTGCCATTGGGACAACCAGCAAGTGGTGCTGGCACCACCTTGGCGGACGCCACTTGGGAGCCGAGCTGTGGTGGCTATGGCCCCCTGCCCTTGCCCTCCTGGGGAGCTGCTGTGGCCCCATCCCCCTGCTGGGATGAGGCCACGGGTAAGGAGAGGCAGTCCTGGCAGGGAACATCAGGGCTGCAGCTGGATTCTGGCCCCAGTAGGGAAAGGCTCCATGGACCCCCTGCAACATGTCCACAGACCTCTGGGATTCCCCGGACTACAGGTTGGGAACCACTGCACTAGACTATAGGAAGAAGCAAAAAGAAGAGTTTCCAGAGAGACAGCCGTGTTAGTCTGTGTACAGCAAAAACGAGAGTTCTGTGGTGCCCTAAAGACTAACAAATTTCTTCAGGTACAAGTTTTTGTGGGCTTCTGCCCATTTTGTCAGATGCATGCTTCTTGTATTCATGAAAGGTGGCTCCTAACCATGTGGGATAGTGAGGCTTGGGAGGGCAAGACATTGCTCTAGACCAGAGAATGACTTTAGCCTGTTAGAGTTCAGGTTGGACTCTAAGGCTGTGTTCACACAGCCCTCTTATTTCGAAACAACAGAGGTTGTTTTGAAATAAGATGTAGGCTGTTCACATGATGCACGGTTGTTTCGAAACAAGTTAAACCCCATGCGGGGACGAAACAACGCCGTGCGAACATGTTGTTTCAAAACAACGGTGACTTCTTTCGAAATAACTGTTGCCTGAACCTGCTATTTCGCTTTGAGCTTTTTTCCTTAATTCGAATTAACAAACTGTTAATTTGAATTAAGTTATTTCGAAATAAGGTGTTATTTCAATACAAGTTGTTTCAAAACAACCGTATCAAAATAACCCCCTGTGTGTGAACACAGCCTAAAAAGCATGTTATACCTTTTGTTTTACATATAGCCTATTCGTATTATCCTTGTTCACTATCTCTTCCATCTTAATCTTTATAAACAAACATTTGTGTTCACTATAGGTTCCAGTGCTGTGTTGTTAAAGGATCTAATACTAAGCTGTGCAAATAAAGCAATGCATATACACTGCGTCTTTGGAGACAACTTACCTGTGAGAGTCCAGTCACAGAGGTTGGACTCTACAGAGAGGTACAGGGGTACAGGGGTCAGGGAGTTGGTTTCTGTCATTAGCCTACACAAATTCCACAGGGGTAGCCATGTTAGTCTAGTTCAGCAAAACAAACAATGAGTCTGGTGGCACTTTTAAAGACTAAAAAATTTATTTATTGCATGTGCTTTAGTCTGACGAAGTGAGATTTTCTCCCATGAAAACTCATGCGATAAATAAATTTGTTAGTCTTTAAAAGTGCCACCAGACTCCTTGTTTCTTTAACTTACACAAAGGGGGCAAGGTCTGCAGAGACCCAAGAAGTTTGGGTTTTCAAAAACCATTAACAAAACCAAATGTGAAACAAAATTAACATTTTCAGTTAGTCTCATTTGGAATTTTTTTTCCCTATAAAAAATTTGGTGTGAATTCAGTGCCATTTAAATTTTTCACAGAAATCACATTGGATACCAAAATTATTTGAGGCAAAAATATTGTTGTAGCAAGACAGCCAAATGGAATTTCATGGCACTGGTGAAAATAGCCAGGGAGGGCCTCTTTGACCCTATCCTATTTTAAATCCTATGAATAGTCACTTTTAAAGAGGCTGGGACTTATTTTTACCTGAACATCAATTTGTCTTGTGTATGAGGAGCAGGAACTTGTTCCGTGATGCATGTTTCTATCACATGTGCCTAGGTGGTTCCATTGCTTCTCACAAGCTCTGTACGGGTATAGACTGACATAGCACTAGGAGGGGTCTCTAAGATTAATAGTCGAAAGAAGATGCTAACCATATAGATATAGCTGGGAGCATAGTCCAACCAACCTCAGTATACCCACTGATTCAGAGCAATGGCTGGAATGATGTTGGGTAGTGAGCTAGCCTTGTTTTACTTTCCACAGGGACCAAGCAATGACCAACGCCACAGCCAGAGATCAAACAGCAGAGATAGGAGCCCTCTCTCCACAAAAGAATGTGTAAGGACAGCCAGAGCTAGGGGGCACCCAGCTAGAGGCCAGCAGGCCACCTTTCAAAGCATCTGACGAAGGGGGATATTCTCCCATGAAAGTTCATGTGATAAATAAATCTGTCAGTCTTTAAGTCCCACAAGACTCCTTGCTTTTTTTGCTTTACCAGACTAACACGGCTGCCCCTTTGGAACCAGAGCATTCTGTGGCTGATGACAGGAAGCAGCCAGATCTCTGTCTCAGTACACAGGAGGCAGCAGCCAGCCCTTGAGTTTAGTCACACAACCACAGCTTCTCAGCCAGTTCAGGACAAGACACAACTGGAGCAGAGCCTCAAGCTGCTGCCAGCTACCTGGATACCAACCCAAAGAGATGCCAGAGCATAGCAATCCCTGTAGTCCGAAAGCTTGTCTGATTCTGCAGCTTTGTCAGTCTTTACATTCTGGGCATCAGGACTGTGGCGGGGTGTGTTTTTACAGAACAATACTGGACCCAAGTGGCCCTGCCCCTTCAGATGTGCAGAGCTGGAGATGAAGCTTTAAAGGGAGCTACCCAACCGAGAAGGAGTGGACAGGAGGAGAATATAATCCTACTCTGATGGGCTCCTACTCCCACGCTTCCAAAGTGCTGAAGACACTTCCCCATGAGGAATAGGATTGTGTGCTGAGCCTAGTTGTCTTTTCTTTTGTTATCTTTAGGACTTGAGGATATGTGAAGAGATAATGGTAGGAAGTGACTGGGGGAGGATAACTCTAAGGGCATGCCAAGGGCGGACACTGACTGACTAGCTGAGCTCCCAGTGGAGTGGGAGGGCCTGGGTTCCCCTACAACTGCACTAGCTGCAGCAGGGGCATAAACCAGATTCCAGTCTCTCTCGCCCTTTGATAAGAAGAGGGCAAAGACATTGCAAACCTGAGGTGACGAACTGGACTTAAAGGCCTTCCTGCCCAGAAGCAAGAATGAATAGTGGTTGCACTATTTATTAGACTGCATGACCTTCTGAGGACTTTACTATAAGGACATATGCTGCTTTTGTACATAAGACAATGTATAGTCAAATATGAAAATTACAATTAAAGTCATTTACCTACCACCTCCATGTTTCTGAACTCTTGGTCTTAGTGGGTTTGAGTTGCTAGGTGACAACAGTGCACTTATCAAATCATTTGTGCAAGTCATTTTCTGAAACTGAAGAAAATGAAGATTTAAGAACATCATAAGTCTCACACTAATTGCATTGTAAACACATTCTTAACAGGTAACAAGAGTGTATGTGTGGTTACAACATAACTCTGATTCAAAATAAATACTGTTTTTTTACCTATAACCTCAATACTTAAGTACAACGCAAAACTCATCTGAAAAACCTAATTGTAGATGCTGTGTTGGTCCCAGATAATAGGGGAACAAGGTGGGTGAAGTAATCTCTTATTGGATGACTTCTGTTGGTGAGAGAGACAAGCTTGCACAGAGCTCTTCTTCATGTCCTTCCTCATGAACAGAAGTTGGTCTAATAAAAGATTTTACCTCACTCACCTTGTGTCTCTATAATGCATCTGATTGAAATGCAAATACATGTACATAATCTTACTTATGAATTAATGTTTACTCTTGTCTTATTCAACTACATACACAACATTATTCTCAAGAACCAGCAGCTGCAAGTCCTTTGCCAAAGCATTATTTTGAGAATCATATTAATATTTCTGATTTAACAGTATCCTTTAGTCAAAATATTTAGCTCTGTGACTTGAGATAACCAAAACAACCAACAGTCCAGAGCTCAGAGTTAAGACAGTTGTGATTAGTAGGAATAATGTCTACTTTTCTTCTTGCCAAGTTCAAAAGGTACAGCCACGTTAGGCTTAGGCTACACTGAGGGCTCAGGCCAACATATCGGCAGGTACCTTGCCCTTCAGTTCTGTGCTTACATGCTCATGTGAATGAAAACATGCATTAAGTAGGGCTGGAAGTCAGCATCGTAACTCCACCCCCTGCAGGAGGCGTAGCTTTCTGTTCAACCTTAATAAACCGGGTGTACATGAATGTGTACGAATCACAGACCTTCATTGGATAGAGGAGCTATTCCAGAATTCTCTGTTCTTTCAAGTCTCTCTTGGCTGATATGTTGTAGCTGCCCCTTTGCCATGTCACCAGGAAGCTCTGGCCCCTTGCTTGCATCTGATCTGCTGTGCAACCCCTCACCAAGGTCTAGGTCCTCCCTCCACTATTGGGGGACTCTGTGGCCTGCATCTGGCTCAGGGCTCCCCTCCCTCCTAACTCTGTGATCCCCCCCCTCACCACCAGGGACCCTGCAGCCAACATCCAGCTCTGGGCTCCCTCCCCCCGACCCCAGAGCCCAGCAACTGCTTCCATCCCAGCTCTTTCCCTCCCTGTTGGTGCCACTACATACGGCAGTCTGCAGTGCAGACCAGGCTGCCTGTGCTGGAGAGGGAAGGGTTAAAGTTTTCTCTGCCTTGGCTAGGTGATGCATCCCCAGGGGCTGGCAGCTCTTCTCTCACTGCTACTAGCAGATCAGCTCCGGGCAGCAGAGACAGGCTGCAGAGCAGAGTCACTGGAACAGGCAGCAGGCTCCGGGGCTGGATGAGCGCCCTTGGTGGGTCAGACCTGGCCCCCTAGTCTGGAAGTTTGACACCCATGCAGTGTGGAAAAAACCTAAATGTGTTTAAAACAAACACTGTCAGCAGGGGCGTCGCTGGCGTTGGGCACCCGGGGCATGTGCCCCAGGTCCCAACGCCAGTGCCCCGGATCTCTGGCCCAATCGGCCCAGCCCCAGCCCCCAGTGGACAGGTTCTGGCCGCAGCCAGAAGGCCCCACCCCCTGGCCAGGGCCAGGGCCAGGGGGAGGCTGCGCCGCTGCGGGTGGCTAGGCTGCAGCGGGGCCGGACCAGAAGTGGCCACTGGAGGATCGGGGGCCTGGCCGCCCACGGGCGCAGGCCCAGCCTCCAGCGGCCACTTCTGGCCAGTCCGCGCCGTGGCCTAGCTCCCGTGGCAGTGCGGCCCCCTGCCTTATCCCTGGCCAGGGGGTGGGGCCTTCTGGCTGGGGGCAGATCCTGTCTGCTGGGGGCGGGGGCTGGGCCCATGGCCCAGGTCCCTCCCTGCCCCAGCACCACCTTTGACTGTCAGTAACTCTGTGGAGGAGCTGAGCATGCTGCTTCCCTGCAGCAGATGCATGGCAGAAAGAGCATTCCCTGTTTCTGTGTGAGAAGGGGAAGGGAGGCAGGCATTGCATCATGGCAGGATAGCTGACTTCCCACACACCCCAGTGCTTTGTTACACTATGGGACACCTACCCACAATGCAATGCTTCTAAAGTGGGAATAACAGCCGGCAGTGGGAACGTGAGATGCCAGAGCATGGCACGAGATGTGGCCACTCTCCTCCAGTTTTATTATGTAGACTTCTCAATGTTATTAGGTAGTGCCCAAGTGTAGACATATCCTCAGTCTAGTTCAGTAAAACAAACAAGGAGTCCTGTGGCACTTAAAGACTAACTAAGTCATTTATTTTATGAGCTTTTGTGGCAGAAAATCCCACCTCTGATTCATCTGTCTGAGCACTGCAATTAGTAAATTGTCAATGGAGGGACCAGGAAGATTGAAATGCTCACTCACTGGTTTTAGAATGTTGTGCTTGAGCATTTCAATCTTCCTGATCACGCCACTGACAGTTTACTAATTGCTGTGCTCAGACAGATGAATACCAGATCAACGCTTCAAAGAGAAGCTGCAGAGCTTGAATTTATTTGCAGATTTGACCGAATTGCTTCAGGGCTTAATAGGGATTTTGGATTTTTTTCTCATTACAACAGGTGATTTGACCTCATCTTCCTTTCTATGCTGTTCCTCAGTGTTTGAATCTTAACAACTGCTTTGATTTGCTGTTACAGTATGACCTGCCCCCATGACTTATGCTTCCCTGCATTTATTTTCTCCCACTGGCTGTGTTCGAAACAACAAAGGTTGTTTCGAAATAAGAAATACCCTGTTCACACGATGCAGAGTTGTTTCGAAACAACAGCACCCATTGTTTTGAAACAACGGCGTTCTTTCAAAACAACTTAAACCCCATGTGGGGACGAAACAATGTTGTTTCAAAACACTTGTTTTGAAACAATGCCGTCCAAACATGTTGTTTCGAAACAACAGTGACTTGTTTCGAAATAACTGTTGCCTGAAACTGCTATTTTGCTTTGAGCTTTTTTCCTTAATTTGAATTAACAAACTGTTAATTCGAATTAAGTTATTTCGAAATAAGGCATTATTTCGATACAAGTTGTTTCGACACAACTTGTATCAAAATAATGCCTGTGTGTGAACACAGACATTCTGTAAGTTCCTCCATCTTCAAAGCGTCTAATGAACTGTGATTTTCTCCCACAAAGCTGATGCAATAAATAAATTTGTTAGTCTTTAAGAGTGCCATGGGTCTCCTTGTTTGTTTTATGTTTCTTCTTGTAACAGATGGATCAGTTATGTACAGTATTATATTGGACAGTATCAAAAGTTTGTTTTAACACTAGAATATGCAGTACA
This sequence comes from Podocnemis expansa, assembly GCA_007922195.1. Lineage (NCBI taxonomy): Eukaryota > Metazoa > Chordata > Testudines > Podocnemididae > Podocnemis > Podocnemis expansa. Next base: position 4,107,882 of record ML682040.1, read on the forward strand.
AAATTCACTTGCTAGTGCTGATTCCAGAGATACATTAAAATGCCACATTAGGTTTATTCCTTGGAAAGTAAGAAAGCTCCTGTAGTGGTAGCCATAAACATGATATCAATGAGCAACACGCCAGAGATTCATACTATAGAAAGAAACCCACGCTAAGCCTGCATTCACACTGTACAGTGTTCATTAGCTTGATCCTGAAAGGTGCTGAGCAGCCTCAGCTCTGTTACTGTGTCGGAGTCAAGAATTCATAGTGTCTCTTAGAAGCCACTCAGCTCCTGGCAGGATCCAGACTCATAGGGTGAAATTCACACCCGACACACCTCATGCAGAGGTCTGGCATTATTTAAAACCCTATTGTAAGGACTTCAGTGGGCCTGAGCAGGGCTGCAGTTTGAGGTAGTTACCCAGGTATGTACCCAGGATCCAGGGTGGGGCTGTAGGCTGCAGCCTACTTCCTGCTGCTGCACGACTTCATTGTTATTGTTATCTAAGGTAGCTTTGACCTAGCAGCTATATCTGCTAGTCTACTAGGTAGACTATTAGCTATGTCCCGTGTCTACTAAAACTGTACTGGCACCTGATGAGCGCAATGTAGAGAAACTCAAGTGGGACATAACCCTTCCCTGGCATTGTGCACAAGGGTGTATTTCACCCATAGTGAGAGAAGGGAGTTGAAAAATTGTGCCAATGAGCTAACAAATAAGTAGCAATTTGCTCCAAGGCAAATTCCTGTAAACTAGTATGGGATATTCTTGTCATCTCTGTTTCTCATTTTCGTCATTTGAGTTAAAAGTAGTCTGACACAGCTGAATATTTTTGTTTCTAATGTTTAGACTGAAAGAAACTGAATTTGGAAATTTCAGACAACTTCCATATCTACTTAAAATACTCCAAGCCAGGGAGGCCCACTTAATTTTATTTTTTGTTTGTTTTTTACAGTTATAGGGTGAGCATGTTTATCTTCAGGCAAAGGATGAGTTGAGTGGTTTTCATTAGCATTGATATGGTTCATTCTTCAGACAGACAATACAAATACATTTGTAAAAAATCTATGAAGCAGAAAGAAGCATCAGAAATGGAGCATTAAGGCTTCAATAATAGCTGGATTTATTTTATGAGACGCAATTTCTTTGGTGTTTTATTAGAGGTAGAAGATATTACAAACAGGCAATCCCAGAGGAACCTATAATGTATACATGGGTAATTAGATAACTGAACCTGTCATATACCTTGATAAAATACCAATGGATGTTTTTGTGCCTAAATTGATTACTGGAAAATGAATGTCTTGGGCTTTTGGGTTCCCTACCTCCAGTTAGTATTGCTACCAGAGAGAAAGAAAAATACCCGTAAATAAGGGAGAGGAGCTAAAAGCAGGAAAATAAGGAGGCACAAATGCTGTTTCCTTTAGAGATTTAAGTGCTTCCTTCAAGGACTCCCTGCAAAGCCACTTGAATACCATTCTAGCAGCAAGGACCAAGACTCAGTCTGAATTTGCCTCCCATAAAGTGTTCATATGATGTCCCACTGTCCCGACACCTCTTTAGGATGCCATAAATATCCTGGCTTTCCTTTTGTCCATAAAAATGTTTAGTTTTTTTGTCACTATAAAATTTGTCAAACAAGCTGCATTGCCACGCTGATAAAAAATGTTCCATGCTTATCGCAGATTGAGTCTTTTGTGCAAACCCTTGACAAGCCAAAATTTTGTCATAGCTAGAACTGGATGGAGTCCAGCAATTTTATTTCAAAATGTCTTTTATTCCAATTTGGAATGAGAAACAAAAAACAGTTCAAAGTTCTCCATGAAATAGAAATCCGAAACTAACCTTCAGTCTGGTGGGTTAAAAGAGAGCTATGAAGCCCTGGGAACCTGTCATAGCCCCCCAGACTCTGGGACAGGTGACTTCCAGGCTGAAAACTACTAGGATTCAGGCAGTCTGAGGAGTCTGCTGCCACTTGGTCCCTGATTCCAAGACAGTCTGCCTAGTTGGATGCCGAGGCTCTCTAAGAGCTGGCCAAGAAAGTGTCTCAGAAGCCTTGCGGGTAGGTGAACTGGCAAGAAATAAGAAGGTTCCACAACTTGCCAGGATTTGACTGGAGCTGTGATGAAATCAAACCCTCCCTGTCAAATCTTTCCAGGGCTGTAACTAGGGTGGGGCAAAGCCCCAGGCACCGAATTTTAGAAGGCACTGCAAAGCCAGCAGCTGCATTCCCTACCTGGCCCCAGAGGCATGTTTCTACTGGTACCAGGCTGGGGCTGGGGCTGTGGGAGTTTAATATCTCCCACCCTGCCCCTGAGGATGCTGAGATGCATGCTCGGGGGGTGGAGGGAAGCCTGTAGCCACATGGCCAGTGCAGCACCAGCCGGGGGACTGCGTCAATGCCATGTACAGGTAAGAGAGCCCCAGCCACCGCCAGCAGGCCGTGGGGAGTCGGATCTGTTCTCAGCTGCTGCTGGGAGGTGGTGGGGAACTGGAGCCATCCCCAGCCACTGCCGGGAGGTGGCAGGAAGCCCCAGCTGCCTCCTGGCAGGGGCTGGGCATGGATTCAGCTCCCCATAGCCTGCCAGCAGTGACTGGGGCTCCCTGCCACCTCCCAGTGGCTGGGGTCAGATTCAGCTCCACACCATCTGTTGGTAGCAGCTGGTGCTCTCTGCTGCCTCCAGGCTGTGGCTGGGGACAGATCAGGCCCCGGGTCATATTGGGGTAGGGTCAGGGGAGGATGCATTTGGGGCTGCTTACCCCAGGTGTCAAAACTCCTAATTCTGGCCCTGAACCTTTCAATTCAGACAACAAGCAGGAACTGACCAGAGGTTGGCAACTCCATTTTGTGGCAAGGTTCTGAAATGTGTTTTCATTCTGCATTGCAACAAAACGGAAACCTTTCAAATGTTCTCACATGCAACTGTGTAGAAACACCTGCTTTCCCCTCAATTCTTTTCTCTCCCCCAGCCAGAAGTGAAAGGAACACTGTTTATTCAGCAGCACTTAAAGTTCAGGCTTTCTGGTCAGAATAGCCCAGCATGCCCTACATCTCAGAAATCTTCTGGACAAAGCTTTGTTGAAATCAATAATCTGAATGAAAAGTTTTTGCTTCACCGAAGCACCCTATTTCCATGAAAATACATTGTCAAAAGCATTCAGACCAGATCTAATTCTCCTCTAATCTTGAGCTACAGCAGTAACAGGAGACTTCTGGCTGCCCTCCTCAGGAACCAAAGGAAACCCATTCCCATTCCCCCCCACTGACTGTTCTTCCAGTCCCCCAACAGCCAAGGACTGCAGAATGAATCTTTTGCTGTGATTACTGCAAGCAGCGGCCACGGGGCAACTCATTGTCATCACTGCTACCAAAGGATCATCTACAAGGTGGTGGTGGGGCAATTAAAGGATCATCATTGAATTGAGGGGAGGAGGAGGCATGGTGAGTTAAGAGGCATTGGCCTTAGGGAGCAAAAGACTGCTTGAGTTAAGAGGGAGAAGGTATAGACTTCACTTTTTTTTGTTTTGTTTTGAGAGTTTGTCTCATCAGAGAAAAATGTTTTACTCAAGAAATATTGCCCATGTGATTTTGGGGGAAGTTAAGAGAGCCTGTCATAGATGCCTCAGCTCAGCCCTCTAGCAGGTGCTCCTGGTAATGTTACTTTGAGGAATAGCAAACGTTGCACTCCTTAGAGTCCAGTGCAGACTGCGTCTTTTAGTCTTTTGCAAGGCAATCCAGCCCTCCAATTGATCCCCAATTCAAGTACCCCCCCCCCCCCGTTCTGGGGAAAGAGTAGTCCCCACAGCCCATGAGGTAGCAGTGGCTGCCTCAGTTTGTTGACTGCTCTCGGGTGGAAGGAGGTGGTGGGGAAGGACCTGGGCTCACCCACTTCTCTGAGCCAAGGCCCAGGCTACACACTTTTCACCAGGCATCACCTTGACCTCCAGTCACCACAGGTTCCCTGGCCCACTTTCTCATGGTCCCTGTACCTTCTCTGACCTCTGCCTCTTGTAAGTTTTTCCTTCTGCTCCTCCAGAGCCCTGGCAGTCTCAGTCTTTCTCTGGCTTCACTCTAGCTCTTCCCAAGCCCTGGCAGTCACAGTCCTTAACCCCCTCTCCGAGCTCTCTGCAGGCCACCTTCTCCAGGTCTCAGGCTGGAGCTGCCCCAGGTGCTGATCCCACAGTTGCTGCGCAGGCAGGACCTTCTCCCACAAGCACCTTAGGGAGATTGCCCCGGCAGTCAGCTTTTCTAGTCTGTCCGGTGCCCTGATTGGCCCAGCAGCCCCTCTGCCTGACTGGCTGCTTCCTCCTTTACCCCCTATTTGCTAGCACAGGGCCACGGCCCCATCTCAATTACCATGTAGGTAGTACATCACTGTCACAACTGGAACCACAACGTTCCCCTGTATCTGGACAGGCAGGAAACTTTAGAAACAGGAATTCAAGTTTCACTTAGGTTTGCAGTCCATTGCTTGGTGGCAGAGGACTGCAGAATAGTCCCAGCTGAAGAGGAAAGGAGAACATGGGCTGCCGGGATGCAGTGGTGTCCATCCCCTTCAGAGTCTCCAGCCACTCACTGGCAATTTTTGGGAAGAAGGTGCCTTCTTCTTCCTTCATTTAAAGTCTAGCCCTGATCAAGTGAAGTGTCTTTTTGCTCCATTCCAGCAGCCCCATTCTCCTCACCCTGCACTTGAAGCCTCCGAGTTGTTTGGTCAGACCTGGAGCAGGATTTAAAAATGAGTGAGAGTACTTGGTAAGGACGTTAGTTCATCGCAATTTGCAGCTAGTTTCCAGTGTGCCTGTAAGGATTTTTCCTCAAAAGTAAAAGACTTGGAATATTACTGAAGGGGATTTGTGCTCCTGTGACAGGGGAAAACCTTGAGACCTTTTGAGTCCTTTTAGTGCTCTCTGTCCACCTCATGGTTAGCGAATGATAGGCCTCATCGAAATGAGCTGAGCCATGGGGCAGGCTGAGGAGAATCTATACCTAGGAATGTGTTAGGTGATAGTAGTCCTGTAAATCCCACAGTGAGACCACTTCTAATGCTTAGGAGATGAGAGTATGGGTGACAGGCTGGGCAGTGTCCCTTGCCTGCATTAAGTTTTGTAATGGTGTGGCCTGCTGTTTAAAATCCATCCCTGTATTTGTCCTCATTTGCTGCCATGATTGCATCAGTGGTGTTTGTTCTTAAGGGCTGGCTGTGACACTCTCGCTTCTAATGTCTGGCATGTCTAATCACCCGCACAGCAAACAACTCCCACAGACGCACTGAATTAGAGCATCTCTGGGTGTCATTTCATCTTTTGGCAGAGATATTCCTTTCTGATATCATGTGCAATACCAGCACCAGGGAGAGTACAAGAAAGCATGATTCAATAGTTTGACATTTTTTAGATAAGGCAATTCATTATCTGGAACATAACTGCAGATTTTTAACATTGACTATTCTGGAAAAGGAATAATGACAGAAGCAGAAAGGGGCTGGTCTTTTCCCAAATTGTTAAGAGGGTTCTGCTCAAGGCAACAGGATTCTAACACATTAATATAGCTCTGTTTGGCTCAGTGACTATTATACAAGTACACCCTACCATGCTTTACAGAATAGTACAACTGAAGAGCTATACAATTACAGCAAAGAGAGTAATTATGGGAGATGAGAAAAACTGATGTTAGACTGACAGACACCTGTAATTGTGGAATTATGCAAATACACCTGCTGCTACTCTTCCCTTGTCATCCCCATTTCTGTGTTTATCCACCTGCTGCACACTGCCCAAGTAGCTCATCATATGCTCTTCGGGACAGGGACTGGCTGCTCTTTGCTTTACGGCAGTGGGATCCTGATCCTTGTGTGTGGTCTTTTGATGCCACCACAACAGAATTAATAATGCTTTCAGATGAAATGGGAAACTAGCTAGACAGAACAAACAAGGAGTCCTGTGGCAATGCTAAAGACTAACAAATTTATTTATCACATGAGCTTTTGTGGGGGAAAATCCCACGTCTAACTAATCATTATTAGTTTGAATTAATTAATTCAAATTAAGTTAATTTGAACTAACTTTCTAAGAGTAGACATAGCCTAAGTGCCACAAGACTCCTTGTTTGTTTTGTTGAACTAGACTAACACAGCTACCTCTTTGGAAGTTAGCTGGACAGAAAAGGATGATGAAGATGGAAATACAGGAAGGCTGTTCCGGCTGACAGGAGCCACAGAAGAGGAGATGCTGACCTCTGTAGTGATGAGACTGTGTGAAGGAGGCAGGCAAGTGCCTGACGAATGGAAGAAGCAGGGAAGAGAATGGAGGTTAAAGCTTGATACAGTATCTTAATTATACTTAATTATCTCAAGCTCATCATGGAAAAAATGTGCATTTGAGTAAGCTACTTATAAGCTAGAGGACAATGGTTAGAATAAAATGAATGTATGTGGTTAGGCTACTTATTCTATGGTCACAGTTCAGGAATAAGCAGTGCCTGTGATCTCTCTCCCAGTCTGTTCATGAGCACTTGTTCCACGTGACAGGCCTTTACCTACTCTTCTTCTAGAGGGACTGCTGCAGTTCACGCTCTTATAAGCTGGATCACCAGCCTGCAACACCTAGTATTCCCACCACCCTATCACTGTTACATAGCCTTAGATCCCACTTCACACACCCACCTGCTCTCTGTGAACAGCTCCCAGAAGACAGAAGATTCAGGCACCTCTTGGTCCCAGCCAGAAGAAGACGCAGGGTTTTATATATCTACACGATAGTGTTTGTGCCGGGACAGTCGTGTCAGCAGAGCCCCCAAGGGAGACGGCATGTACGTCAACAGAAGTTCTGCCAACAAAGCCACATCACCTCCTCAATCATTAGCTATGATGGTAAAAGCATTCTATTGACATAATTGCATCTACACTGAGGGTTGGCTATGACAACTAGGCCATGGGATTTCATCTCATAGACCTCAGCTGATGTAAATATGTTGGCAAAACTTTGTAATGCAGACCAGGCCTTTGTGCCTCATTGGAGCAGCACACCCCTCACAAGCTCCACGTGGCCACTGGCTTTCTGGGCATAATCTAGAATAATCCAAGCAAAATCTTCTCTGTTTGCTCTGTTTTAGCCCTGCATTGAATGGAAGAATCTCGTCTACTCAAAGACCCAATACTGCAGTCCTTCCCAACAAAGTTGTGAGGAGTATTGCCTGAGTAGAGACTTCAGAATGGGGCTATAAGTCAATACAAAGTAGATGAACAAAACAGGGCAAAGAGAAAATTTAAAAAGAAAGCAAATTCTATTTGTTTTATTAAACTAAATTCGGGTCCTGATTTTGCATCTTTGAAAGATAAATTATACTGAGATAATCAAAACCCTGCTCTCCTTACAATTTTACATGTGTCATCAAAGCAAACTGGAGTGCTCTAACAAAGTCAAAGCAAACAACTTTGTTGTTAACCCTAGAGTCTTAAAAACTCTTTGCGATGGTTACTGGAAACCAGCATAACTTTTCATGATTTAATTACTAGCTGGACGCTGGAAGATTAAGATTCACCACGGCATCAACTGCTTCTTTGTCACTTCACATGCAAAAGCTATAAACGATATGTCAGAAACAGTCTGTCATATACTGCAGGCTTGAGATTTTAGAGTTCATTCGTTTAGATCCACTTTTAGTTCTTTCAGTGCTGTATTAATTAAATTTTTCATGACTAAAGCCATTTAATGTATATGTGCCATTCCCAAACTGCTTCCAAAACACAGTTTATATACTGTAGAGAGTCAAATTCACAACCTTTCAGAGGGCTGACTTTAATAACACACAAATTAACAATACATTTAAGTTCAGCTCAGCAATTTTTGCAGACTAACCTAGAGTATACCCCACAACATCACACAAGTAGGACTGAAAGGGACCTCAGTAGATTATGTACTCCTGTCCCCTAAACTCAAGACAGGACTATGTAACACTAGACATTCCTGACAGGTGTTTCTATACCCATTTCCTGTAGATACAAGTAGAGTGAAGTGCCACCTGCCTCAGAGTTAGCAGGACCAACTTAACCCTGTTTCAACAGGATAAACAGCTACTAAAAGAGCAGGATGTTGTAGGAAACCCTGACTATCTCTTACATTTATCTGCTGACCACCAAGAAAAGTTAACTGGGTCATTTTCCTTAGCTGCTGTAGAAAAGGTACAAACAGAGAATCTGAAATAAAATGATGATATAAATTATTCTAAAAACGAACCAATTTATTTGACAGCATTTTGCAGAGTTTTGTGGTACTGTACTAACTATGGGATTTTCCCCAGGTCACTGAGGATCATGTGCTCCCAAGTCACTCTGGTAATTTGGAAAAATCTGACCTGAAATCATTAGTGCTCTAAGAACGATTTCTGAACTGTATATTTCTGCAGCATGAACATGTTCCCCACCATCAATCCTCTAATATCAGCCTCATCAAGCACCAGCATTATTATTAATCAAGAAGCCCAAGGAGTGGTTTCATACTGTCAGTCAGTAGAGTCATCAAGGGTTGGCCACTGTAGTGTGATGATGATGCTGGAGAGATTGGTGTTAGGCTCAGGAGACAGAGGAAGATACGTCCCCACAGCACATAGTACAAAGAAACGCATGGCTCTTGGCTGCCTGTGCTCATTAATCATTTATTACAAATTTCTAAGGAAAAATGGAATAATCTGAGGATCCATGCTTACTACAAATATCTTTGCTTAGTTATTCTTTTTGATAGCACAGGTTATTCTGAGCCTACAAATATTTTTCATATACATTTTTCTGGTATTTTTAACAACATGAGGAGAATTTGTGCCAAGCCTCTCTGCTGTGTTGGGTGGAGGTTTCCTGGTCAGAAGAATGACCTTTTAGCTGAATTACCTGGATCAGTAGTCTGGAACTGCATGGGGAGGTGTTTGTAATGCTTCAGGTGATAGAACTGTCTGAGATACATGGAGTTTTCGACCAGCTGTGAGAGGTGACAGGGCAAGGGGAATAAAAAGACTTAGAGGTTTAGGGTTCAGTCCAGACATTTTAATGTATTCACTTTCCTAGGTTTTATGCAATATAGTTATTTAACTGAAATTTTTAAAAAAAGAACCTTTGCTATTGGAAGTGTTAACTTCCTGCTCCTTCAAAGGAAATTGTTAGTGAGAGAATCTGTTTTGAGGGTTATTCTAGTGTAATTAAAATGAGAAATCAAATTATTTTTTATGTAGTTTTCCTATTACACTTGGTTGTCTTTTGCCTCCTCTCCATCCCTTTTTATGTGGGAAAATAGCTTTCAAGGCACTGAAAGCATACTCATAGGCTGTGTTCACACAGCACTTTTGTTTCGAAACAACCTCGTTGTTTCGAAACAAAAAAAACCATGTTCACACGACGCACAGTTGTTTCGAAACGACCCTGTGTGTGTGAACACAGCCATATAGTGTTACATGATCACTTTTCCATTCCATTTTTTGTGGGGAATAAAATTACCACAGATAGGTATATTCTTAGCCATTCACTTACTAGGGCTTTTTTGGTTAAACTAGATTGATTTATTCCTCAACAGAATGAGATTGTCCTCTACCTCCACTGCAAAGCACAATTTTTAAGATACTAAATGAAAAGTAGGCTTTGAGATGCTGATTTTGTGCTGGTACACATATATGTAATATGGGCTGATTCAAAGCCCGCTGAAGTCAAGCTCCATATCAGAAGTAACTCCACTGAAGTCAGTCATGTGGCATAGTGTAAACTCAGAGTGCAAGCAATATCGAACACCCAAATTGTAAACTACTTAGTTTACTAAAAACAAATTACCCGAGATAAATGTGAACTTTGTGCTGCTCATTTGTGAAAATACAGATTTTTCCAATTTCACTTAATAAGAAGGCACCTATCAAGGTTTAAAGGTCGAGAGAATATTTGGGTCAGTAATTTTAAAATTAGTTTGGGTCCTGTTCTGTCAAAGTAGGGCTTTGTGGGCAGAGTAAAATGCCTTTCACCTTTTGAACTTTTCTACTGCTCAGCTGTATGAAAGAATACAGATTTCTCCAAAACAACACATAAATAACTACCTGTTCCAAAGTCCTGCCTGCATGTAGTGCAATGGCCATGGGCTACACAACACTGTGCAGTGCATGACTGGCTTCTCAATAACACCTGCATCATTTTGAAGTAACTCATTGATACTGATGTGAACATGAGAATGTGGCCTCTGAAAAATGGGGACTAGGAATCAGAACTGTAAGTTTTAATTTCTACTGCATGAGGAAACTCTTAAATTCTAGTCTGACAGCTAATCAAAATAGCCACAGTGCTTTTTTGGGCCCAGTTAGTGTAAAATGAGAGAGAAAAGAGCTATTTAAATAACAATTACTCATCAGTCTGGCAGGCGGTAGCAATGGAAAAGTTGACTCATCAAGTTAGAGCAAGAGAAGGGAATAAAAAAGACTCCTGTAGAAATCTGATTGCCCTTTATTTCATATTCAGATAAGGAGCATTTGCCTGCTGTTTAGTCCAAATATCTACAATCATTCTCTAAGCCCTGAGAATCATATGAAGCAGATCGCCTAATCCCCAACAGCCAGTAGTTTAGTTTGGGGTCACCTGGAATACGAGGATGAATGACATTGTTTATGATGTTCCAACAAGTAATTACAATTTATTATATTCCTGCAAGAAGATGTATATATTCTAGGGAAGAGGTCTGAGGTGATATAACTGTATGTGTGACACTGATTGCACCATCTCATCTCTTAATGCTGATTAATTAATACATAAATGAATTATTAATGATACAGAGGCTTTCAGAATGTAATTGAATATAGAATGAGGTCCTTTCTAAAGGGTTTTAACTATCCTATCGAGTCCTATAGTACGGTTAGCATTCCATATTAAATAATATGGGACTTTTCCATCAACCCACAACTGGAGGCTTCAACTTGTATTTATTTCCTTATCCATCTAGGTTTTTATTCCATGCCTATCACTGTGGTATCTTAGGGTATGCCTACACTGGAGGCTCTGTTAAGTCAGCCTAACAAGGTTGACTTTAAGTTGACTTAAAGTCAACCTTGTTAGGTCAACTTAGAGACTCCACATTGAAAACTCCTGTTGACTACCTGCATCCACTCTGGCAGGTGCTAGGTCGACAGAGGAGTGGTGTGGGGAGGGGGCCTGGAGGCCAGTTAGGTTGACTTAAGGGCTTCCCCTGTCTACGTTGGCTTAAGTTGATTGAATAAGGTCACCTTAGTGTTAAGTCCACCTTAAGAGGTGGTGCTATTAAGTCTACTTAAGACAGTGCCTAAGTTGACTTAACAAAAGCTCAGTGAGGCTGCAGAAGTCTGAAGGTGGACTTAACCTTCCTTAAGTTGACCTAAGACTCTGGTGTAGATGTACCCTTAGTGCCTACAAAATGAAGTTTGAGAAATAACCATGACAACAAACTAATTAGAATTTCTGGTTTACAGTTAGCAAACCAAAAGAAGAAGAGAAAAATCCCACAATTTCTTTCACTCATCTTTTCCAAAGACAGATTTTTTTTAAAACTGTCAGAATTTTTTATACCCTCCCTTAGGACAGCCTAAAGAAAGTAAAATGAGAATCCATAATATTCTGAGAGACTCATTTACTATGTATATTCCAGAAGCCTTATTGCAGAGGTGGCCAAACTTATGGAACTCAAGAGCCACACAAATTGATTATTAAACCTTCAAGAGCCACACTGAGGCATACTGCAATATATTTTTACCTACAAAATTGAGTTGCTAACGTTCTTCTGCGAGCCACACTTTTTCATTCAAGAGCCACATGTGGCTCCCGAGCTGCAGTTTGGCCATGTCTGCCTTATTGTATCACTGCTCCCTTGTGCTTGATGCTGTATGAACTCAGGCTTGGGCTTCACATGGAAAATGATCCAGATAAGAAAACTTCTTCCCTTATCACATCATCTTGGGTTGTATTATCATGCAAGGATCTGCCATCTTCAACACTAAGGCCTGCCTGCTTGCTATCATCTTTGATGCAATCTATTCACCATTTTGTCAGCTTTCCTGGGAGTCTCTTTTCCTACCATCCTCTCTGTGACACTAAGACAGCAAGGATTATGCAACCAGAAGGCTAAGTGACCTAAAGATCTCCTTTAGAGAACATTAGAGAATATTAGGGGAATACTGAAATGGTATATATTTGTGAGAATAGCTCCCTGTCTGTTGCCATGGTAAAATGCTTGATCCTGTGATCCAATCTACTTAAATCATACCGGATACTTCACACAGAGGAACTGGATTATGCTAAAGATTTACGCCAATTTAAGTTTTATAATTGCTATAATATTTATGCTTAATGCTACTTGTGCTGAAAGCATCTATATTATTAAATATATGTGTTAGCCAAGATATACTGGTCAACAGAACAATTTACCAAGGGTCATTGTGGTTTCTCTAAAAAAACCCAAATCAACCAACCACAACAACAACAAAAAAGCAGAGTCCTGTGGCACTTAAAGATCAACAAATTGATTTATTGCATGAGCTTTCCTGGGAGCAAATCCCACTTTGTCAGATGCTTTGAAGATGATTTTTCTGTCACTTACAAGTTTTAAATTTGGCAGTTTAAAAATCAAGGTATGATACAAGTGTCATGCTGTTTAGAATGGCTCACAACTGAGAGTGTTAATCTCAGGTTAGACTGTCAAAAAACAGGGCAGGCACCCCAAACTGATAGTATAGAGTCTGATTAGATTTCACCAAGCCAATAATAAATGTGAATTCCTGGATTGCTATGCCTGTCCTACCACGGAATCACAGATAGGCCTTTTAGACTCTCCAGCAAATCTTGCCACCCAGACAAGCTGGACTTTGTGATAAAAGGTTATATAAACTAAAAGTCATGTCACGTTACATTTCTCACAATCCAAAAGGATCCCTACTTATCCCAGATCAATTTGATACTTTGGTTCCCAGACCCAAGACAATGTGAACAGCCAGTTCTCTAGTAAAATAACTGAAGATTTATTAGCTAAGAAGGAAAAATAAGAGCTATTGTGAGTTTAAAGCAGGTAAAATACATCACTGGGTGAGTCAAAGTTTATAAGTTCAAAATAAAAGCAGAGATATAGTAATCTCTCAGTTTCCTAAAAGTCTTTTCAGGGAACCCAGATGTTTCTGGGGATCTCACTTTGCATTTGTACCTTTTTAGAGATACAAGTTCATTCCTTGAAATCTATTTCATAGCTGCTCCAGAAAACAATGTGAATGGTATCTTTACCCACATGTGTTTTAATGCATAGGAAATGAACACAGTATGTGTGAATTCCCATTGTCGAAAACAATGGCCCTTGCTTTGAAGTTAGCACTCTAAGGCTCCAATTGCATTTTATGTATAATTTAGTTACAGTAATACACACAATGTCAAAGACATTCTCATTTTAGCATTAACATACACTTTTGATCTAGGGTGAATTAGTTACAGGGATATGCATAATAATTCCTCAGGTCATTCTATTAACCCTTTAAAATATTGCCACAATATTAGCTTTGTCCCAGTCTTCTGGAACTTCCTCAGTATTCCAAGACTCATTGTAAAGCTACATTAACGGTGTACTTAGCTCCCCGGAAAGCTCTTCTATTACTCTTGGATGCAAGTTACTGGGACATGGTGATCTAAAAATGTCTGTCTTTAGAAGTTGCTGTTTTAGGTACTACCACAATATTAGTGGAATGGAAAGAGGGTTATCATCATTATCTGATTTGATCACATCATGTTTCTGTCCCAAATACAGAATAGAAATACTTATTGAACACTTCTGCCTTTTCTGTATTAATATTTTTTTCCATTTTTAGCTCGTCATGGACCACTGCTGGGATTCTTGATCCTGATATACAGGTACTTAAAAAACTCTTTAGAGTCCTTCATTCTGCTGGCTATAGATTTCTACTCTTGTCTCTCTGCTTCTGTTTTCAATTTTCTATAATTCCTAGCTTCTGATTTCTATTCATTACTATTAACTCTTGTTGAATGCGTTATAGATTATTAAATTTTGTTTTTTTATAGCTCGCTTCACTTCCTCACTAAATCATCAGTTTAACTCGTACAGCCTTCTTCCTTGATTGTGGCTTATTTGGTATCTAGTAAATTGTTCTTAGACAATTCCCAATCATTCATATTTTTCTGATTAAATTCTTCCTCCCAGCTGATTAGGCTCATAATTGTTTTCAGCTTGATGGAGAGTTTGTTTCTGATCTGACTGTGTTGTCTCCTTCCCTTAACTGGGTCTGTTAATCAACAGTAGTTAAAAAAATAATAAATATAGGTTGATTTCATATCCGAGGCCAGAAGAATAGTGTGCAACAACAATAGTAACACACTAATGATTAATTAGCATCCCTGATAACTGCTATGGAACTACATGGGAAAGGCAACAAAAGTGTCAGAACTACTACTTGATTTCTCCACCTGCAGGAATGGGGGGGAAACATACCTGTTGCCTAGGCCCATCTCTTACCCGCCTGAAGTAAAACAACTGGAAGGAGGCAGATGGTTTAGAAAGGAAAGGTAAGAGGGAACTGGGAGAGAGTTAGGGGGCACAGCATCTGACAGTGTGGGTCCCTGTGATTTGACAGAAGCAGCAGCTGCAACCTTAAGCTGTGAAAACCCTTTGACAGTAATGACCACTCCTCTTCCCTTCCCTCCTCCCCATACCACAGCAGTGCAGCTTGTTCTGCAGTTGTGTAGCTGTGGCTACTTTGCCTTCTTTCTGAAAACCTCCCTGTCCAAAGGAGGGTCTTTTCTGCTCTAGAGAAAGGAGCTGACACCATTTGGAGCAGCATTAATTCCCATGCAACTATCTTTCCAGCTCAGAGGACCCCATGTGACAGAGTGCTGATCTCCAGCCCTGCCTTTGGTTGGCCACAATAGCACAGCATGGGTGTGTCTACACCATGGGCTTAAGTCAACTTAAGCAAAGCTGTGGCCACATTTGGAGTTCATTAAGTCGACTTAAGGGCTTCCTTAAGTCAGCTTAATAACTCTCACTCTTTAAGTCGACTTAATGCAATGTGACCATCTAAGCTGATTTAAGAAACCCTATGCAATAACACGTGCCTGATTAAAGTCGACTTAAGCAAACATTTTTTATTAGGACGCTTTCTTAAGTTGACAACCAACTTTGTTAAGTTGACTTAAGAGAAGGGTGGACTCACTAAGTCAACTTTAAGTAGACTTTACTAAGTCGACTTAACAAAATCAGCTTAGCTTTTGTAGTGTAGACATTCTTCCAACCTGTATGCTCAAGCTCTGTGCAATTGGGATTAGTGGGGCTTCCAAGGTCTTAGGGAGGAGAAAAGGAACTATGCCAGACTCTCCACTCCATTAGCATTTGATTTCCCACAGCAGGCCCTGGTATCTTACACTTTGTGTTTTATACAACGTTATGGTTTACCTCAAACTTATCTCCCATGAAGCAAAGCCCATGCATTTCAGAGCTGCTTTACCCTCCCTACCCTAGCTCTCTGAGGCCCATTGCTTTAATACCGACCACTTCATTCTCTTCTCTTCTCCTCTCTTCTCTCAAGTGTTTCCTGTTGTGGTGTCCAGGGGAAACTTGCTGACTGACTATTCCATGGCCAGGAAGGGCACTGATATATATTTTTGTTAACATAAATTTGGAGCTGTTGCTTCCCTTTCCCCTTTGTTTGTTTGTCTGGCTGCCTCTGGACTGTCAACACCTCCTCAAGACAGATAATGCCACCTTCTTTGTGGAAGCTACCAGAAATAAATAATAAATATTTGGTCACTGACTTTGACATTTGTTGGACCATCCAACAAGGGATGCTTGGCGTGCTGTTGCTTATCCATTTCATGTATGAGTTTCTGAAACAAACTTTTCAGTGTAACACTTCTTCTCATCTGGACTCCTCTGGTTTTAGTGGAACATCTTAAGAGGTTGCTACTGCACCATAAAAATGGTTACATCATACTAACAGTGTGACTGATCCTCTATTTTACTATTGTGAGCCATTTAAGTAAATATTTAGTGTTTCTACAAGCTTTTGGAGTAACCCTGCTAGCTGGCTGGAAGTGCTGCAGTACTGTGATAAGGTTTGAAGAGGTGAAGGACAAAGGAAAATTACTCCCTTTAAAACAAAAGGCCTCATTTCTATGTAGTAGGAGAAGCCACTGGAAATGGTGAATGTCAGCAGATACCCCTTTTTACTAGCGGAAGACTAGAATGTTTCTTTTTTGAAATAGAAATGAATGTGTGCCTTGTTTTCTTCAGAGAAGACACTACTCTCTCATTCCAGAATGATTTATGAGGGAACAACAAGCTGTTGTTTAACTTAGACTCTGTACTTGATTTCCAGATGTGTCTTGCCATGCTTTTAGAGCCCTAAAATATTGGTTCTGGATGGGGACTTGAAAGGGTACTTGTAATGAGAACTGTAAAAGCAAATAAAAAAATCAAAACAAGTAAACCATAAAAAACTGATTTATGCATAGTTTCACTAATAAATTCAGTATTTGTTACGTTACAATCCATGGGATCATATTGTTGACTATTTGTAACTGTCCAGCCCCCTGTTGTGCATTTTAAAAATGTTTTATGAATTCCCAAAGCACAAATGGCTTGTCATGACTAAGTTTAATATTTGTTACTTTCTTGATTTTAAAAAGGAGCAGAAATGTATTACAGGTGATCAGCACGAATAGCTCATAGGCTGGAAGACAGCTTATAGGCTGAAAATTATCCTTCAGGACTCTGGTGGATGCTGACAGAAAGCAAAACACATGTGAAACACAGTTAGTCTTTCTTTTTTGGGGTGATCTTCCTTGGTGGGGTATGATGTTGAGCCCTTGACAATAACATTGTCTTGACTGACTGTGTCAGCTGCCTGGAAATCATCAGGGCCCCAAGGGCTATTAGCTATATTTAAAATAGTCACCATCCTCAAAGGTTTTAGTTTTCAATCATTAGGGAGAAGAGGTAGGGAGAAGGGACTTTACTGACTCCCTACAAATGATAGATTACGTGGGGCCCAGTGAGCATTTCAGTTATGAGGGGCCTCTGCTCCATTATTCCCCAGGCTCATCCTTGGTTTGTGTGCCCTTAAGAGATGGAACACTTCTGCCATCAGAGCCAGAATCTGCTCTTAGTTACACTAGTGAAAATTCAGAGGAACTCCAATGATAAACTGAATTACTCTGAATTTACATCAGTGTAAGTAAGAGAAGAATTTGGCCCTTAGATATTAGAAGTGGATGAATGCTCTACTGATCAACAAAGATGAAGCAAAGAGACTGTGAGACTCATAATATAGAGACTTGAGAGAGTGTCTGGTTTTGCTCACTAGGAAAAGGATAGAATTAGTGTATTAATCTGATATTTTAGTTCTTTAATGCAGTAATCTCAATGCCCCATCAGGAAATAACCAAATGATATCCCGATAATAATAATGTCGAAGGTTCAGAGTGAATTACTAATGTATTTTACCATTTCTTTAACAATTATAACTTATTTCAAATGTAGAGAGTTATCATTGCTTTCAGTTTTAAACTGATAAATTGCAGGATATTAAGAGATTCTCTGCTGACTCCAAACAATAGAGAACTTAATTATTGCTAAAAGTATTACTGAAGTGTTATGGAACAATTTGAAATTCAAATTGCAAGGCTAGATTTATTTTAAGTCTGACATTTTTCGCCTGGGCTTTTGCTCTCTACTTCTCTCTTCTGCTCCAACAAAGCAAATCAATTTGCTTTCTAACAGAGGATTCATCCATTTTTATCTAGTTTTTTCTTCTTATTTGCAAGTTTCGGGGCAAACCCTCCTGCACCACATTAGCAAGGCTTGGTGGGGCAATTTTGTATCACAGGTTTGTTTGGTGGAAACAGAACTGAGACCGGAGTACTGTAGTATCTTCAGTCCAAGTGCCCTTGCCTCCCTTTTGCCAGGGATAGAACTGACTGAAAGAATTTTAGTGAAACAATTTACTGCTGAAAAATGCAGTTTCATCAAAACTAATGTTTTGCAGCACCATGGCAATTTTGACAAGACTATTGATGGTGGAAAAAGACATTTAACTTCAACCACCCAGAATGTTTTGTTTTCACTTTGTCATTTTGATTGATTTTATTTAACTATTACACTAAAGTATTTATGTTATGCATATTATGTATTTCACTTTAATATCTTTTAATACAAGATACAAGTGAAAGCAAAATAGGTCATTGATATGAAATATTTTAAATGGCCCCAAATCAATTTTTATTTGAAGTTTTCATTTTGTAAAATTCAGCTTTTCATTCTGATTTGGAACAAAAAATATTTCAAAATGTCAGAATACCCTACTCAATTGAAAATTGCCTACTGAACTTAAATTCCAATACCTAACCAGCTTTAGCCATGGGAAAATGGACAGTGTAGCCCTGTCCTTGCAGAGATCTGCTAGCCCTGCTACTGCTTTTGTCCCATATTGAATCCTACCTGCTACATCATTGTAGGAGACCCAGAGAGCTCTGGTCTGCAATATATTGAGGCTGGACGTCCATTGCACAGGGCCCAGGAATTTTCCCTTCCCATGCCATAAACTAGCAGCAGTTCTCCTGCAGACTGGGTCCTTTCATGGCTATAGAGCACAGATAAAAATGTGCACCTTTAAGTCTAATAATGTTTTCCTCACAATGAATGAAAATAACAAAAATTAAAAACAATCCCACCCAGTAGATAGGAACAGGGGACTGGCATGAGCTGGGCTCCTAGGAGGTCAGTGTCTTCCACAGCCCGGAACCAACTGCCACAATGGGCACCAATTAGCCATCTCAGCAGAGACTGAACACAAATAACATTGAGAGTGCATTGCCCTCTCCCTGTGAGATGTCATCATGGATTTAACTCCAATAACTGCTCTGTGGATAAAAAAAAAAATTCATTTCTCTGCACTGTTTGGAACCCTTCATAGAATTCACTCACTTTTATTAAACTTTCAAAGAAAAACAGAAAGAGACTGCATCATTCTGAGCTCAGTGAGATTAACTGAAGCTCCAGTGACTGCTGTATATCTTTTACCCATTCAGGCTTATCATTTATTAATGATCTCTCAATTTTTTTAGTTATAATTTATCAAGTGTCCAATTCTCTGGAGCTGATAGAGTAATATAATGTTGATCAAAGCCCATGAAATCTATTGCTGGGAGTTCTGCAGAGTCACTTTGAGAGATTACACAATCACTTTAATAAAGATAAGCTGTTGGTGAAAATTTCAAATCACTTCCAGGACACAGGCGAGGAACACTTGGCACTAGTATTCTATTTTAAAGAGCTCATAATATGGTCATAATCCTGTCACAGGGTTTTGTCCCTAGATTTCTCAGATGAGATTTAATGCAAATTCTATATTTCTATTACTTAGGTCCCAAACTTATACAGGAAGCATAGCCTTGGATTACAAACCAAGACACATTTGTTTAAGTCTTGGTCCTATGACAGACTTTCTGTGTGACCTGGGGCAAGTACTTAATTGATTGTGCCTCAGTTCACCAACTGTAAAATGAGGTAAATATTTCAGAGATTCCAACACTATATAACAAAGGCCACAAAAGTTCCCTGAAAATAATTCCAACAAGCATATTTTTTTGAAAAATCATCCAATCTCAATTTAAAAATTGTCAGTGATGGACAACCCTTGGGATATTATTCCAATACTTAATTATACTCACCGTTAAACATTTGAACATCATTTTCCACATGAATTTGACTAGCTTGAACTTCCAGTCATTGGATCGTGTTATACCTGTCTCTGTTAGATTGAAGAGCCCATTACCAAATATTTGTTCCCCACATAGGTACTTACAGACTGTGATCAAGAAATCCTTCAACCTTCTTCTTGCTAAACTAAATAGACTGAATTCCTTGAGTCGCTCACTGTAAAACCTATTTTCTAATTCTTTAATTGTTCCTGTGCCTATTCTCTGAACTCTCTTCAATTTATCGGCATCCTTCTTGAATTGTGGGCACCAGAACTGGACATATCATTGCACAAAAGATTTCACCAGTGCCAAATGCAGACGCTAAATAACTTCCCTCTTTTACTTAAAATTCTTTGTTTATGTATCCAAGGATTACATTAGTCCTTTTGGCCATAGTATTACACTGGAATCTTGTTTTCAGTTGATTATCCACCATGACTCCCAAATCATTTTCAAAGTCACTGCTTATGGCCTACATTCTTTGTTCCTTGATGTATACATTCATATTTAGCCTTATTCAAATACACATAGTTTCTTTGTATTCAGTTTCCCAAGCAATCCAGATTTTTCTGTATTAGTGACCTGCCCTCTTCATTCTTTACCACTCCCACCATCTCTGAGTCATCTGCAAACTTTATCAGTGCTGATTTTATGTTTTCCTTCAAATCAATAATAAAGATGTTAAATAGCATAGGGCAGTGGTCTTCAAACCATGGCTCGTGACCCAGTACTGCGTCGCAGACCTGTGGTTAATGAGTCGTGGCAGTACCACTCAGGAGGGTAGTAGGGAACAGTTGACGAGGATGCCAGCCACTCTGGGTCACCAGGTTTCAGCAAAACGGCCAGCATCCTTGTCAATTTCCTGGGGCTGCTACTGTGGACTACCTAGGGTCATTGGGGTTGTCATGGTGATAAATGGGAGGGTCGTTTAGGTGCTAGGGTAACCTGTCTGTCAGGCCCCCTCTCTTTCAGTTCTCTTTCACTAAAGACTCCTTACACAGCTCTGAATATGCTTCCTCTCATTATTGGATTATAATTTCTC
This sequence comes from Podocnemis expansa, assembly GCA_007922195.1. Taxonomy (NCBI): domain Eukaryota; kingdom Metazoa; phylum Chordata; order Testudines; family Podocnemididae; genus Podocnemis; species Podocnemis expansa. The sequence goes on from ML682040.1 coordinate 4,128,644, forward strand.
CTAAACTCCACATCTGGCAACAGAGGATGGGATATGTGAGGGAGTTTGCTATCCTCAACAATCCTGGCAACTGTGGAAAACCAGAATGCAGTGTAAGAAGCAAAACGGTGGGTTACTTACCAGTAACTGTCCTTCTTTGAGATGGACTGCTCGCATACATTCAGTTACAGGTGTCTACATGCCGCAACACATGGTAGCGCAGAAAGTCTTTAGCATTAGCCTGTCAGGTCAGGGCATACGGCTAACGCCCCCTCCGCGCCGCAACTACGGCAATACAGGTGACAGTGACCCTGACCCTCCCAGTCCCATATACCTTTGCCAACTCCATAGCGGGGACAGTGGGAGGGGCCTGGATGTATGTGAGCAGCCCATCTTGAATAAGGACAGTTACTGGTATGTAATCCACCGTTCTCCTTCGAGTGCTGCTCACATCATTCAGTTACAGGTGACTGCTAGCTGTACCCAAGGATGGTGGGAGGAGCTACAGTCTACCCACACTGAGTACAGCTCTGCCCAAAGTGACATTGTCTCTAGCCTGTTGGGCAATGGCGTATAGCGTCGTGAAGCTATGTATCAACGACCACATAGCTGCCCTGCAGATCTCCTGGATTGGGACCTTGGTGAAGAAGACCGTAGAAGACACCTGAGCCCTGGTAGAGTGGGCTCTCACAGTTTCTGGGCAGTCTTTGATGCAGTTTACAATCCATTTGGAGATGCACTGAGAGGACACTGGGGAGCCTCTCATACGTTCAGCGACCGCCACAAACAGCTGGGAGGTCTCACAGAAGGGTCGAGTATGCTCGATATAAATTAAGAGCACTCTCCTCACATCTAAGGTGTACCACCATCTCTGGGTTTCTGTGACCTGGGAGTCTGGATATAAAACTGGCAGGCACATTTCTTGGTTCATGTGGAAGGGGGTGGCCACCTTGGGTAGAAAGGAAGGGCGGTGATGGAGGACCACCTTGTTCGGGAAGAACATCATATATGCGGGTTCAGAGGAAAGAGCTCACAACTCTGAAACCCTTCTGGCTGAGGTGATTGCTACTAAGAAAGCCACCTTCCATGACAAAACTAGCAGAGTGGCTGAATCCAAGGGTTCGTACAGCGGCTCTGTTAATGCCTGGAGTGCAACGTTCAGATCCCACTGAGGGGTGGGCTTACAAGGGTGGAGAAAAAGCTTTTCCACCCCTTTCAGGAACCTGTGAGATATGGGGTATGAAAAGACTGGGGCCCCGTCTACCTTTTCGTGAAGGGCCAAAATTGCCGCTAAGTGGCCTCTCAGTGAGGACAGGCACAGGCCTTTTTCTCTAAGGTCTAGAAGATAATCCAGAAATGTATGGATTGGTGCTGAGACAGGATCTATGTCTTTGTCACAGGACCAAGTGGAGAAGCATTTCCATTTAGCCATGTATGTGGACCTGGTGGAGGGTTTCCTGCTACCAACCAGGATGTTCTTAACCCTGTCTAAGCAGCACCTGTCTTATTCACTGAGCCAGAGAGCATCCAGGCTGTCAGGTGTAGGAGGCCTGGGTTCAGGTGCCAAAGGCACCCTGAGTCCTGTGTTAGGAGATCTGCCCACTGAGGGAGGCGGAGCAGTGTCTTTATGGACAAGTCCTGCAGGAGCAGGAAACAGTGTTGTCTGGGCCAGTCCGGAGCTATCAGGATAATGTGTGCTCTGTCCGCAAGGACCTTCAGTAGCACTCTGTGGATCAGGGGAATTGGCGGGAAGGTGTACATCAGGGCTCTTGACCAACTGAGGAGGAAGGCATCACTGAGTGAGCCCTCCTCCTGACCCCGGAGGGAACAGAATTGGAGGAATTTGCTGTTCTGTTTCATGGCAAAGAGGTCCACTGGGGAGATCCCCATCTGTCTGTCAACAGGGAAAATACTTTGTTGTGAAGGGACCACTCGTGGTTCACTAGGATTTTTCCTGCTGAGTGAGTCCACTAAGCTGTTGTCCACCCCTGGTAGACGGGAGGCAACTGGTATAAAGTGATGATCTATTGCCAGTTGCCAAAGTTTGCACGCCTCCTCGCACAGGGCCGAGGAGCGTACCTCCCCTTGCCAGTTCGTATAGAACATGTTCGTTGTTTTGTCCGTGAGGACCTGGACCATTCTGCCATGAATTTTATTGAGGAAGGTCATGCAGGCCAGTCTGATGGCCCATAGCTCCTTCACATTTGTGTGGAGGTGTTTGTCCTTGGGGGTCCAGAGACCCTGCATGGAGAGGCCCCCCAGATAGATGGGCTCCCCAGCCTGAGTCCAAAGCGTCTGTTATCAGGGTCATTGAGGGCTTGGGCTCCCTGAATGGAATACCCGCCATCACAAAGCGGGGTCCCTCCAAATGTGCTGGAGAACTGAGAGTACCTTGTCTAGATGGTCTCTCCACAGCTGGAACATTGTGGAGAACCAGAGCTGGAAAGGTCTCATCCTCAAGCGTGCTGTCCTGATTACCGAGGTGGCAGCCTCCATGTGGCCCAGAAGCTGCATGCACTGGTGAGCTGTGGTTAGTCCTGGCACTTGCAGTTCTGTAATGATGGTGCAGATGGACCAAAATCTTGACAGGGGCAAGGACGCCGTGCCTCAACAGGCATTTAGTCGCACCCCTATGATCTCTATGTCCTGAGTGGGGCGGAGCTTTGACTTCTCTGTGTTTATGCAGAGACTGAGGAATCTGCAAAGCTTTACTACCAGTTTGATGTGATGTTGTACTTGGCAGCTTGACTTCCCTACTATGAGCTAATCGTCTAGGTAGGGGTTGATTTTGATGCCCCTCCTGCATAGAAATGCTGTGACCGGTGCTACACATTTTGTAAACACCTTGGGAACCAGCGATAGCCTGAAGCAAAGAGTGGTGAACTGGTAATGGTTCTGTGCCACCACAAACCTGAGGAAGCGTCTGTGGTGGGGTTGGATGGCTATGTGAAAGTAAGCATCTTTTAGGTTGAGGGCTGTGAACCAGTCTCCCAGGGACAGGGAGGGAACAATCTGAGGCAGGAAAATGACGCGGAACTTTATTCTCCTTATGTCCTTGTTTAGTGTTCTGAGGTCTAGAATAGGCTGTAGATCCCCATTGGGTTTGGGGACCAGGAAGTATTGGGAGTAAAACCCCTTGCCCCTCTCCCACCTGGGGACCTTTTCTATGGCTCCAAGGGAGAGGAGTTTTTGGCATTCGGCCTTGAGCCAGTGTAACTGTTCTTGGTTTCCCAATGCTGCACAAGGGGGCAGTTTTCTGTCCAGAGGGGTTGAAGGAACTGGATGCGGTATCCTCGCACCACCGTGTTGAGGACCCACTGATCTGGTGTAATGTGGGTTACCAGCGGGCAAAGTGGTGCAGCCAGTGGGGGGAGAACAGGAACCCTGGCACGCTGCCCGCGAAGGGACCGTCAAAAACGCTGTTTATGGCCTGAGGAGCAGTCGTACCCCTGTCCACATTTTCTGGACTGTGAGGCATTGAGCTTTCCCCCCTTACCTGGATGATTCTTGTCCTTATCCAGGTCCCCAAGGTGGCACTGGGGGAACTGGAGAGATCTTGGGAACTGACTCCGCAGTTGAATTTGTTGCTTTAATTGCTGCAACTGCTGTTGGAACTGTTGATGTGGTCTCGTTGAGTGCCTGTTGGATTGTGGGGTGTATATCTCTAGGGACTGAAGCATGGCCCTTGAGTCCTTCATACCATGGAGCTTCATATCCATGGATGAAGCAAAGACGTCAGGGCCTTCACAGGGGAGGTCTTGGATAATTTGCTGCATCTGTGTGGATAGGCCTGAGCCTTGGAGCCAGGCCAACTGATGCATGATGAATGCGGAGGCCATGGTGAGGGCCGCTGTATCCACTGCATCCCAGGTTGCTGCCAGATCATTCCTGGATGCCCTCTCCCCTTCCTCTAGCATATAGTCTCTCAGGAGCTCCTCAGAGATGGCCATCCGGAAGTTTTGCATGGCCTCCCACAGGTTAAAGATGTAATGTGTCATTAAGCCTGAATGGTTGGAGATATGTAGCTGGAGGGCCGCAGAGGGAATATACCTTCCTCCCCAGGAGGTCGAGCTTCTTCGCCTCTTTGTTTTTGGGTGTGAAGCTCAGCTGGCCCTGTCTCTCCCTTTGGTTATGGCATCAACCACCAAGGACCCTGGGGTGGCGTGATGAAATAAGAAAGAGAACCCATCAGGAGAGATGTAGTATTTCTTATCCGCAACCTTGGACACTGGCAGGATTGAGGATGGTGTTTGCCAGCGTTCTTGGATGATGCAATATACTCCTGAGTGTAAAGGGATTTGCCACCCTTGCTGGAGGGGCTCTATGGCAAGCATCGAAGAGGGAGTCATCCTCCACTTGGATTACTCCTAATTTCAATTTAAGGTTCGCTGCCATACGACAGAGTAGGTCCTGCTCAAAGTGGGGATCTCCCTTGCGGTCAGTGGACATGTCAATTAGATGATCATTTCGTGACGAGGAAGACTGGGCCCGGGATCTACTGCACTGCATAGAATCAGGATTGGGCTCATCGTTGGAGAGATCCAAGGACTCCAGTGGAGGTGACTGAGCATAGCGGGATGAAGTGTCATCGGTTGTTGTGCTCAGCCAATTGAGGGTCCACTCGTTATGGGATGATCTCACTAGAGGTGTAGATGCAGTGGGAAGAACAGACACCTCCTGTTGTACCCATGGTCTTGCTGACCTCACTAAGCTCGGGGATGGGGAGCTCTTGCGAAGTCGCTTCCTCGGGAGCTCCTCCTGAGAAAGGGAGGGGCAGTCCTTGGAGGACGATCTAGAAGACACTCCACCTGATGTCCGAGAACCCGGTACCATGGGCTCTTCAGAGGAGCGATGGAGTGAAGTTTCCTGCCCCTCTGTACCTGACTATGGCACTGGTGGAGTGCTGGGTGGTGCTGTGCTGGGTCCCGGTGTTGGCCTAGCCGCTAGTACCTGGTTACAGAGCGGTGCCGGGTCAGAGACAAGCATAGAGCTGGGTGCCGGTACCGGTGTTTGTGCTGGGCTAGATGATGGTACTGGGCTTGTCGGTACCAGGCCTGGCGGCACTGGATTTGGCGGTACCGGGTTTGATGTTGGTACCATGAGGGGTGGTACCATGTCCTGTGGTACTGATGGAGACTGTGCCACTTTGTTCTTCTTCTTCCGCACCAGAGCTGGGTTATGGTGCCTTTGATGGGCCGTCGGTGGTGCCTGTGCCGGTATCTGTCTCGGTACTGCTGAGAGGCTACCCAGTGACCAATGAGCTCGGTGCTGGAGTGGTACCGCTGCGGTTCGAGGTTTCGAGCCTGGTACTGATGATCAGTGGTGGGGTTCCTGAGCCTGAGCCAATTGGGGATCTGGTGGAGTGCTCATGGCCTGGCTGGTTTTGGGGGTGGTTGGCACACTCCCCAAGATCAAGAGAAGGTGGTGTTCCCTTTCTGAGCAGGTCCTCCGCTTGAAGGACTGGCAAATGGAGTATTCCACCGCGAGGTGGGACTCACCCAAGCAAGCGAATCATTTCTCAAGCAGCTTGTCCATCGGAAAAGCCTTGTAGCATTCCAAGTACAGCTTGAAACCAGGCATCTTGAATTTTGCGTGAAAGACAGGCACTTGCATTTCACAAGTTTAAGCTGATCCGAACCAACGGCTGATGTCAGAAAAAGGAACTCGGAGGGTCAGGGTCATGGTCACCCATATAGCCATGGTCGTGGCGTGGAGGGGGCGTTGGCCGTGTGCCCTGACCTGACAGGCTAATGCTAAAGACTTTCCAAGCTACTGTATGCTGTGGCACTTAGACACCTGTAACTGAATGATGTGAGCGGCGCTCTGAGGAGAACTTTATTTACTGCTTGCATGGGGTTTGGGTTGTAACTGTGAAAGCTGATCTGTTTGCCTAAGGGCTAGCTGGCTATTCTGAAAGCTGATCTGCCTGCTGTTAAGTACAAGAAAGAGAACTGAGAGAGAAGGGGCCCGACAGACAGGTTACCCTAGCACCTAAACGACCCTCCCATTTATCACCATGACAACCCCAATGACCCTAGGTAGTCCAAAACACCACAGCTACCAAGGGTGGAAGCAGCCATGGGAAACTTCAAAGGACACCAGCTGCCTTGGGGCGCAGGTAGCAGCAGGACAGCTGATGTCCTTATGAATTTCCCGTGGCTGATTCCACCCAGGAGTAGCAGCCACAGGAAATTTATGACTGTGTTGGGTCACAGTCATAAATAATTTTTTCAACTGGCTTGCAAGAAAAAAGGTTTGACAACCAGTCGCATAGGGCTAAGAATTTATCCCTTTGGGACCCCTTTAGAAACAAATCCACTCAAGGACAATTCTCCATTTACAGTTATATTCTGAAACCTATCAGTTAGCCAATTTTTTAATGAGTTGTCAACTCCTGAATGCAAGTTACATGGACCTGCTTATTTAGAAATGTTTAACTTTGCAGCTGCCTATGATAGGGTGGATAAAACCCACACTGAGACAGACGTTATTAAAAAACAACAAGGAGTTGTGTGGCACTTTAAGACTAACAGATTTATTTTTTGCATGAGCTTTTGTGGGAGAAGATCCCATTTCCTCAGATGCTTCGAAGATCTTCCAGGACCAGTTGACTGCAGAGCTTGTTCCAGCTAGAGCAAGCACTTAAAGGGGAGCCAGCGAGCACAGAAGGATGACAAATGTTGTATAGAGCATTAAATGTTACCTGTCAGGGATGTTAAGCCTTCAGTTCAGTGTCTAAATCAAGACTTAAAAGACTTAGACTTGATCTAAGCTCAAGCTCCGCATGTCACATGTGGTGCAGGAATGCCACCAAAGAAATGCCTATGCATTTAAGACTAAAGTGTTAGATTTAATCTTTTGGGAAATGTTAAAGCAATGGAAAATGCTACTATCCTGAAAGCCAAACCCTTTGGATGCACTTCCTGAGCTCAGGGGATTGTTCTGGAAAAAGGTGATGTTGCAGACCATTGGTCATCAAGCTTTTTTCCTTCGGCACCCAGCTCCAGGCCCCTCTGCCATGCGGTGACCTTCCACTGTGTGCTTGGGGGAATGGGCTGCCCCCTGCAGGATCAGTGCTGGCTGGCAGGAGAGCAAGGGGCAGCCGCCCCCCCTCCCATAAGCAGTGCTGGCTGGTGGAAGACTGAGGGCCAGGCGCCCCTCCCGCTGGGATCAGCGCCAGCTGGCAGGGGAGTGAGGGGCAGCAACACCCCCACCCAGAAGCAGCACCAGCAGTTAGGAGACTGAAGGTCAGCCACCCCCGCTCCCAAAAGCAGAGGTGCAAGGGGAACCCCCCCCCCAGGTGCAGCATGGGTGCTGTGACCCAGTCCTTTCGGGTCTGTGACCCAGTACTGGGTTGCGACCCGTACTTTGACAAAAACTGTTGTAGAGGCTAAACAGCCCAATTCTGCCATCATAAAAATGCTGAGGTTGTTATAAAGATCCTTCTGAGAAAATATGCCTCCTTCTTAAATTCTCTCTTAATCAAACTTTTGGAATGACAAGAAACATGGCCCAAAGAGAAAAAAGGATGAAGGTTCTATAAAACATGTCTGAAACTTGAGAATACTGTTCTACTTCAAAGCTATGACAGAAGAAATAAAAGTGTTTCTTCTGAACCACCAAGTTGGTTTATGCTCTGAACAGTGACATATATCCTCTCTGTAATTCTTCAATCTGTTTTTAATCCTTACTATCTATTTAATCCTGTTGTCCATCTAAAAGTCCAGTCATTTTCTGTTCCTTCGTGCACAAAACCGTGTGTTTTTATACCACAGGTGTTATGTTAGGCCATATCTACACTGTAGAGGGAAGTTGATCTATTTTAAATCAACTTTCACTCACTAAATTCTGGAAGTCGCAGGAGTGTGATCACACTGTACTCCTTGCATCAGGCTCTTGCATCCCCACTAGTCACCACTGGGACAACTTTCAAAGCAGTGCATCATGGGCAGCTATCCCAGGGTGCAAATACACACAGAGGCTTTTGGGAAATTGTCATCCTCCCGTGATGCAAAGTGCTCCCTCTCCATCCCTTCCTGTCATAAACAAACATCAGGTTCATGTCATGGCTACATAGTTATGGAGCCCACTCAGCTCTGCACTATCACTGTGAGTATTCCAAAGACCTGATGCCTTATCCTGCAGTATTTTCAATGGCAAAAGAGGAGCCACAGACTAGAAAATTGTGATGTTACTGAGGCCGACCTGCTACAATCCATAAAGTGAGAAAACTTCTGCTTGCTGTTGGCTCACACATCATCTTCAGCCTATGGAGCACTGGTTCTGGGCCTGGGAACCAAAATGGATTGGTGAGACAGCACTGTAATGATGGTGTGGGATGATAAGCTGTGGCTACAGAATTTCTCATAAATATCGTGATTTCTTTTGTTGGTTTAGAGCTGTGCAAAAACAAACTTCTTGCCTCACAAGTTGATGAGATCCAAGAGGTCAGCTCCATGCCAGTTGGTGTTTGGGCTGTGTGGTCACCATGAGCTGTTCAGCTACCAGCTCTCTCCACACCGAAAACAGGAAATAAGAATTCAAAATTTTCCAGGGCTTGAGGGGAGGAACTATTTCCTCATAACAGGGCCACAGCACAGGAGAGTGCAAATGTCCTGAGTGGTCAAAATAGAGACTTAGCTACCGGAGGCCAAAGACGTTGACTTATGTTGCGCTTTGCCTACACTGACAGTAATTCAACCTTTAGAGTTTGATTTCAGCACTACAGCCCTTAGTAGGTCAAATTTCAGCACACTTTAGGTCAGCATGACTGACGTGCCAGTGGTGATGGTGCCAGTGGAGACGTCTGCTTTAGGGGGTTGACATAAGTGGCATTATATTGACCTCCGTTGTCAGTGTAGACTAGGCCTAAGTGTAAAATCCTAGTGAAGACAAGGCACTGTAGCTTTGATCTCAATCTAGCTAACTGAAATCAACCCCAGGTGGGAGGTGTAGGGATTACTTGGTTAACTACACAAAGATAAAAACAACAGTGTTTTGTCTTCACTATAATTTTACACTGAGATAACTACCTGTATAAAAACCACACCTTTATTTACAGTGACAGCAAAGACAGTCACTTGAGTAGTTATCATCATACTTCCCTTTTATTGACAGTCTTACCCTTTCTGAGGGTTGTGTTTAGCTTTTTGCTGCCTTTTTCTTTTTTCTCTACCATGATCATTTTCTGAAACCAAAACACTTGGCAGAGACAAGCATAATAAAGACTCTCTCTTGCCTTATGTCGAAAGCTTTAGCAAATGGCCTTGTCATATTCAGAAATATTCAGTTTAGTATATCCTTTCCTCTTACAGGAAGAGGCTCTTTTTATTCTTACCAAGTCCAGGAACAAATTAATTTTAGCTCAGAGCTAAAAAAAAATCACACTAACCCTTATTTCATCACAGTCAGGGGCCTCTCAGAGAAATTTATCGCAATGAATGGAAAACAGCCTGCTCAAATATGAAACCAATACCAAACTCATCCAAAGTGCATAAGGGGCCTGATTCTGAAGTTACACTGGCGAAACAAACAAGGAGTCCTGTGGCACTTACAGACTAACAAATTTATTTATTGCATGAGCTGGTGAAACTCCTTTGATTTCAGTGGAATTACTCCTGAATTACAGAAGAGAAAGAGAGATCAGAATTAAGGTCAAAGTATGTTAATTTAATCAATAGTAGACAGGATTTGCATGTGAAAAAAACTACTTTTATAATGTAGCAAGAATGATGACGCTGTTATTTGAAGAGGTGCTGACACTATATACTTTTGATCTGTGCGGGGTTCTTTTCTCTGTGATAGATCATGGGATTTTACTTTTCTGCATAATGCCAAGTTGATGGTTAAGTTTTTGGAAATTGTTCGCTCCCCCAAATCAAACGCAATTTAATTAGAACAAAAATTTGTTCACTCAGAAGTTGGAGTACATTTTTGCCAGGCTGGCAGACTCTGCATTGAAAACTGACACACTTTAAAAATGTTGAACACCTTAATTACAGATGCAGAGCTTTAATTATGTGGGGTTATTTTTAGCAGCAATGTTGCTTTGTCTTTATTCATATGTCACTTTACTGAATATTGAATAGTAATTCAGTTTCAAAATGGATGCATTTTGATATCTTGCTACTCTTATGTTCATTTTCCTGTCAAGGAAATGGTGTCTTTAAAATGATCTGGCTAACATGCAGTATTTATACTGTGTTGTATGTTTTTAAGTATCATATCCGCTTTGCAGCATATTGGTGCATCTCTTGTATTCTAATTCAGTTTGGGCTACAATGGCAAATGATAGTATGCTGTAGGTCCACACGTTTCCTGGAGCAAACCTTAAGTGGACTTTTGGATCCATAAAGACAACCTGTGCATATAAATGTGACTGTTTTTGGAGGAATCCAGATTACTGTAAACAACTTAAAGCTTCATGCAGGCATTATGGGATCAAGTAGCAGTTTACAATACTTCAGTCTATGTTTTTGGGGGGATTATTTGTACTTCTTGTTCATTTGTGTCCTGTACATTTTGAAAACCATTTATTCTAGTCCTACATTTTCAGCTAAGCCTCATTTGCTAAAAAACTGCATGATCTGGATATTCATTCAAATATTTGATTTTGGATTAGAGGAATTCAAAAAAAATCATAACAAAATTTCAGTTTTTGCAAAATTTTAACAGGTCTTTTAAAACTGTATCAGCCAATTTTTACTTAGAAAACATGCAATTTTGCATATTTGAAAGCCAAATTACTTTGGTGAATTTCACCAAAAAAGAAAACTATGAAAAACACAGAAAGGGCCCACATCTTCAGCACTACCACATTATAATTTGGCTAAGCCCACACTATAATAGACAATTCTGTTTTGAGAATAGTCAGTTTATCTTCTCTCTTATTTCCAGGTATATGAAACAGTGAATGAAGCTCAAAGGTATTATTAAACTACTTAAAAATTTAAGAATAAATTATATAAGTAGGAGGTTTAAATAAGATAATTAGGTATTAGAAAACCTACTCCAGGGCCATATCATATCGTCAGTTTTTAAACAGGTCTTCATTAGGTTTCAAGGAGTCCTCGAAACTGTTGGCACAAACAACTTCTGCAAACATATTTTAAACAATTGACTGCTGACAAACTATCCCTGTTGGCTCTTCACTCTAAGCTAGATTTAGTAGACCAGTTTTCAGTTTAGTTCTAATAATGTGGATAATAAATAGTATGATGGAAAAGAAGGAAGTTAGCTCTGGCTTAGCAAGGTCTTTAAACACACGTTCTTCTTCGAGCGCTGCTCGGATGCATTCAGTAATAGGTGTCTCCATGCAGGAGCGCTGGATTGGGCGGAAAAAACTTGTCCTAGCCTGTCAGAAGAGGGGAGGCGGCCACCACCCCTCGCACCACCCGTGGCTATATATATGGCTGCCTCCCCGCCCCCTTCTCAGTTTTATTCCTTCCGCCTTGCGCGTTGGAATTGGAACGTCTGCTCCTTGCAACTCGCAAGCAGCCTGTCTCTTGGCCTTCTACTCACTGTCCGGCGGGGCACATCTCTTTGTGGATTTAACTCCACCGTGAGAGTCCCCAACACCAGACCGGAACATTGCATCAACAATGCCGGGGTTTAAACCCTGCGCCAAGTGCGGAAAGGCCTTCCCTCGGGAAGTGCCTTAGGTGCCTGGGCAAAGACCACATGGTCTCGGCATGTTCCATCTGTCTCTCCTTTAAAACACGAACAATTAAGGAGAGGGAACAGTGACGCTGCGCCCGAGCCTCGGAGGCGGTTCGGCACCCTTCACCCAAGGCTTCAGGTTCGAGGCTGGCACTGAGACCCAGCTCGGCACCAGAGCCTATGCCGCACCGTGCCACTGGTGGCCACGGCCACTGCACCACCTTGGTGCCAACTCCGGCACTGCAGTGCCTACCCAGCACCTCAGCACCGATCGAGGTTGCCCTCAGTCAGCCTGGCACCGTCAGCACCAGGCTTGCCTCAGCACCACGCTGTATCATCTCCAGTGCTGATGACACGGTACAGCCAGGCACCGCCGGTGTCAACCTCACCCCGGGCACCAGCTGACTCCACCCTCGGCACCACAGAGCCCAGTGCCGCAGGAACGGGAGCCTTCCCACCCGCGCAGTCCTCCCTCCACCAGTGAGGACTTGCCCGTGACTCACGCGGAGTCGCTTCTCATCCTGTCCACCCCGGAAGTGGTGGAGGCAGCATGAGCCCTGTTGCTCCTCCCGACTCCCCCTGCCCCACCTCCAATCAGAAGGGGCAAACCGGCCTTCATCTCAAAGGTCTGGGTTCATTCAGGATGCTCACCCTCACCTTCCAGCCCCTGTCTTCCACCCCAGCGGGGGCTGACACCACTCCACCGCCGGCACCAGGCCGGGAATCCTGATTCCCTTCCCCGTCTCCAGCCCGGAAGAGGGACCTTCTAGGGGCTCCAAATGGCCCCAGCGCCACACATCAGCCCCATCACCCTTCCGGTTTTGGCCGCAAGAATGGTCCCCTGAGGGAACTCCCTCCCCTCCACGGCGGACCCCCGGTGCCGTGCTGTCCCTGGCACTGGAGTCCTTTACGGGAAACCTCTTGGCGCACTTTGACCTGTTGCGCCAGGCCACGGTTCATTTAGTTATGGAGGTGGAGCCACTGAGTTCCCCCTCCCCCCCAATACCCTGTTCGGACTGGCATTCGCCTCCATGGTGCCCTTAGCAATCCCGCCCCACCTGAGTGTATGGGACCTCGCATGCTCCCGGTGGCAGAGTCCAAGCTCCATCCCCCCGGTTTCAGATACGGTGAGCATGAAGTATCGGGTACCCGAATCGGACTACCCCTCGCTCGCTGGCCATGTAGTTCCCCCTAGGGACGTGGTCCAGATGGCAATGGGGGCCAGAGAACCCCCCAGGGACCTCCTCCCTGCCTCCAGGGAAAGTAGGGAGCCGGATCTGTGAGGCCATAAGGTGTATTCTTCATTGGCCTTTCAATTGCGAGTGGCAAACAACCAGGCTATAACCAGCAGGTACTTGCTAGATGTCTGGGAGTCATTTGGGAGATTTAGAAATATGCTTCTTCCCGAGGCCAGGTACAAGTATGATGCCTTCCTGGAGGAAGCCAACATAATCCCTCAAGACCCCCTTCTTTCAGCCCGTGATGCAGTGGACACCGTTGCCCGCACCATGGCCTCGGTGGTTACCCTCCGCAGGGTAGCATGGCTTAGGGAGGCTAGAGCACCCCCTAATGCACAGCAGGCGGTCCTTGACCTGCCCTTTGAGGGGAATGTCTTGTTTCCCCCTGAAACCCTCTCTGTGGTGGGCATAGCCCGGGATCCTCAGGGAGAGGCCAAATATTTCGGACTTCTCCCTCCCAGACCCTCCCCCCCGACTTAGCTCCCCACTTCCCCAGGCGGGACAATCCCTTTTCCTTCCTGCCTCACTCATGGCAGGAAGAGGGCCTTCACCCACCCCTCTCCAAGGAGGAGCCCCTCTGACCACCACCACCCTCTTTACCCTTAGGGTGCAGGGGGCCCTAGGGAGTCACTGCCGCAGATGGCCAAGGCCCCCCCCCCATAGAGAAGGCAGGTCCAGGGGAACCATCCCGGTCCTTCCTCATTCTTCCCTTTCCCCAATTGCAGGAGCAAGAATTAGACCAGGACACCAGGGGCTGACAATACAATGACGCCCGCCTACGGTGCCAGTACCCCAATACTGTAGCTACCACCCCCCACTCCTCACCTCTTAAGCAGTGACTTCTCCAAGGACAGAAACTGCCCCTCTCCTATTCCTAACAGCCTTCCTTCCTGAATACTCTCCACTGTGTTCCCTGCCCTAACCCCTCGCCGAGGGATGGAGGCATGTCTCGTTGTAGGCCCAGTGGTGGCGGGGCTCCAAGACACGCATATCCAAAGCCGACTCGCAACAGGACTGTGCCTGTGGCCATGACGTGTGTCCCAGTTAGGTCCCCTCATTCCGGGTCAGTGGAAGGGGAAGGGACACCCCTGGTCACACCACCATCTTCTGCGCTGTGACCCCAACCCCCTTTTGACAGGAATTTCTCCTGCACACTAAGGGGACACATCTGTGTAGCAATACAGCTACCTGGATAGCTATTTCATCAAGAAGGTATCTCTAGAGTGGGTTTTACCCCTGCACGGGCCCTAGGTATGGCCTACTCCTCCCCTTTTCCCACCCTCGCACGGTTCCTCATCTCTACCCGCTGGTCCTCTAGTGGGAACCAGGGGCCCACCTCAGGAACCCTTACCTTAGTCTACCCTCTCCAAGGTAGCCCACGCTTCCCCGACCTCACCAAAGCACAGCTGGGGGCACCCTTTTAAAACCCTGAGGGGGAACACCTTGTTGTGTGCCATATGTTGGGAAACTGCGAAAGGTCTATCCCTTCGACCGCCCTGCTGCATATAGTTCCCGCCTCGGTATCCACTGCCTTCTGGACAGCTGTCTACATCAGACAGGTTGTTCCCTAGTTCTGGGGCACTTGTGTAATCTTTTCCCCACAGTCTTATTCCCTGGCAGGACATGACCCCCCCCCTTCTGCCCTGCTTCCCCGCGGGACCGTTCCACTATGCCATTCATAGCCCCTTAGTGCTACTGTGGTGTTTCCCCATGTGCGTTGGCGGCGCCTGGCAATTCTGCAGTCCCCTCTTTCCTTTCTCAAGGACCCGTTGACACCCACTGCTGTTCTGATGGCGTGATACACAGAGAACCCATTCTATACAACATATAACAGTTTGGGGTTATACACCTTTTATTCGGTCTCTGGCTCCCTCTGGGGAGACAACTTCATTGGGTTCTCTGATCCCGGGGTGCCCTTCAGATGCAGCAGCTGCCACCTTGTTATGGTCCCATTCTCTAGCTTAAGAAGGACCCTTCCTTGGCAGCGGAGTTCTTCAATATCCATGTATTGAAGAATTTTCCTCCTTGGCAGCCCTGGCATGGCAAAGTGGTAGCATTATCTCTCCGGCAAGCACCATAGGTACTGAGTCCGTGGCCTTTCACGGCCCTTCTTCGATTCTTCAGTCGCTGAGGGGCTGACTAGATGGTAGTAAGAGTTCTCTTCCGTCCCTCTCCTTCCCCCTCATGCTTGAGTGAGAGCTTTGAGAGGCAAACCCCGCAAGCTTAGACCAGCAGGGCCCTCCCATACATTCTAGTGCCCTGAGGGCCCTAGTAGACCCATCTTGTCAACATTGCCTCAGGCCGCCTTGTGGTCAATATTTTTCCAGAACCTCTCTCCTGCGAGAGCCCGGTCGTGGGGCTGGTTCAGCTGAAAATGCGCGCTTCTGTGCTACCAGCTCATTAATTAGCATGCTGTAGGCCCTGTCCTGCTTGGCTCAACTCTATACACCATGGCTAGTGTCTCGTGGTCTTCTCAGTTGCCCTTGAGCCCATCTCATGGCCTTGTATCCTTATTTCTCTCTTTTAACCAGATGGCTTGCTTGGCTGCATCCTAGATAAGGGGCATTGTCATCCCCTTACTTCTTCCTGTGTACTCAGTAGTCGCCAGATCAATCCATGACTATGAGGCTCCTGCAAAGCCTTTGGGTGCTCTATGCCTACCCTTTCTTTGTTCTCGCGCAAGACGCGCCCATATGGCTAGTCTCATTTGCTAGCTTTTAGTGTTCTCCTTCGGGTCCACGTGACACGGCCTGGGCCAGACATCGTAGTCTGTCGGTTACATTCCATGTCTTTCCTCCTAGGCAGGGCACCCGTGCAACCTGTTTTCTTAGACTGCATCCTTTTCTCCAGGTCAGGTGACCTTGCCCGACCTGCATATGCGTTCTGCCCCAGTGGGTTCGGTTTTGCCCTGTTCTGGTTGTCCCTCAGCTCTTGCTTCTTCTGGGCCCGTCAAGGCCCGTCTGCCTCTTGTCTTCAGTGAGCGTCTTGCTGTGGGGCCTCTACCTTACAGGGTTTGTTGCTGTGCTGAAGGTGGAAGTACCAACTCCACCCACCATCCATCAGCATGTCTAGTAGTCACCTATTACTGAATGCATCCAAGCAGCGCTCGAAGAAGAACAGTGGGTTACTCACCAGTAACTGTCCTTCTTCGAGATGGGCTGCTCAGTCCATTCAGGTCCCTCCCCTCCATCCCAGCTTCTGGAGTTGGCGACTCTAAGGAACTGAGAAGGGGATGGGGAGGTGGCCATATATATAGCCACGGGTGGCGCGAGGGGCAGTGGTCGCCTCCCCTCTTCTGACAGGCTAGGACAAGTTTTTTCTGACCAATCTGGCGCTCCAGCATGGAGACATCTATTACTGAATGGATCCGAGCAGCCCATCTCGAAGAAGGACGGTTACTGGTGAGTAACCCACTGTTGTTTCACTTTGAGCACAAGAGGAGTCCCAGAACTCTTGATAATCTTTATCCATATAAATATTTAACCCCATTTTGAGTCCTAAACTCTTGGCCTCACTGACTTCTTGCAGAAATAAGTTCCCCACTTGAATCGCAGAGAAAATGTTCTGTTTTTTAAGTTAGAAATTAGTTACATATATACGTAGGTTTTCCTTCTGGTTTCAAATTTAAAAATCAGTTACATACTTGGGTCCTCAAGCTTGTTGCTTGCCAACAGTATTAATGATAGATTATGTGTAATTGAGCAACTAAATACACCTTATGGTCCTAATGCTTTGATTGCTACTTTAGTGTTCAATGTTCTGTCTGTCTGAGAATGCTTGCTAGGAGAAAATAAAACAAAAATGTAACAGTGCTTAGTGAGCACTGAGCACTATAAAGCAATCAAGAACAAAGGCAGTGCCAAATTAATGCAATGGACACTTGCCCTTGCAATGTACAGTACTGCCACACCCCAAAACCATGAGACTGGCTTATAAATCATGATATTATTTTAAAATAATACACAGTGGGGTCTTGAAATTTGCCTTCTTGTTTCTGAGCCTTTAGACTACACTTGCTTCACATTTTTGAACTTTCTGGTTTACTATTTTTAAAAATGAAAACTGAGACCCTCAATCAATCTCTTGATTTCAGTAGCTTGGGCTTTCAGAAAATACCAAATATCACAAGACTCACAATAAAGTCACAAGAGTTTCTTTTCAAGTTGATAGAATAGTTCAGCAAGAAAGAAAATATCAATTATCAAGTTTTCTTCCTCAAGATTTGTGTGGGTTGGAGCTGATGTTTACAACATAAATACAAGCAAAATATAAATCAGAAAACTACTGAAAATCTCCAGAGCTTGGAGTTTGATTTGGCTGTCTTGCTATTGGGACTAGAGTCCCATCTTTTCTAGTTTCCTAGCTCAAGAATGGGATATTCTTATTTAAACACCTGTGCATGGTGAGTTAGAGCTGATGACAACAAAGGCACCCCTTCCCATCCCCACACATGCCTTTGAGTCTTGCCAAAGTAAATTTACCCAACTGGTTATGATAAAAGTCCAAACAAAATTGTTTAAGTGTTCTTTGTGGATACGTTATGGGCTGACATCCCCTGCTAGAAAGGGAGAAAGCTCAGTTTGAGTCATGCTCCACACCTGGGGGTGTTTTACTAATTGTCTCCTGTACCAAGGGGAAGGACTAGCTAAAGGCTCATCAGGCACATGGACTTTATATGGAGTTGATGGAGGTTGGCTGGCTAGGAGAAGAAAACTCAGGATGAAGAAGATAGAAAAGTTTCTTCTCCGTGAGAATTGCAAAAGAGCCTAGAGAAGACAGGACTCGACTATAGAGAGAAACAGATAGGCTATGTTTGCACATAGATGCTTATTTCGAAATAAGTTACTTTGAAATAAGCTAATTTGAAATAAAATCCTTAATTCGATTTAACTTAAATTGAATTAAGGAAAAACACCAAATCGAAATAGCAAGTTTGGACACAGGATTGCTATTTCGATTCAGGAGAGGGGCACCCTGGGAGGTGTGGCAACATTGCCCCCTGGCAGGGCCAGGTTGCCACCCAATCCCGTGCCTGGCTCTCACTTGGAGAGCCAGGCAGGGGAGAAAGCCCCCAGGGCAGGGATCCCCCTGCCCTGCATCCCCCACTGCTGGTGGGGCAGCGGGGGAGGGACCACAGGGCACCCCAACAGCCACCTGGGGGGGCAGGTCCCTCAACAGGCTAGCCCCGCAAGGGAGGCTTGCTGGCTGCCACCCAGGTGGCCGGTCCCGTTGCTGGCTGGCCCTGCAAGGGGGTTTGCACGCAGCCGGGGGTCCACAGCCGGCTTCCCCCTCTGCCCCTGCTTGCTGATTGGCTTCCTGGCCAGGGTGTTGAGGGAGGGTGGGACATATTGACATAACAGATCCAGACGTGGTTATTTCAAACCCACAGTTTTGAAATAACCCTCATTTCGATATATAATGAGGTTTTATTATATGAAAATGATTTGCCTTATTTTGAAATAAGGGAACTCCTTATTTAGAAATAAGGAAACATCATCTGGACATAAGCATTTTAAAATCAAAATAATGAGTTGTACTTCGATTTAAAAGCCTTGTGTGAACATAGCCACAGAGAATAGATCAGGCTCACGTTGATGGGACCCCTGAATTAGGACTTAATCAGGCAGGAAATCCTGAAGGAGACCCATAGAGAAATGCATAGGCTCCTGGCATGCAAGTCCTGATCTAGAGGAGCAGAAAGATGCCTAAGAGAAGCTGCCAGAATCCCTAGAGAAAGTAAGGGAAAACCTCAGATAAGCAACAGAGGAAGAACTTGAAGGAGCAGGTTAAGCTCCTGTGGGGGAGGATCACCAAAATCACATTACTAGATCTGAGAGGGGCAGAAATATTATTAGTCCAAGAGAAAGAAGATGGCGGGAGGACTGGGAGAAAGACAAGGCCTGAGAAATAAAGGGTGGCTATGTTAAACCCAGTCAGTGGAGAAGGAGCACAAGGGGCTTAGCAGTGGCCCAGGGAAACAGTAGCAAGTCTGAAGAGGAAGGTATTTAATAAGGTGTTCCTGGGCCAGTACCTAGAGTGGAGGGTGGGCCTGGATTCCCCTGAAATAGGCTCATGGAAGCCTGACATAAGGAGGCCAGGGTGGAACTGGAGACTTACCCCCAGAAAGATGGGCTGAGGAATGGCCCAACAAGGAGAACTAAAGGCTCCTAAACCATTAATTTTTGAAAACTTAAAAGAAAATTTGGATTTTTTTGGATAATTTTTTAAGGGCATTTGGCACATCTTTGTGAAATGAGGAGAACTGACATGCAAGGGTAAGTGTGCAAACCGTTGATCCCCCCCCCCCATGGCCAGTTGTAACTGAAGTGACAAGCACATGTGGTTCTATGCACTTTTAGAGGAGGATGCAATATGAGCTCTCACCAGCAGCTTGTGCGTGGCAGGAGGGCATAGTAGGCTGAGATATGCCTACTAACAATCTTGTGCACAAATAGGCACTGGAGCCTCAAGTCTTTGAATCACAAAGGGCGCATCTACACTGGAAAGATTTTTTGGGATAAGGAGGCTTATCCTGAAAAAAAATTTCCCATGTCCAGGGAGCCATTTTGCTTTTTTGAGAAAAAGGGCTCCGGTGTAGTGAAACACTGGAGCACTTTTTCGAAAAAGCAAAACCTGGCTTCTTTCAGAAAAGTGCTTTTTTCGAAAGAAGCTTTTTTGGAAAAAAGTGCCCAAGTATTTTGAAATACCAGAGTGCTTTTTCAGCTAGGTTAAACCTAGTTGTCTGCCGTAAAGAGGGCTTTTTCAAAAAAGATTTTTCAGAAAAAGCCAGACCATCTTTTCAAGTGGCTCTGCTTTTTTTTTATTTTTTTTTTATTTTTTAAGTGAGTCCAGTGTGGACTCTCTTTTTTGGGGAAAAAGAAAACACTGCCTTATTTCGAGATAGAGAACTATCTTGAAATAACATTTTTCAAAATAAGTGTTTTTTGAAAAAACTATTTCAAATTTATTTAGAAATAGTTTTTTTGAAAAAAAATCTTTTTTTGAAAAAAATGTAGGGCAGTGTAGACACAGCCAAATTGTAAAAACAGTATGTCAATGACTTTTGCCAGGCAGACAGTCCAAACCACGGTGATTCAAGGGTTACGAAGCATTAGAGGAGGACAAGATCCAAAGATATTTTCTACCACAAAACCTCATGCAATAAATAAATTTGTTAGTCTTTAAAAGTGCCACAGGACTCCTTACTTGTTTTGCTGAACTAGACTAACATAGCTACCCCTTGGAATTTATCTATACACCCACCACGGCTGACAGTAATGAAAGAACCCTTTCCCAACCCCTGACTGTTCAGTACCTGAACCACTAGGTCTTTGCTCCTTGAGCTAAAACAGAATGCTTGCAGTGGTCAGTGAGTGACCTGATCCTCTGACTTACACTTTCCTACATTTATTTTCCTCCCATTCGGTAAGTTCCCCCACCTCCGAAGTGTGTGACAAAGTGGTATTTTCTCCCACGAAAGCTCGTGCAATAAATAAATCTGTTAGTTTTTAAGTGCCACAGGACTCCTTGCTTGTTTCACTGAACTAGACTGACTCAGCTGCCCCTTTTGATTAGGTCAACGAAGTTGACTAGTTTAGTTAGAGATCTGAGAATCAGCAAAGAGTATATGAGTTAACTGTGTTTTTGCAGATTGGAAAGATTATCTTAGACATCCCAAAAGAAATGGTGGGAAGCATGAGTCATCACATTATTCAAATATCATTGCTCGCAGGAATCAAACCACCCTGATGCTTTTTAGTCTTTAAATCCAGTAACTTGTGTGTGTCCGGACATACAGAAATCTGTCAACTGATTGCTGAGAATGTTATACTACTTTGTTGGTGAGACTGATACATATAGAGCTAAGCTGCTCACAGACAATGATGATGACAGAGACCAGGTCTACAGTGGTGGCAAAATTCTGTGGCAGTCAAAAGGAATTATGCAAGCTACATGGAATAGCTTGTCTAACTCCTGTTGACTTCCTAAGTCCCGTTCCATGCAGTGTCTTAACGGTGCTGCACTGACGGGAAATACATTCCCGTTGACGCAGTGCCTTGGCACTTGAGGGGGTGGCTTTATTAAGCTGATTTCCAGATCAACTTAGCATGTTTTAACTGACTGCTAACTTGATCCAGAAAGATTGATCTGATGGCAGCAAATTCACTGTGTAGACACGGCCAAATTTGTCCTTCTGAAGCTACTCTGGCTATGTTGTGTATAACTAAGGTAGCGGTTCACAAACTATTTACCACTGTGGACTGCATACATGGCCTACAATGAGTCATGGGGGCCACATCCAATACTACCTGTATGGCCTGAGGATGTCACATGGGCTAAAGGTGTATGTGATTGGGCCACAAGCAGCCCGCAGGCCAGAGGTTGAGAACTTCTGATCTAAAGGCATAGCTATGCTCATTACTGAGGCTGATATCTGTTCAGCATCAGCCTGGGCATCTGGCTCGTTTAGCTATCAAACGGTCCTTTTGAGCATTTTGCCCTCTTTTTTCTTAACCGTAAAGTTACATTCATTAAATTCTTTTCTTATGATTAGGACCCTTCCTGTTTTTGTTACCTTGAAATTATGACCTATCTAAGGAAGAAATCTCTAAAAATAAACCTACCTCTTTCCTACTAGGTTTAGTAAAAAGCTGGTAAGGCATCTGGAACAGACAAAAGATGTGATTTATTTCGATTTAAATATAAAACTAACAAAACTATTCAATCTCCAGGACACTCTGACAGAAATAAAATTAAACTACAAACAGAATGCTGTCTAAGATACTTCAGTGGCTCCTATTACTAAGGCAGGGCACTGTGGTCAGTGGGGGATGTAGGGCTGCAATAGCTAATGTTTAATGAAAGAGGTGCTGGGGCTCAGGCCTGGCACAGATTAAACACTGGCTTGGTGGCTGGAGAGCGGCAATGCCTACTATCTGGGTATCCAGCTCTGAAGGCTGCATTGTCACCAACAGTAGAGAAGAAGGGTGGCATGGGGTGGTTTTGTCACCCTCACTTCTGTGCTGCTGTTGGAAGCAGTACTGCCTTCTGATATGGGCAGCAGCTGCTGACCAGGAGCCCAGAGGTGCTGGGCCTTCACAAATTATGCACTGTGGTCAAGTGGGAAGAAGTGGGCAAGGTGCAGCATGGGAGGCTGTGGCATGCAGCTTGGAGTGAAATGATGTGGGAAAGCAGTGGGACTCAGGGATGATGGGTGGGGAGCCCAGGGAGACAGTGGGGGCCTGAGACACCAAAATGCAAGTTCACCCATGTTGTAATTTCCTCTAAACCTGGCCCTGCCCATTACCCTAGTAGCTGAGCACCTTACACTTTCAAATGTATTTATCATCACAACTTCCTTGTAAGGTAGGGAAATTTCTGCTTACAGCTGAGGCCCAGAGAGAGCAGATAAACTTGCCACAAGTCCCAGAGGGAGGCTGTAGCAGAGCTGGGAACTAAACCTCAGTCTTCACAGGCAGGGTCAGCTCCCAGGCTACTACACTGGGCAACACAGGATGGAGAGAAGGAGAGTAGCCCTAGGTGATGGAAGTGCAGGTCAGGGACTACTTAGAGAAGTTGGATGTGCACAGGTCTATGGGGCAGGACGAACTGCCCCTGAGGGTGCTGAGGGAATTGGCCAATGTGACTGCAGAGTTACTAGCCATTGAAAACTCTTTGAAAAGTCTTTGAAAACTCATGGTGAACGGCGGAGGTCCCAGATGATGGGAAAAAGGCAAATATAAAACCTGTCCTCAAGAAAGGGAAAAAGGAGGACCCAGGGAATTACAGACCAATCAGCCTCACTTCAATCTCTGGAAAAATCACAGAGCAGGTCTTCAAAGAATCCATTCTGAAACACTTGGAGGAAAAGAGAGTGATCAGAAACAGTCAGCATGGATTCACCAAGGGCAAATTGTGTCTGACCAACCCGATAGCCTTCTATGATGAGATGACAGGATATGTGGATGTGAGAACAGCCGTTGATGTGATATATCTTGACTTTAGCAAAGCTTTTGGTACAGTTTACCACAGCATTCTTGTTAGCAAGTTAAGGAATTTTGGTTTGGATGAAGGGACTCTAATGTGGATAGAAAGCCAGCTAGATCATTGGGCTCAGTGGGTAGGGATCAATGGTTCAATGTCTAGTTGGCAACCAGTAACTAGAGGAGTGCCCCAGTGGGTGGTCCTAGGGCCGGTTCTGTTCAACATTTTCATTAATGATCTAGATGATGGGATAGACTGCATACTCAGTAAAGCTGCAGATGACACCAAGCTGGGGGAAATGGTAAACATGCTTGAGGGCAGGGATAGGATTCAGGAAGACCTAGACAATTGGAGCATTGGGCCAAATGAAATCTCATGAGGTTCAACAAGGACAAGTGCAAAGTCATGCACTTAGAATGGAAAAATCCCACGTACTGCTAGAGACTGGGGACTGATGGGCTAAGTAGCATCACTGTAGAAAAGGACCTGGGGGTTATGGTGGATGGGAAGCTGTGAGTCAACAATGTGCTCTTGTTGCCAAAAAGGCCAATGGCATACTGGGCTGCATCAGTAGGAGCATTACCAGCAGATCAAAGGATGTGATTATTCCCCTCTGTTCAGTGCTGGTGAGGCCACATCTGGGATACTGTGTCCAGTTTTGGACTCTGCACTACAGAAAGAATTTTGACAAATTAGACGGAGTCCAGAGGAGGGCAACAAAAATGATCAGAGAGTGGGAAACATAAATTATGAGGAGATACTGAAGGAACTAGGCTTATTTAGGCTGCAGAAGAGAAGACTTAGGAAGGATTTGATAGCAGCCATCAACTACTTGAAGGGGTACTCCAAAAAGGAGGAAGCTAGGCTATTCTCAGTAGTAACAGAGGACAGAACAAGGAGCAATGGCTTCAAGCTGCAGCTGGGGCAATCGAGGTTGGATATTAGGAAAAACTTTCTGACTAGGGGGGTGGTGAAGCACTGGAATGGGTTACTTAGGGAGGTGGTGGAATCTCCATCTCTGGAAACATTTAATGTCTGGATAGATAAAACCCTAGCTGGGAGGATATAGTGGGAGTGGTCCTGCTTTTAGCAGGGGTTGGACTAGATGACCTCATGAAGTCCCTTTCAACCCGATGCTTCTATGATTCTCTGACTATCAGTATCTGAATGATTTCACCTGCATCCACACAGCAAAGTGGTGGGTCACCTGCCCAAGTGTAAGCAGCACTTGAGTGTTACCCTGTACTTATGACAGGTCAGCTAGCAAAGGTACAATCCACCACCACATTCAAGTGTCATGGCTTTGTGTGTTGACAGGAGCTGGGTTAAGAAACCATCTGAGACAGAGCCTGAGTTAACTCTGCAGTGAAGACAAGTTCTAGATGCACCTTGCACTGTGCCCTGAAGTTCAGCAAATTTTATTCACAGAACATGGTGAAGACTTTGCCAGAGTTGAGGAACCTAGCATTCTGATAGGTCTAATACCTTCCATCTGTCTCTCTCTTTTAGACTGATGGGGATGTAGGTGGTGGCGCTTGACTAACCACAATGGTGGCAATATTGTGTGAGGAGAGAACCAGTCTCTCAAGTACCAAGGTCCCAAGGCATTTAGTGTTTTATGGTTAAAAGCTAATGCTTTCAGTCCAGCCCAGAGACCGATAGACAGCCATTGTAGATTACAGTGCACTGAAGACATGGCCTGTCACTGAGAAGCTCTTAATGTACTCTGCACCAGTTTCTGAAGTGACTTGAGGTTTATCCTGGGGACTGCACATTGCAGTAATCACTGTTGAGGTGAAAAAGGCATGGGCTGTCACAAGTCATTTTCACGGCTGTACCAATAGCTAAGTCTGGTGTGTAGAAGAATTGCTAGTAAGAACTGAGAGGCAAGTCAGTTGGAGTGTAACCAGCAGAATTCCTGTCCTGAGGCCAGCTGGCCATTCTTGAACCTTTATACCACAGCTATGGATGAAGTAAAGAAGATGATACATGCCTGTTACCATCACTTCTCCCCTGCTTTACAACCATGTCGACCTTGAGCGAGCCATGGTGCAAATCGTCCTTTCCCTATTCTCCGCAAGCACTTGTTTATCTGTGGGGCCAGGAACAATTCACATTGCTGTTTCCCCCAGCCAGGAGTGCTGTATGGGTGGGTGGAGGCAGGAGAAACATAGTCCATCCTCCCCACCCTACGCCAAGACCTGAGCCACATCAGTACCCAGGCCAGCAACAACCTGCTATCCCTACCCAAAACCAGTCATGGCATCTGTAAGAAACCCTATGTAGATTCAGGATCTGACATGGAAAAGCATGCAAACCACTGATCTAGACCAGCGATTCTGAACCTGTGGTCTGCGGACCACTGGTGTTCTGCCAAGGAACAGGTCGGGAAAAGTGCAAGTGGAGCTGGGGTGTGCAGGGCAGCAGAGGACAGGGGAGTAGTAAGAGGCATGGAGTGGGGAGTGCAGGGCTGTGGGGGATGGAGGGTGGTAACAGGCTCATGGCCAGGGAGACCGGGGCTGCAGGGAACAGGGGCACAGTAAGGGGCTTGGGGCCAGGGAGCACAGGGCCACGGGGGGATGGGGGCACAGTAAGGGGCTCAGTTCTGGGGAGTGCAGAGCTGCGAGGGATGGGTGTGGTAAGGGGCTCAGGGCCAGGGAGTGCAGGGGTGGTCCGCAAAAGCTTTGATGATGATGTAGTGGTTTGCATAAAGAAAGGGGCTGGGGACCACTGATCTAGACAATTATTAAGATACAAAGATTTCACGTACTTTTCATTAATTCTCATTATAAAATAAGCAAAAGCATACTTGACTTCTGTGTCCTTTCTGTACATTCCACTTTTCTTATCATTTCATATTGCACAATTAAGTATGGCATCTTCATTTTACATAATGGAAATAGAGAGAAATTGAATAAATCCAGAAAGAACTCCCTAATGGAAATGCAACCAGGAGCCCTGTGCCAGACTATTCAGATCAATTTGATTTCAAATTGTGTTCCAATACATCCAGTGTTCAGAGAGCCGTGTTTGAGAAGTAAGCAGCCAGTCAATGTTACGATCATGGTCACAACTAAACAAGGACTGAACAGAAAGTCATCTTCTAGATCCCACTTTGATTGCTATTGCCATAGGTTTTTAGTACTACCAAGTATTTTAAAAAGGAATGAAAAGAACAATCTCTTTCTTTTTTTCTAGAATAGCCTAAGATCTGTAAATGTTTCTTTTTTGTTATTTGGAAAGTGGATGTGTCATGTGTGTGTGCACTTGTGAAAAAATTGAGGGAAACCAAATATTGGGACATTCAAATTTTAGGAAAGTAAATGAACTATTACTAGTTTTTGAATATTTGCAGTTAATAAACATGATATAAAAAGTGGGATGGTTAGTTCACTAGAAAGGGTTAGTTCATGTTCTTTTTGTGGTGCAATAGTCTTATTCATACTAAACACCCACCTGACAACTCACAGCTGAAACATGGGGAACTGGCCTTGATTAGTAAGAGCTACCTATTGGTGCCAGTTTACTATATGACATCTAGGCACATTTGCTCCCAGGGCTTTTTCTTGCACAATGGAGGAGGCTGCAAGCTGCTTAGTCCATTGGAATGCAACAGGTTGTTCCCCTTGTGTGCTTGTTTTGCTCTAGCTAGGTAGGAAGAAAACTAGGGGATGACAGCATTGTTACTTAGTTCAGAAGACAAAAAAATCATAGTAAGGCATGACTGATGGAGTAGGCAGAATTCTAAAGCTCTCCAAGGCAAATGCACAAGAGTGGTCAACAAACTATAAAGTGAGTTGGAGATTTTGCTGTTGTGATTATTCCTGTCAGTCTCCAAAAATTCAGAATTCTAGTCTAATATGTAATCATTTTACTAGATACAGACTATGTAAAGTAGCCAATAAACATTTTTTAAAGCATGCACTCTGCCTATATAAGAGGTAGTCCTGAGATGAATTATCTAGCCTTTCAGTATTTCTGGCCCATGACTAGAGTTACATCACTGAGAAACTGAGGAATAGAGACCAGAGTCAGCTGTCATTCAAAGCTCCAATACTCCTCACCTCTCCTTTGTAAAATGGCCTTACCCTGTACAGGACCTAAGTAATTCACTGGCGGACACCCAAGATATTTCTGTGAGCTCACCCCAGGAACAGCAGCAATTGCTATGATGGAAGCTCCGTCTATGCTGTGTTTATATATCCATTAAGCTTTTGTAACTTTCAGCTGTCTTAAAAGTTGGCAAGCAGGAACATAACTTCTTACAAGCCAAGAACTGTGGGTATGGGACAATGGATTCTTTTCTGAATATTAAACTGCAATTGGGATCAGGCATATGAATGTGGTAGTTCTAGAGAGAACATGCCTTCTGGTAAATTTTCGACATCTTCATATCAGAGAACAAGGTATACTGAACAAGCAAGGAGTCCTGTGGCACTTAAACACCAATGAGATACTCTCCATCTGCTGATAAATTCCCTGTTCCTGTTAATATACTTAAATGACACAGTCGGTACAACTGTCAGATTCTTGGGTGATACTTTTACATTTCTGGTCTATAATACAGGACTCTGGGAGTGGAGGAAAGATGGAAGATCTGGGATCACTAGAAGATCTTAATGGATAAAAATCCCCAGAAGGTGGGGAAGGATACTTTTTAAAAATAAGAGGCAGGAAGACCTCAAATAAAAAGTCAGTTTTACTTAAAACTATCCAAAAGCATGTAAATAATTTTCCAAGCAATTGATTAATCTTTTTATATGCTTGGTGGGAGAGGATAGTAAATGTGTATTATTTCACAGAATTTGGCAGAAAAGGTTATTCAGAGTTCAATATAATGTCTCACAGAGTCCGCTGACCCCAATTCTTAGGCAAAAAAGAATTACCTGTGCTTTAAATTACAGTAGGCACATTGTTAAGTATCTTGCTGAACTAAAACTATAATACAAATTTCAGACACATGGGTAACCTATTTAAAGATCTTAAAATTCACATTTGTTAGTTAACAATGTGGGAAGAAATGGAAAAATTGGTTTTGGATCCCAGCAAATTTTCTGGAATTTAGAGAAATACTAAATAGGTTGTCATACTTACATAATTCCTTTTATCTTGCAGTCTCAAATCACTTTACAAACATTCATTAACCTTCACTACACCTAAGTCAGGTAGGTAAATATAATTATAATCTTTTAAGAGATGGATATGTTGAGGAATACAATTGTCAAGACCAACATTTTAAAAAAGTTCCAATATTAGGGTGCCTCAGTGTTGGATGCTCACCTTGAGATATCAGAAAAGTCACATTTTCAGACCTAGAGAGTATAAGTGCCCATCAATTCCATGAAGAAAGCTGAATGAAGTACCCTTAAAATGGTATTCCAAACTTCATAAAAGAAAGTGTACAGAAGTAGGTGGGATTATTTACCTATGGTTACTAATAATTTAGAATGCATGTAATCCAAGACCAAACTAATTTAATTTAGGCCTTTTACAGGAGTGCTAGAGGTAAGTATTCAGTCTATTATACTGTCCATCCTGGGATGAGTAATAGCTAATGCCCTTTAAACTAGCTGGTAACACATTGCAAAGTCACCTGTTTCGAAAGCAATATCTAGGCACTGCAGCAGATTGTGTGTATCTATCTGAGCTGTGAGACAGATCTCTGGTGTATTTTTAATTTTCTCAAGAAATAACTGAACTCCAGACCATTTCTTTGCTTAGTGAGTAACACATCATACTGTGCGTAAAGTGCACATGAAATCTGACATACTGGAACTTCCTAGGAGCCTTCTTCAGAAATATTCATGAAAAAAATCTGATGTATAACAAGTTACAAACACAGGACCATATTCTCACATTGTTTCAAATGCATATTGATATCAGGTGCATGAGTGTTATGAGGAAAGACTGAGGATAAAACAAGTAGAAATCCAAAATTTATTGCTAGAGAGAACCAGTGGTCCATAGACTCTATTTACAGCAAGTGCATTTTGCAGGACTCAGCTCATTATTTTTACTTTAAACGTATTTTGCCACAACATGCCAAAACTAAAAATTTGTCAGCAGAATACACCTTGAGAGCATGTAATACAATATGTGTTGGAGACAGGAAAAATGCCTAATGAAAATAAATAAAAAATAAATAAAATCAAAAATGCCTAATAAAATTTCTTTTTCCATTTATTGTACCTTTCTTTACAATAACATAGGAATGGCTATCATAGGTCAGACAAATGATTCATCTGTCCCAGTATCTTGTCTTCCTACAGTGGCCAAAGCCAGAAGCTTTAGAGGGAATATGTAGAACAGGTCATCAAAAAATGATCCATCCTGTTGGCCATTTCTACCCTCTAGCAAACAGTAATCTATGCCTATCCTGGCTAATAAAGTCATTGATGGACCTATCCTCCATAAATTTATCCATTTCCTTTTTAAACCCTGTTACAGCCATGGCCTTCACACTATTCTGTGGAAAGGAGTTCCACAGGTTGACTCTGCATTGTGTGAAGAAATGCACCCTTTTGTCCATTTTAAACCTGCTACCTATTACTTTCATTTGGTGACCCCTAGTTCTTGTATTACGAGAAAGAATAAATAACACTTCTTTGTTTACTTTCTCCACACCAGTCATGATTTTATAGATCTCTATTTTATCCCATCCCTTAGACACTTCTTTTCCAAGCTGAAAAGTCCCAGTCTTATTAATCTCTCCTCATATGGAAGCTATTGCATACACCTTATCATTTTAGTTGCCCTTTTCTGTACCTTTTCCTATTCTACTACATGGGGTATTTTGAAATGGGGTGACCAGATTTGTATATGGTATTCAAGATGTGGGATACCATATATTTACAAAGAGGCAATATGATATTATCTGTCTTATTTTTTATCTCCTTCCTAATGATTCCTAACATTGTTAGCTTTTTAAAATACTGCTGCACACTGAGCGAATGTTTTCGGAGAACTACCCATCAAGATATCTTTCTTGACAGGTAACAGCTAATTTAGTTCCTATCATTAGGTTTTCAAATGAGCATTACTTTGCATTATCACCAGTGATTAATTAAACAGTAATAAGTCACTAGGACCAGATGGTATCCACTGAAGAGTTCTGAAGGAACACAAATGTGAAATTGCACAGCTATTGCCCATAGTATGTAACCTATCATTTAAATCAGCTTCTGTACCAGGTAACTGGAGGATAGCTAACGTGACACCAATTTTTAAAAGAAGCTCCAGAGGGGATCTCAGGAATTACAGGCTGGTAAGCCTTACTTCTACACCATGAATTAAGAAATGTATCTCAGAAAAGGTAAGATCATGTCTATTTTCACAGAAAAGGTCCTGATTCATCTCTTCATTGGGAAGTCAAGGCAAAAGCAGTTCAGTTTATTCTTATTTCTTCCACATGTTCTGCTTTATATGATTCAACTTGTTACAGAAAATGGAGCTAGCATGCTGTAACTAAACCACAGCAACATCCACACTGAGATGGAAACACTGCACTGGCATTATGTCAAACATGAGTTTAAAATATTTGTATTGTACTTGCCAACCATTCTGTTCTTTCTGAGAGCTTCCATTTATATTTGGATGACTTCCAGGAATCTCACTATAGCTGAAAATTGACATGATTTCCTGTACAGTGTGAAATAAGGCCTTCCTTAATTGTTTGCGATATGAATCTGGTCCATTTTGTTTATTTTGAATATCCTGTCATATACATACTGTTTATTTTATCTTGTACACTTTGAAAATATTTCTGATAAAGGTAACATATATATGGTAAAGAAAGAGAGAAAAAACATAAGCTGGCATAGGGAACAAAACTATGAAAAATCTAAATCTCAGCCCTTATAGCAGAGAGGCTGTAAGCAGATATTGCTGGTGTAGGATGTGAGAGTATTTGTGTATTCTCAAGTAAGAGAAGATGCATCAGAAGAACTGGGACCTAACGAACCTCTGAAGAGAATATACGCTAAATCCACCAAAACCAGAGCATTAGATGGGGTGTCATAGAGTAAAAAAGATCAGTAGCTATTCTGTATGCTTACCTATCATTAACTGGTCATAATGCTACTGATCTATCTCCCAGGAAGGCTTAATGAATTAGGATTAGATCACTCAACTTGCATAGATGAGTACTCACAGAAAGAGTCCCATTGTGTGCATGCAGATTTCACACTTTACCTTCTAATTGTTAATTATCTAAGAACTGTAACAGGCAAATCCTGAGGCAGTGGGAATGTCTTTCTGTACTATTCTGGGGCAGAATATGACATGTTTGCCCACGTTGAGTTGCATCTTATTCCATGAGTTGTCCAATTAAGTAAATTGGATAATTTAATGAAGATTATAATCAATATCTGGCCTTCTTAATGTCTGTGGAGTACTTTGAGATGATGATCATAAAATGAGCATTGTTGTACAAATGCAAAGTACATTAAGCCTAATCTTGCTTCCATTGAGTCAATGGCATGAATAGAAATGGAAACAAAGTAGGACTCCTCATTATTTATTAGCATGGTCTTCAATGCGGACTCTAGCCAGAAAACTTTTAGCATCATTTTGCATTTCCAGGAACAACCTAAGTCCCCATGACTTCTGCAGGTGTAAATAACTAATGTCCTTAGACACTGATGTATCCTTTAGGGGCATCTGTTTCAATGTTATAATTTCTGAAATTCAGTACATCTTAAAGAGAAAAGGAGATGTGCTTTAGAGGTGCAGCATGATGTTTGTTTTATCACAAACATACTTCTGCTACCTTTTCGTGCAGTCATTTGGGTCTTCTCTCTACAAAACACATGCTTACATTTAGGTCAGGTCTACATTAAAAAGTTAAGTCTACACAGCTGCGTTGCTCAGGAGTGTGAAAAATCCATAGTCCTGAAACGTGTAGTTAAACTGATTGTAGTAGGGGAGACCAGTTACCCACCAGCCAGGAGGTAGCTGGTCGCTTGCACTCCTCCTGCTGGTCTGAGGAGACCCTGCATAAGAGTCCAGTCTGGAACCAAGGGATGGTCCAACGAAGAGGGAGGACTATGTAAGGGGATCAGCCAGCCAGTCCAGGGGGAAACTGAGAGGGAGATGCCTGCTGGAGTTAGCAGACCTCCCTCTCCGGGAGCAGCAAGGAGGTGTTCGAAGGTGAGATCTCCTACCTGGCAGAACCAAGGTGATGACTGCTGGTGGGACCTCCCCCTAGATTCGCCTCCCCCAGGTGAGGATTTGGATGAGCTTCCCTTGGCAGATAGCCTGGATGAAGGGAACCAACCTGATGCTTGTGAACACCTGGAGGAGCTTCCCTCAGCAGAGGATGCCAGTGAGCCGGCTGCCCAGAGCCCCGTGACCTAGAGGAGCTCCCACTGGCTGAGGGACCAGAGGAATTAGCTGCTATAACATGACCTCTCACCCTCCCGAGGGGGAAGGGCTGGCCAGGTGGGGTCTCTTGCCCCCTTAAGGGGCAGGACTGTCAAGTCTTTAGCCCCTTGGCAGGGCAAAAGTTTCACAGTCTCAGGCCCCCTATAGGGCCAAGCACCAAGTCTCTACCCCTTGGTAGGGTGAAAGTTCCACAGTCTCAGCCCCTAGGTTAAGGGGGAAATGGCAATACTGCCTCCACGGTTGATGACCCACGAGGGGGCAGAGGGTGGTGGGATAGGAATCAAAGAAGGCATGGGGTCATACAGCTCCACTGTGTCCCACACTAGGTCCCTGGCAGGGTCTGAGGCCTCTGTACAGGGGTCAGCAGGGTCCTGGCTGCAACATGCTACCCCTGAGATGTGGCTCCCCGCTGAGGGTTGAGTCCCACACTCCCCTGGGTCACCCCTGGTCCCATGCTTTAGCAGTACCTTGTCTGCTGGCTCCTCAGGGTAGTCACCCAGGGATAGATTGTAGAACCCCTCCATCTTGTTGGGTGGTGAGAGGTCGGGGAGTCCCTCAGGTGCTTCTGCTAGGGGTAACTCCTCCAAGTCGTGGGAGGCGGGCAGAGGCTTGGGGTCCTCAGCAGTCAGAGTTAGCTCCTCCAAGTCGCACGAGGTGGGTTGAGGTTCGGGGTCCCTGATGGGTAATGACTTGGGACCACTCGCCAACTCTCCTATTAGCGGCTCTTCCTGAGGGCTTGGGCAGTGGGCCCCAATCGCCGGCTGTGGGTGGCCCCCGCCAGACAGCCAGGCCCGGGTCCGGAGGCCAGAGCCCAGCTCCCTTGTGGGGCAGCCCAGGGTCAGGAGGGAGCAGAGCTGCATCTTTGGTGGCCAGGCTTGAACTGAGCTGGCTGCTCCCCCTTTATACTTCCTGTCCCTCCCCTCCACTTCCAGCCTGATTGACAGCCCACTCCTGGCTTCGCCCCCCTGCCATCATGCAGATCTTTCTGGGCTATTGCTGAGGGGGGTCATGCCTTTCCGCTACACCCATGATGCCACCCGTAGACACTAAGAGCCTGACTGGGATGCCCGGGGGTTCATATCCCAAAGACCTGGAGTATAGCGAGGAAGGTAACCATGGGGGAAAGTGGGAGAAAGTAGCCCAGGGGCAGCTGGTGAGTGCCCAGCTGCCTTACGGGGTCAGTGTTTTGGCTGGAGCCCACTGACCCCAGTGGCAGTCTCCTGCCACTGATAGGGCCTTGGGCTGGAACGCAGTGGAGTTGGGGGGCCTGCACTCCCCTCCCTTCCCCTGCCGCCGTCCAGGCTAGTAGTTGTGTTTGCCTTACTCTGTGAGGGGTAGAAGGCCCTGAACTCTTGCTACTGTGTGTTTGCCTTACCCTGCTGGGGGATTGATGACCAAAGACTTTTGGATTCTGCCTCATCCTACTAGGGTTAGAAGGCCACGGACATAGGGGGAGTTGGGTTGGACCCCTCTGTGGGTCCCGCCCTGTCCTCCAGGAGGTGGCGCAGCTGAGGTCCGCCCCGTTTACACTGACCTAATATCCAATGTAGAAAGTGCTAAGTTAAGGGGAGGATTCTTCTGCTGTCCTAGCTTCCACCTCTCAAGGATCTGGATTAACTACAGCAAAAGGAGAACACCTCCTATTACTGTAGTGAGCATTTACACTGAAGCTCTATACCTGTGCTACGTTAGTGGTTTAAGTATACACAGAGCATTAGAATTGGTTTATATTGAGTCCCAGTAGTTCTGTCAAACTTTTCTACTCCCACTGGCATCAGCACCAGACTTTCCAAAGAAGCATTTGCAACAGCTGTTGAATATATAGTAGATGTCAAAGCTTCACAACAGTGACCTTGCTATTAAAACAGATGACTTGTTTAGAATCCTGTCAAGATCATTATCATTCCAGGCTGGGCTAAATATATTGTATTAACAAGGATGTCTTACTGCACCAGATATTTCATAATGCACTAGACTAAGCAACTGGCCTCCCTATTACTTTTTCAAATTCACTGGTCAGTCAAGTAAGGCATTCATGTGGCTTAAAATAACCTTCAACAGCAATTTTATTTTATTCTGAAAGGGGCACAACTTTCACAAGGACAAAATTTGACCTACATTTTCCTCTTGTATCCATTTCCTTTGTCCATGTGATATTTCGTCTTCCCTACCCTAAGACAAGAGGTTACAAAGCACGTTGGGGGGCAAGGGGAGGGCTACTCATCTACACAATCAGCCACAATGCAGCAGCTATCATTGTTTTCTCCCACAAAACTGACAAGACAGAAGAACCACCCACAGATTGGGAACATCCCAACTAGTGGATGGACTGATAGTACTTAACTCAAGATTGCTCAGCGCTAGATGTGAAGCCACAGCTTACCTGCATGCATCCATTGGATACCAACCATCTCAATCACCTGTAATGTTCTGCAGAATCCTCTCTCCATCCCTCTGCATCTGAATTATTATCAGGGTTGTAATTAGGGCAGGGGAAATGGGGCAAAGCTCCAGGCAGGGAATTTTAAATGGCACCGCCAGACCCTACCCAGCTCCGAAGAGGAATGTGCCTTTGCCAAATGCACATTCCTCCTGAAGGCAGGCTGGGGCTGGGGGAGTTTCTCCCGCCCTGCCCCTGAACGTGCTGCTGTAGTGCCAAAAAGTCACTATATCAGCTGCGCTCTCCATTGGGGGAGACATCCCCATGCTGGTTCCTGGGCGCTCTTGCCTGGCAGCAGCAGTTGTACCCCCATGCCAGGTTCCTGGCCACTCTCACCCAGCAGTGGAAGAGGCACTCCCTCCAGCTGCCAGGATGGATTGGGCCACAGCCAGATAGGGACCTGGCTGGGGTGCCCTGGGGGCTGCCTACCCCAGACACCAGAAGCCTTAGTTATGGTTCTGATTATTATGATCTGTCTGACAGAGATGGCCCAGATCAAGAGAATACAGAGGTTGATAGTGCTAAACATCAGAAATGTAAACCATATCATATGACCAAGGTATTTATCACAAACGACAACAGAGAAGCAGAAAGTCTATCAACTGATAATAAAGACAGAAATAAATAAAGAACAAAACTCACATGGAATACTTTATAGCATGCTTTTTGATCTGGGTGTCTGGCCAGAAATTCAGGGTCTAGCAGATTGTACCAGGTGGTTAATTAGAACTAAAAATGTGTTCTAGTTTGAACTAAGCATTAGTTCAAACAAGAACATGTTGTTAATTTGAACTTATAAGCACAAGGTTAGTTTGAACTAACGTCAAACTTCTTAGCTTGAACTAACAAGTTTGAACTAGCTTTGGCTAGTGGAGACATAGCCTTTGAGAACCTGCTTTATGATTTTTCCAGGGATTTAGGTGAGGGTGATTGGTCTGTAGTCCCCTGGGTCCTCCTTTTACGCTTCCTTGAAAATAGGTATTACATTTGCCTTTTTCCAATCATTTGGGACCTCCCCTGTTTGCCACAGGTTTTCAAAGATATGGCTAGTGGCTCTGCAATCACATCACCCAACTCCCTCAGCACCCTTGGATGCAGTTCATCCTGCCCCATAGACTTGTGCACACCCAGCTTCTCTAAGTAGTCCCTAACCTGAGCTTTAATCACTGAGGGCCGCTCTCCTTCTCTCCATTCTGTTACCCAATGTAGTAGCCTGGGATCTGAACCTGCCTGTGAAGACTGAGGCCCTCATTTCATTCCTCTTCTCAATGTGTTTTCTGTTCCTCAGCTGCACTTCCTGATAGAAGCTTGGGTTCACGTGATATGATGTTTGCATTTCTATTCCTCAGCACTACATTCCACCTCTGCAAAATCAGCCATCACTTTTCAGCTGATTGAGTACTTACGCAGTAGTGGTGTATTGTGGGTGTCCAGTAGCCTAGGAACAATCCTTCACTGATGTCCCTCTCCTCCATGCAGTGCAGGAGGGGTCCCCAGCTCATACCAGAGCTTGATCCGCCCTCACCATTTGCTCATGGGGAGGGTCAACGAAGTCCATGGTTTTAGAGAAGACAGGATCAGATAAGTCCGAATTCTCTCCCATGCTCCCATATTGTGGATGGCTTTTCTAGCAGATGCTCATAGACATCATCCTGACAGAATTTGTTCTGAGGTATACACAATACCTCACTGCTTCAGAGCCCCACAACCAATAACTAGGCATGGTGGGGTGAGATAAGGATGAATTTTTCAGGCTTAATGCCAAATAACAAATATCTTTGGATTTGCTTGAAATTAAGGGAAAATTGTTGGCCTGACACCAGAGGATTTACTGTTATTAAGCAAAGTAATGATAGCAAATATTGTAAAAACTGACACATATTTTGATATTTAATGCTAGCATTAATGTTAGCTTGTTATACTTACCAAGAGTTACATGGACGCCAGACATTCAGAATATCCATTTTATGAAGAGGATGGCCAAAGCCAGTTTTATGCACAAGTCGCACCTGCCAATGTGCAGGGCTACTTCCCAGACAACACTGAAAATGAAAGTCATGATTCTTTTTACTAGAAAAATGTCAAGGTAATACATCGTTTAAGGTCCAATAGAACAATTCCTCTGAAAAATAAAAATGTAGATCTCTGAAAATACAAAAGGAAGCTCTACACTACAGTAAATAGAAGAGAGGAGATGAAACCAAGCCAGAGTAAGCTAAGTTAGTTAATGCTTGTCACAGAGATTAAGGGAAATATGATTGGTGGTTCTTACTAATGGGTAAAAAATGAGAGCTATAGATGGAGGAGTCCCTTCACGTGGGCCTGGAAGATATAATTGTGGTTTTAAAATATAAATATTGATTAAAAAACTGAAATCAGCTGATCCACAGAATACAGAGTAAAAGAAACCAACTAATGAAATTACTGACCACTTATAAATATTCTTAAAAGTTGCGGGGAAGCACACATCATGGGGACTGGAAACAAAATTAACCTGGTTCCAATCTTCAAAACAGGCAGAGGTGTGTGATCCTGTTATTTATACATCTTAAGAAGGGCCAATAAAGAACAAAGTGTAGTGATCTGCTGAATTGTCCCTTTGGTTGAACCACAAAACCAGAAAGTATTATGGATGTACTGCATCTGCACTTCAACAGAATGTCAGCATAAAATATTTCATAAAATATGATTTGAACGCTTAATTTATATTGGTTTACATTGGCCTAATCCTACTTCTAGTGAAATTTACGGTAGATTAGCTATTGGCTTCAATGGGAACAAATTAGATCCTACACAAATCTTCTCTATTCTGAAGTAGGACCTCTCTCCCCATTTGATCATCTTTTCTATACACCTTTTCAACGTCTGATCCTAATTATTTTGTTATTTTTGCCCTGTGATTGCTTTCTTGTGGATATTAACTTTAGTCTGAATTCTTCTAGCTTTGAGGAAGCATTTGCTACAATAGCTTCTGCCACAAAGAAGCTTAGAACAAATCCTCAGGAAACAGAATCCTTCCAAATTTCACTCTAACTTCTGAACATTTTAGATAGTTACTAAATGCCTTTCCTTTTATTATCAAG
Source organism: Podocnemis expansa (assembly GCA_007922195.1). Classification (NCBI taxonomy): domain Eukaryota; kingdom Metazoa; phylum Chordata; order Testudines; family Podocnemididae; genus Podocnemis; species Podocnemis expansa. Next base: position 4,166,407 of record ML682040.1, read on the forward strand.
GTTGTAATTATTAACAGAGGGCAAGCTTTGTTATGATGTGAAAAGAAGTACTGCAGCTACAGTGCTAAACATTAGATGTTCTGCTGAGCGATAAAACACTATAATCAAGTCTCACATGTGACTATCTCCTTGAACCAACCTTTGCATTTTTTAAGTACTAAAATTCCAAATAACATACTATTTATTAGGGCACAGCAAATGCTTGTGAAATGGATGTATTATTTTGTACATGTTTAAGGAAAAAAGAGAAAGCTGAATAAGCTCTGTTGTGCGCTGTGTTCCTCTCAAACTGGCACATGTTCACATTATTAATAATAATTATCATAATAGTTTATTGCCTAAATATATTTGTTCCTGGTCTTTGTGGGTGCATAGGTGGGTGTGGTATGAAAGGTATTTAAAAAAAAACATTTTAAATTTTAAACAAACCCCAAATGTTAACATTTCACAGTCAAATTACACAACAATTTAACATTTTATCTGCCCACTCAGTCTCTGCAGACAGACACCAGAGTCACAGTTTTATTGTAGGGCTCATGAACCCCAGCTCCCACGTTCATGAATCCATTGGAATCGCAGCACTCGTTTAAAATAACAACAAAGTTTCTCGCCTTCTTGGTTGCAGTGGGAAGCTTGAAAATATGAACCCTGATAGCTCAAAACCCAAAGATGTGAAAAGTATCCCTGATTCTCATCATTTGAAAGCTGTTCTCCTGATTTTTAATGTGTGGGGTTAGACATATTGGGACAGATTCTTACTCTTATCCAATTATTTCAAGTTTCAGTGGAACCTTCTGGAATATTTTTTGGCAGCCCCTCCCCTGAAGTCACTTAAGGAATGGCTATACTGCAATTAGACACTTGTTGCTAAACCATACCAGTTGACTCAGGCTACTCATATAGCAGTGACAATCACAGCTATGTGATGTCTGTTTGCTGGCCGATCTGAAATGAACTGATGAATTAGACAACCATTTTCTAAGAGATACGCATTTACTTGAAGCAAAACCCAGTAACCCTGGGACTGATTTATACTCTAGAAAGCATTCATACCAAGGACTAGATGCCAGCAAACTACCATATCCTCACTAGAAATGATTTACTATTACCCACATCTTCCAAGCTAACTTCCACCTTACCCCCGGCTTCCTTAGCATGTCTTCTCTGTGTCTGTCTTTTAGTTTGCAAGCTCATTGAGGTAGGAATTCTCTTCACTGAGATGGTTTACACTCCACTGAATACATGCTCAGTTTTAGCAAATAGAAAATAAATAATTATACGCAGTATTACTCTAAAAATATGTTGCCAAAGGACATTGCATCACTGATATTTGAGCATTATTTGGCCTATGAATAAACAGGAAACTTCAGTCTGAGGTTGACAATGTCCCAGTTTTGATCAGGATTTGAAATAGGCCCATACGTCTCGGAAGCACTTTATATCAAAAAAGATCTTAGAAACACACACATGACGAGGAATGGCAAAAGTGTGGCTTTATTAGGAAAGAACTGAGCACCAGCCAGACTGGTTTTACCTATATCTATTACTATGATAACCCACCATCTATTAATAAGGGAACCCAATACACAGGAGAGACGCTGGCCCAGGAAAAGACCCAGGGCCCAGGCCCTGCCCCTGGTCCTGATTCTGGGCCGGGGTCTGATCCGGTCCCAGGGGCCCAGGCAGGGCCCATATTGGGCTCCTGCCACTGTCAGCCCAGCTGTGGATTCCCGGCGAGCAACGGGGCCAAGGAAGACAGCTGCCATTCAGGGCAGCCTGGGGCTGGGGAAGACAGCAGCCACTGTGGGTGTCCTGGCCCTAGACCCCCGCACTCAGGGCACTGGTGCTAGGACTCGGGGCACAAGCCCCCCATGCCCAGCAACAGCGACACCACTGCCAGTACATTACATATTCCTCTGCTCTAATAAAAATGCCCACTCTACCAAATAGGGTAAGCACTAGCTGGGAAATGAGGGTACACTATCTCATTCCTGGGTGAAACCAAAGGGATTATTCTATCCCATAATAGGGGTTTGCCACTAGCTAAAGATCCAGCCAATGAGAAGGTCTTCTTTCTCTAGGTGGATTACAGCAGACTTCCACTGTCCTTACATTGGGAGGTGTTGTTGATGCTTGTGTGACAATGGCTTCAGGAGAAGAAGCTCGAACCAACGGAAACATTGTATCTGGTCGAACAGGGGAGGAGGCCGTATGTGTTGGAGAGGTGGATGGAACAGAGGAGTCAGGAATAGTTGACTCTTGACTCAATGGTATCTCACATATAATGGTGAGGTCAGGCAATTCAGCCAGAGATGTATCCTCAGGACAGGAATGATCTGGCAGCAGTTGATCCACACGCCACCATCTGGACAGAGTAGGAAACAGGTCCCCTCTGGATGATGTAGCTGGGACCCATTTAGCTCCAGAAGTATAGGTGCAATGGAGGATGGGCTGTCCAAGACTGAAGATTCAATCTTTTGCTCTGGGTTCATGCCCGATGATTTGGTTCTTCTGTTGGCACGATATAACTTGTGTTTCAGCATGATTTCAGCAAATCAAAGCAAGTGCGCAATTGTCCCATCATTAGGAAAGCTGGGGATGCTTTGGTCGTAGCCTGAAGAGTTTTTCTGTAGGATAGTAAGAAGTTGTCCAGATGCTTCTGAACAGACGAATCTCCCCTCACAGATTTTAGAGCTTGTTTCATAGTCTGCACAAACTTGTCAGCTAATCCTCTGGTGCTGCAATGATGGGGTGTATTCCATTTGCCGTCATAAAATTTTCAAACTCCTGGGAAACAAATGTGGTCTGTGGTCACTCACAGGTTGCTCTGACAGACTGTAATGACTGAAGAATCCACACAGGTTCTGGATAATGCTTTCAGCAGTAGCTGACCACGTTACAGAGACTTCCAGTCCTTTAGAATGGACATCTACAACAACGAGGAACCTGCTTCCTTCGAATGGACCAGCAAAATCAACATGAATACGCCTCCATGGCTTTTCAAGCCAATGCCATGAGGGTAGGGGTGCCAAATGACGTGTGTTCCTTAAACTCTGACATGACATGCAAGCCCTTGCCTTTTCTTCAATGGCCCTGTCCAGGCCAGGCAACCAAAAACAGCTTTATGCGATTTCTTTCATGTGCACTATACCACAATGACTTGAATGGAGCTGTTCCAACAATTGTGATCTCAGTACTGGTGGAATTATGACATGCATTTCCCACAACAGATGACCAGACTGCATTGATAACTCCTTCCTCCTAGACACGTAAGGAAGGCGGTCAGGTGAGACCTGAGAGTCACATAGAGAAGTCCGTGCATCACTAGGTCCGTGACTTGAGACAGTACTGTGTCAACGTGAGTTGCTCTTTTTACTTGAGTAGCAGTGATGGGCGTATTCTCTTTCTCTCTGAAGTAGAAGATTGCTTCCTGGTCCATATTTCAATTATAACTGGTAAAGGCAGTCTTGAAAGACCATCTGTGTTGCTGTACAAAGAGAACTTCCAATATCTGATCTCATATGTGTCCATTGCACATAACTAGCAGCCAATGGTGGAATGCCTGTGTATGGCCCCAGAACTGATGTTAGATGTCGATTGTCAGTGCAGAGTGTGAACTTCCTTCCAAACAGTACTGGTGAAATTTCCAGATACCAACAATTCCCAGTGCTTCACATTCAATTTGGGCATAATTAGTTTCTGCCTTGCTTAAGGTTCATGGGGTAGACAATACTAAAGTCTATTAGGAGCACTATCATAAATTTATCAGTAGGCAGATCTGGTCCACAGCCCTTTGGAACAAAGCTGGAGCCAATGTTAGCCCGAAAGGTAAGCAACAATATCAGTACAGCCCCTTTTGCGTTCGAACCCCACATAGTACACTAACAATAGCTCTGCTATCATAAAGCTTGAATTCATTCTTCCAGGATCAAAATATCACCATATCTGCTGCATTGCCCACCTTTCCTTAGCCATGCTCTCCTCATCTGCTCTGGGGAGGAATAAGTGATCTGGTAGCCCAGCTTATTTGTGTGGGCTGGAATCTGTCTCATACAAGAGTGCACAGTATCTAACCCTGAGTGAAGTCATAAGTTTTATTCCAAAAAGAACAGACAGAAAATAATAATATTCTCACTGATTGTCATTAGCTGTCACAAAACAAACAGGTGTACGGATGTATGGCAAGGGCATTAAAGATGATTGAACATTATTATTTATAGTCAGACCACAGCTTCTGAACCCTAACAGAATTTTAGAACTCCCTAAATGGGCTACTACATTCTTGGGGGAGAAATTAATGACCAGAGATACTCAGGATGATCTTTACTTGTAGTCTTTGTTTATTTTCTGTATGTGTATTAGTCCCTGGTAAAAAGATGGAGGGTAGAAACCTAGGAATTACTATATTATGTCTAGGAAATGATAGCTCTAGTTCAGTATTCTGTCTCTGATACTGGCCAGTACCAGATAGTTCAAGAATCTAAAGTACCATACTGTACAAGTTAGCAATAACATGTCTGTTGGGAAACTTCTTCTTAACCTCAGATAATGGTTGCTGCATGTCCTGAATTGTGAGCATTTTTATTATTCATAAACATGTTTTTTAATCCAAATAAGTTCTTCACCTCATTCATTTTCTTTATTCATTTCCAGTAGTCCTCATAGTGCACTAACCTGTTTCCATATGAATAAGTTATGATTTCTGCCCTGAGGAGCATAAAGGCATGAAAGACTTACTAATGAATGGACAGTGGATAGGGGGAAAGGAGCAAATACACACACACGCACACACCTAATCTTGTGGCAGTGAGTTCCAGAGGCTAACTATCCATTCCCTTCTATCAGTTTTAAACTAATCACTTTTTCAGTTTCATTGAGTCTCCTTGCTAAAGTATTTTGAGAAAGGGTAAAAAGGAATTCCCCATATGACTGTTTCTGGACCATTTCTTTTGTATATGTTGTATTCTCCCATCTTTCTCTTCCCTTTGATTTCTGGTCAAACTACTATTTTCTATCATCACCTGTAGCTCGAAGTCTGTGATCTATTGTTAAAATCAAATGAGTTTAGTAATCCTGAAAATGATTGGCAAATCTGACTGATATCTACAGTAAAGCTAGAAGGCACATTGTCAAAACATTTATGACACTAAAAGAGCTCAAGTGAATCATCTGAGCAATTTTACTCAAGGTTGGGAAACAAAACCTGAATGTATTTACAAAGATATGTGAAGTTCAAAGAATGCATGTTGCCACTGAAAGTATTTCTATTTGCATACTGCAGTGGCATCACCAGTCTGTATTGCAGCTCAGATGCCAAACTCTTCAAGATATCAGATTTCCTTTTCTTCCTGTGGAAACACTGAATAAATCTTTTGCATTATCCTGGAAAAGCCAGCTGTAATGAGTGAAGTCCATGAAGGAGATAATATTTTATGTCAAGGTTTGGATATGAGGCCAAATCAGAGAGAGGGCTCAGTTTTGGATGTGATGATACTGAAATCATGGGTGCCAGCAAATGGGGCTGACAAGTGTTCGCATGAGATTAAGACCAAAATCCTGCAAGTTTCCTACCATCTTGAATGGTGGAAATTTCATAAGATAAGCTCCCTTTAGAATGGTATTTTACAAGAACAATGTATCAGGATATTGAGAATGTGAGTCAGGGCTGACTCAAGGGGTTGTGGTGTCCCAAGCCACCTTTTGCTTTTGCACAGGGGTGGGGAGAGCGGAACCCGGTCTCCACCCTTGGCCAACTCACCCCACCCTTTAGGGGCAGAGCAGGCCAGCCCAAAGGCCAGGCTCTGCTTTTCCTGGCCCCTCCTATGGGCCGGCTGTTATTTCTTAGGGGCAGGGAGGGCAGGCCCAGAGGTGAGGCAAGAGAGCAGAGTCTGACCCAGGGGTGGAGTGGCTGGCTCAGGGAAGGGGCAGGAGTGCGGGGTCCAGCTTCTGGGTCAGCCTGCCCCACCCTCAGCACCCCTATGCTGGCACCACACTGGCTCATCCCTAGAGCCGGCCCCGATGTGAGGAATCTGAACCAGGGACTTTCACCTCTGTTATGTTTCTATAGAATACCTAGGTCCTCATCCTTGCTAGATTTCCTATATGCTACTTGTTTTACAGTAAGAAGAAATATTTTGGCTGTATGGAAAATGAAATTTGGAAATAGACCCTTTTGAGCTTTGACTCTAACCCAGAACTCAAAACTCCAAGTAAGGGTCCTGAATTTTCAGAGATTTTGATCTGAGTTCTTGATTTTAGTCAACATTTACAAAGCAATCTCACAGAAGAAAGTAGGTTGATAATGTTACAGTATTTTATGTACTTTGTTTCTCATATATGTTTAAAACATAAAAGAGCCACACTGAACTAGTGAATCCGAAAAATAATGTCCAGTTAATTATTTTCTGAGTTCTACATTTTGACAAATTGTAGCATTTCAACAGCACCTCCCACCCAAGTATGTCAAAGCACATCACAAAAACCTTGATTACATTTCACACATGTAGGTGTGGCTGAGTGTTACTATAACCATTTTACCGCTTAGGAAACTGAGGTAAAGAAGAGTTAAGTGACTACCTACAGTGACTGTTAGACTTGATGTTAGAACCCTCATTCAACAGTGTTTGGATGGAACTGCTCTGAGGAACCTAAGCAATAACCCAGATTAATGTATCCGCCTTGTCTTGCACCCATATCATTCGATAGGCACTTTGGAACAAATTCATCACTGGCCTAAGTCCACAGAGGTCAGTACTGTCAATGAGGCTGAATTTGATGCACGGCCTATCATTGCTTTTAAATATTATACAAATGAAGATGAAGTTTTAGAATTCTGAGTCCATTTGAGTCCATTATTTTTCTCCACAGACTATGATCTGCATTAATCATTTTGCTGAATACCATGAATCAAATGAATCACCAACCACATAGCTGGAAGTTCCCATTTTACTTATTAGTTTAACTATATGCATTGCATTTGCTATTTAAATGAAAAACAACCTACAGCTGGTACAGCACGTCTAGGAATCTGGATAATACACACTGTGAAGTGCTTGCCTTGACAGATATAGGAAGACAAAAACCACATAATACTTTCAAGACAGTCAGGAACAGATGCAGACACAAACTTCACTCAGCAATTCAGCCTTTTTCTGTTCAAAATAAAACATCACTCGTGCTACTTTTATATGAAAGAAACAAAGGTTGCTGAGCTGAATGGTAATTGACTTTCTTCAGGATGTGTGTCCCTGTAGGGGTAGCTTCGCTCTAAGTGTCCACAGCGCCAGTGAGCCAAGTCAGGAGATTTCTCTCACAGTCCTTGCTCAGGTCATGCTTGCACTAGCCGCTCAGAATACTGCTGTAATTCTAAGCAGTGCAAGCACGACTGAGCTCCCTCAGATCCTTCTCAACCCCAGACTCTATATACAGTACTCTGAAGTTGAGGGGAGGTGGGAGGGATGTGGAGCACCCCTACAGAGGCACACATCTTGAAGAATGCTGGTTTTACCATTAAGGTAAGCAACCTTCATTTCTTCAGTGAGTGGTGTCCCTGTAGGGGTGCTCCACTCTCAGGTAAGTTGACTTAATAAGGTTGACAAAGTCAACTTCATTAAGTTGACTTAGAGAGGTTTCATTTGTTTAAGTCAACTACACAAAGTCAACTTAAGCTAGGGGACCCATTTAAAGTTGGCTTAATAAAGTTGACTTAAATGGCTCTCCTACCATTGTGTGAATGGTATTCCCATTATGATATTCAATGGTTTTGTCCGCCAATTTAGGGATTGTTTGACTGACTGTGGTATTGACAGTATTTTGAGCTGCTTGTGTCTGTATGGTTTGTAAAGCAATGTGAACCACGTTTGCGGAGGACATGTGCAGATGGGCATGATGGACGCCTGTGATCATTGCTGCCATGTGACCCAGTGTGGGCAGTCATTGTGGGACTGTTCAATATTGATATAATCAAAGTTGTTATTGCTCTGAATCTCTTTGCTGGAAGGGCAGCTCTTGCGCTTGTGGTGTTGAGGGAGGCTCTAATGAATTCTATTCATTGTTTTGCATCTAACAGGGGCATTTTCAAGTGCAGCTCCCTGTTGCTTCATGCCCTAGATTTCAATTTTTAGCAACGGGGGGCACTTTGCTGAAATGCGCTCTTCCCTCAAAAATCAGATGCACTGTGAATGGTCTATCTGATGTCAGCATCACATCTTGACATCGGGCGCAACGTTTAGAAACCATTGAACCTGGGCTTTTTTTTTTTTAAACACATTGCTAAATTGACTAAGCTACTAACTACCTAATAAAACTATTTTAATACTAACTAATCTAATCTCACTAAATTTAAAAGAGGAGAGAGGAGCAGTTGCAAAACCCAACTCAGCCATTGACAGTTGAGAAGGATCTGAGGGAGCTCGGTCGTGCTTGCATTGCTTGGAATGACAGCGGCGTTCTGAGCATCTAGTGCAAACATGACCAGAGCGGGGACTGTGAGAGAAATCTCCCAACTTGGTTCACTCGCACTGCAGACACCTAGAGTGGAACTGTTCTGAAAGGTTAGTAGGGTGAAAGGCACAACTTACACCAAGGCTTTCTAAACTATCTATATAATTGTCATGGATTCCTTAACTGATCTTTGAGCTAAATTTGGTCTGACCCAACTCCCAAAACTTCAGTAGGGTTTCACTGATGCTGGTGAGGACCTGAACATATTAAGGACTTCTATCCATTCTTTAACAACCCTTATATTCAACAGCTATTGGCAAAAGAATTAAAATGTTAAAAGTCAATGAAAATATATGCCTGATTGCAAGAAATAAACCACATTTGCACAGAAAATGTAGACTTTTTGTCAATCTTCTTAGCTTTACAGGACTTAGTAAACAGCAGTGAGAATCAGGCCTTCTCTAGCTGTTTTTCCACTTTCTTTTTGTCCTTCTTTACACAGTACAAAACATTCTATATCCTTTTGAGAATCAGGAATTCCAAGGCAGCCTTCATTGAGAAGCTGTAGAGGATGGTACATTGACTGGCTGAAAGGCCAATTTTAGAAGAGAATAGAGAACAGAATGTCACTGTCTCTCAGGACTCAAATTACTGCAAGGTTAGTGAATGTTATAATAGACAAACACTGCTTAATCAGAGTTCTATTTTGAGTTTTCTAGTAGAGATGGGTGAATAATTTGTAAAGGATAATTAGTTGGTGAATTCGTCTTCTTTTTTCCTGTTAGTGTCAAGAACAAATTACAATTTTCTTGGATGTATTTGTTATTCAGTGTAACTCACGGAATAATTTTTGCAATAATTTCTTGGTCTGTCATTTTCTCCTCAGCAGTTCATTAGAAGCATTCAAAATTCACATTGTTTTTGTTAGTCACAGAGGTAATATCTTATTTTTTTACCTAAAGGTTGTGAATATTACTTTTAAATTATCTTTGCACTTAATTTTCCACTTTCCATTCCAAGACCTGTGCACTTTACGAACATTAATTTATTTACCCTCATAACATGTTGGGCAGATGCAGAATGCATATATAGTCTCAGTTATACAGATGAAACAACTAAAATTCAATACTTTTAAGAGTCTGATTACATGCATATCATGTGTGCACATCTGTGCACACAGTCACTTGTGACTGTGTTTGCAAACTGGGTACCCGCAAATATAAATGGCCACTGACATTTAGGCCTTGCCTACACTGCATGTTATTTTTTAATAAAAGTCAGCTTTCGTTGCTAAAACAGTGGAGGTGTATGCACTGAAATGCTTCTCCTGCAGAGGTAACTCTCCTGCTACATCAACATAATAAAGCCGTCTTGACAAAAAAGCACAGGGCTTTTTGCTATATAGCTAGAGCAATGCAGCATCAGTGTAGATACCACTCTTGGCTATGTCACTCTAATTGGCCTCCTGGATGTATCCCACAATGAGTGAAATGTGAGGATTAGTTAGTTAATGTTTCTAAAATGATCTGAGATCCCCAGATGCAAAGTGATACAGAAGCACAAAATAGGAAGCTGCAGAATCACAGAAAAACAATGGAGCATCTTGCTATTTACATGTCCTTAAGAAGTGAGCATCCATGTATTTAAATCCATCTTTGTTTTTTAGGATTGAAATGTCACCCTGGCAATGTCTTTAAAAAAGTGAGCAGCATAGTGTCATTTCTTACAAACCCCTTGTGTGGCTTTCTCCTTATCTTTACCTAGTTAAAGTCTGTTCTCAGCCCTACAAATGCAAATTATAAAATTGAATTCCCTCCCTCTTCAGGCTCCTGGTTGTGATTTTAGCAACATTTTAGCCCTGTACTTCTGACATCAGCCACTGCTACACTGAATTAAGGCAGGGTGCCAGCCTATTGTGGGAGAAAGGAGATAAACAGTGGTAGTAAGGAGAGGTGTATCAGCACAGTAGTAAGGGAAACTATCGCTCTGACTCACTTCAGGTGTGCTGCTGTGGGTAATTCAATGGACAGCCCATTGAAAGCCACCTTCCTTCCTTGTGTCTGTGGGGTCCTCTCATACAGAATGGTAGGACTAGCTCACATGCCCAGGTCTATAGGCTCTGGAAGCAGCTTGCCAGTTCAATCTTTGTGTCTGTGGTGTCCTGACACTCAGCTTGGGTGACAGAGCACACATCCTCCATCACCAAGCACCATGTGGCCATTTAGTTAGGAAGTACTGGTGGGGAGCAAACAGCATCAGGGCCAAAATACACTAGTAATAGAAAGTCAACTAGCAATAATATATAAAGAAAAAGACGAAGGAAGAAAGTATAGCACCAGAAGAAGAGCAGAGAAATGGTAGGGATAACTCCTATGCACTTCTTCCAGGTATGGCAGAAGGGAAATGAAGGCTGGAAATAGGAACTCTTTGCCAATCCACTACAAGGCAAGGTCCAGTAAAACAAGGAATAGAAGCCACTTAGTAGAATGGGGTGAGAGCGGGATAAGACCATATGATGGCCTCAGATTAAATTCAGTTGGTGGTAAAAACCTGGCACAAGGGTTTATGTCGTAACTCCAACAACCAACCCACATGGTTAACAAGTCAGGAGTCTCAGTGACGTTTCTAGTGGACAGGTAATTGGCACCCATGTTGGCCTTCTTAGCAGCAAAGCAAAATGCTGAACTGGCCTGGAGAGTGAACTATTCTCTTAGGCTGGTGTCTGTACTGATCCCTCTAGGCCAGGGTTCAGATATGGTGGAATAGTTTGCGGAAGCCTGCAATGCTTGCAGCGCTTTCAACTGTTTTGTTGCTGTTCAGTGGACAAGGGGTTGACTTAGGGCCCAACCCAACTTCCTGTGAAATCTGTTGTTGTCTTCACATGGACTTCACTGGGAGTTGGATTGGGCCCACTTGGAGGAGGACTGGGACTTTACTTTCCAGGGTAATTCAACCATCATCATTCACTGGCACAGTGTTTTCCAAACATGTTTCGTGCGATGCGAATAGATGTTTCGTGAAAAAATTTAGATGCTAGTGATATTTTTCCTTCTAAAATATTAAATAAGAAATTGTGTGTGTATCACAGATGTTCTTTGTAAAATGAAAGACATCCCAAATAAACTAGCCACTTTAAATCAACTTTTGAACAATACATGTGGCTTTTTTTTGTATGAAACTTCCCCCTACTTCCTCTCGTCCACCCTCACCCCCAGACCAGCATGTATGTGTTCTAACTTCCATCAACATATTTGAAGCTCAAAAGTGCTTCATGGCCAAATCAGTTTGGGAAATGCTGCAGTAGCAGTATCTTCTCTTATTTTAAATGATCATACAACAAATCGCAGCCAAACCTTCTCTATATCAAAGAATTGGAGGGGCCTGCATGTGGCTCAATACTTTCAGCTCCTATTGAAATAAATGGAAAGTCAGCCCTTTGCAGGATTCAGCTTTCATTTATCTGAACCAGAGCAAATACCTTCCCTCTTTCCCACCCCCCTCCAGCTCTTTAGCTATCAGCTATTATCTTTTAATAGCTTTAATAACTCGCTTGTTCTCCTTTTGGCTAGGTAAGAAAATCCTTAATTCAAGCTGTCTGAAAATTGCCTGATAAAAATGTTTGTAGAAAATTGCCGCCCACATACTGTATGCCTTTGCAACACATGGAGACATTTCAGTCCTTCTACCAGATGAGAACATCTATGTACTTACAAATGTGGATACTTACATTTAAAAATAAATCTACCAATATAGATAAGAAAATTGGAATTGGAAATGTTTATACATAATTTGCAAAAGTATCAGGGCAGTGATATCTTTCATATAGCATTTTAAACATTGAAGGTGGTTCTTTTCTCCCTTACACCAATTTTACACTAGGGTAACAGGTCATCTGTAATTGCCTTGCTTTGATTAATTATTTCTCTTACACTGGTGTACATAAGAAGACTCAGAACCAAAGAAGCCAAAATCTTGATTCCTGAGTCTCTGAAGTTAGACATCTAGATCCATATTTTGGCTGCTACAGAAAAGTGGTCAGATTTTCAGATTAAAATGCAAACTCTGCAGGCGCTGCAATGTATAAATGATTGAGAAGCCTAAATCTCATTTTCAAAAGTGATTAAGGAATATCGAAGCATAAATCCCATGGGCTATCAATAAGATTTGAGCTAAAGCCCAGATTTACAGAACCATTCAGATCAGGGGTTGGGAACCCCCAGCACCAGGGCTGGCTTGACCCATAAGCAAATAAGGCAGTGTCCGGACCTGCACTCCTGCCCCTCCCCGAGCCAGCCACTCTGCCTCTGAGGATGAAGCAGGCCAGCCCATTGTGCGGGCTCTACTTTCTCACTCCACCTCTGGGCTGGCCCTCCCCACCCCTATGGAGGGGCAGCTGGCCCAGGGACAGGGTAGGAGAGGGGAGCCCTGCCTTTGGCTGGCCCACTCCACCCCTGGCTGCGTTGTTCCCCATCCAGAGGGCGGGGTGAGCCACGTGGAGTGGAGGCCAGGGTCCATGTGCCTGCCCTCCCCATGGGGGGGCGCAAAACCAAAAGCTGGCTCAAGGCACCACGGCCCCTTGAGCCTGCCCCACCCAGCACGTGCAACCGTGCCTCATGGGCCTATGCACAGTGGCACGTAGAGCTCCTGGCCCTGCGGCACCACAACTGTTCCCCTTGCACTCCTGGCCCTTGCTGGCCCCGCTCCCCAGCTGGGACGGGTGAAGACAGCAGGGAAAAGGAGTAGATGGCTCCCATCCCTGTCTGGCTCCACTCCGACACCTTTCTGGCCCTGCCCCCAGCACCTGCTGGGGGCTTAAGGGTCAGGGCTGGCATAGGGGGTCGGTAAACATTGCCGACCCCTGATTTAGATGCATAATTCCCATTGATTTCAATAGGAGTTAGATTCCTAAATAGCTTTGTAAAACCTGGCCTTGATTATCTAACCCCTTTTGAAAATGATACTTCAAGTGCAGTGAAGCCTAAATATTTTGCAAAATCTGGGCCTATATGCTTATTGATTTTTATCGATAGACACAAAATAGCAGCCTCATTTCAAATTCAGTTCACATTATACCTAGTCACAAGAATCACACTGAAAATTGCAATGGTCACACCACTGCCTCTCTCTCTCTCTCTCTCTCTCTCTCTCTCTCTCTCACACACACACACACACACACACACACACACACACACACACACACACAGAGTCTGTGACAGAGCCACTAACTGAACAAGGACCCCGAATTCCAGCCTTAATCAGAAAATTATCTTTCCCATATCCCAGAGGTTTAAGCAGCAAAGAATGAAAAACACAGCAAATTATTACCCTTTTTTATGGTTTTTTTTTATGGTTTGCAAGTTCAGGAGTACACCGTATTATACTCTGGTGGATTAAGTGTAAGGCCTATCAAATCACTTTGAGCCACTTATTTACTTCTTATTTATTTATACTTATTTATGTAATTATGCTTATTCATAGGTTTTTCTTTGAAGACTTAGGCATTTGATTCATCTCCATCTACTGTGACATAAAATGAAACCTGTGGTTTTAAGGAAAGCTTATGCAATTTGGATTCCCCTTTCCCCACCTAATCTGAGTTCAGTATGTTGGAAGACTCTTTGATTATGTCTGCAATGGAATCAAAACCCTGCAACTGCTTTGTGCTTGCTGACTTGGGCTCATAGGATGTGGTCAAAGGGTTGCTTAACTGCAGTGTAAACATTCCTACTTGGCCTGGAGTCTGGTCTCTATGACTATGTCTACACTAGCAAATTAGTTCAGATCAAGAAGGCTTAATCTGGACTAATTTTCTCCTTGTCTACACTAGGCTTTGCCTAGTTCAAACTAAAAAATTTTAGTTAGTTAGTTTGTGTAGTTAGTCTGAACTAACTGCTTAATTTGAACTTATTCTGAATTTTAGTTTGAACTAGCATGATGTAGTCATGCTAGTTTGAACTAAATAAGTTTGAACTAGAGGTTAGTTCAAACTAACAATGTTTTTTAGTTTGAATTAACTTTTAGTTTGAACTAGCTGCGCTTTTTTAGTTTGAACTGAAAAGTTAGTTTGAACTAAAAAAAGCACAGCTAGTTCAAAGTAAAAAGTTAAGTTTGAATTAAAAAACCGTGGTTAGTTTGAACTAACTTTGAACCGCTTAGTTTGGACTAAGCAAATCCGAACTGAGCTTTTACTTGTAGACAGAGCCAATGACTCCATGAGGTGGGAGGGTCCCAGGACTTGGGCTGTACCTGAACACAAACATCTACACTGCAATTAAACCGCCCCTTTCTCTCAGCCCTATGAGGCTGACTCAGCAGGCACACAGCAGCTATGGGTATCTAACTATAGACGTACCCTTAGGGAGAAAGCAGAATGTGTGGCATACCTTTGGGCATCGGTACAGAGTTTGAGCTCTAAGTAAAATCCGGGGCCCATTTAGAGGAAAGCAGCCAGGCAAATGTATCCTGTCTCTTAGAACTCATCTTCCCCAAGGAAAAATAAGAAGGGAAATGCTACTTAAGCAGCACTTCTCCTATAGTAGGGGTCTCAAACACATGGCCCGTGGGCCACATGCAGCCCCTAAAGCTATTTTCAGTGGCCTGCAGTGATACTCTTGTTATCGATATTTGCAATAGAGTTGTATGAAAAGATTTCAGTGGTGCAGCCCTTGTGCTAATGTACTAGTTCTCATGGGGCCCTCGTGGCGATTTGAGTTTGAGACCCCTGCCCTACAGAGTGTTTGTTGGAAAACATGACTGGAGGGAGAGTTGAATCATCTAATTCAGCATGCCCCAAGCTACCTCAGAGCTTGCCCTTTAGGCCTCAATGTCAGTGTTTTGTAAATAAAGAAATCTGGTGACAAAATCCCCTTTCCACCTTGAATCCCATTGCTCAGAGTTGGGAAATCAATTCCTTTCATATTTCTCCCTCTCTCCCGCCTCACTGCTGAATCGGGAGATTTCATCCATTTCCACTCCCTGAAGACTCCTTGGCCAGAGTTCCTCGTCCAGTGGTCATTAGCCCAGGAAGGGAGACAAATGCTGGCCTGTAAGTTGCAGAACTACTGCTGGATGATGGGAACCTAAGAAGTGTAAGCAACCCTTACTCTGCACATCAAGCAGAATAAAACAGAAATGATGGTTCAATGGAAAGGATTTTTTTTTAAAACTTAGGGGTGGAATTTGTGGGGTTCAATTCTCTGACTGTAAACCCTGGGTAAGATTTCGGGCAAATCACACAGTCTCTTTATGCTTCAGCTCCCTTGCTATAAAATGGGGATAATAGTACTTCCCTCCCCCACAAGGATGTTGTGTGGACAAATATGGGAAAGGTCATGAGTTATTCAGATTCTACAGTAATGGGAACCAAATACTTGCATTGGAAAAAGAATGGTATTTGCTGTGATTTACTTCTCATCACATACATTTTCTTCTTCTGTACTACGAGGCACATGAAACAGAATATTACAAAACCCTCCATTCAGTCATGAAGAAGGTATAAAATACCTTCACATTTGTACCTCCTTTGGAATGATGGATAAAGAGTAAAAGCACAAAACACAGATGTAGTAAGGAAGCCATTACGTAATGGTGACTATATTATTCTGTATGGTGGTTAACCTTTTATGTACTGTGACAGTGGTTATCAGATGGAGTTTCTTCTCCTTCACAGGCAGATCACAGAACCTAGGATAAACTTTGCTCAGATACATTAGTAACATTATTCTGGTGTCACCTTTAACACATTTCATGAGATGGCTACTCTCAACAGCAGCAACATTGCTGGGATTAAACTCAGCAATGATGGTAGCTGTCAGACAGACACTCATCACTAAGGGAGGAAGAATAGAATAGAATAGAACAGAACTATAGGGTTGGAAGGGACCTCATGAGATTATTGAGTCCAACCCCCTGGGGCTTGAACCCAGGACCTTCTGCACTATTTACTTATGGAGGTGGGAGTCAGCTTTGATGACTGCTGGAAAATATAATTGGGTGCCCTATGTGGTAAATGTAGTACTTCACATGTAGATGGAGAGGAGGCTATCTGACTTTCTTCAAGGACAGCCGTGAAGCAGTTACCATTTTGTGTTTTGGTTCAGATGCTGAGTTTTCCAGAGTCATTGCATTCTGTCTCTCCTGAAGACATCCTGTTTATTGATTTTCCTAAGTGGGATGCAAAGTAATCTAGACTGCAAAACATATGTGTCGTCTTTGTGCACAGAAAAGCAACACATTACATATGAAGTCCAAATAAAATAGCAACGAGATGGACATTACATGATGTACCCATTTGCTACCAACTAGCTGGGGATCTACAGAGTGGAACCCATCCCAGAATGCCCTTCAGAGAAATTTTGAAGAATCTTTTTAGACTCAGATCTCCAGAGGTCAGCTGTCATACAGGGCAAAAGTAATATTACATTATTTAGATTCTATTGTTTGAGAGTCGTATCAGCTGATGCTCTTTTTATATATTCAGAAATATTCACTATGTACAGAAATGTAAGAAAAAATACATGATGTACATTAAAGCATTCATATTTTCCAATCTAAACTGTGCTCTGTTCCTAAGCTGAAATATATAATATTTCTGAAGCATAATAGAAAGAGAACTAATAAAATAGCTGCATGAAAATTTCATACACACACAAAAATGCATGCCATGTTGCAAATTGTCTACAAACAGAGCAGTTTCACAGATTTGTTTGATATTTGAGACTGACCAATTTTATTTAATCTTAGAGTAGCTCACCAACTCTTTGTTTTGGGTACTTAGCATTCACAAATTATCTTTGAACTGTGAGACTAATCATCTAAGTCTTGTAATATTGTTTCTGTTCTCTGGTAGGATGACGTAACCTATATACAAACCATTTTTGACTGGAACAAATATTGTTTCATCAAAAAGAACTAAACAATTACTTGGACAATTCACCCATGCAGGGGCATAATAGCATAGGAAGTAAGAATTCATGAAGCACCTCTGAATGGACTATCTGGATCAGGGGTATTAAACATGCAGCAAGCAGGCTAAATGTGGCCAGTGAACCTTCTCCATCCAGCCCATGGGACTCCACTCTCTCCCTTGAGAGCGAGAGCGAGAGCGAGAGAGCGAGCCATAGTATTTCAATTTATGGTGTGTATAACACACTTGAAGTATAGTTAAAGTCACATCTGGCCCACCATAGCAAAGGAGTTTGACACCACTAATTGGATATACTAACCCCAGAGTGGCTGGGAGGGGAAAGGAGGAGAAAAAGTGAAGATTAGCCAGGGTGTGGACAAAGCCCTGACTCTACCTGTCAATGCACCAGCCAGAGAAGCCAAGCTGGAAAAAGGGGATGCTCTAAATTTGATACTGGCATAGGCCAACAGAAAATTATTACCTCTGGAGTAAGCAGGGAGAGAATAGTATCTCTCAGACTATTCCTGCTCATGCAGCTTCTGCACCATCACACATGAAGGGCTACGTTCGAAGGCATCAACCAGCCCCAAATTAATTTTTGTTAGTCACAAAATGTAAGATTCTGTTATACTTACTCCACTCTTCAGCCATCCCCAGTGAGTTTTGCAGGATCTGAACCTAGTTGATTATCCACATTTTGTTAATGGGCCCTAAATTAATTTTCCATGGATACAGAATAAACAAGCTTCTGTTCTCACAAATATTCCAGGACAGTGAATCAAAAGGGGTGCAAACATGATCAAAAGTGAATGTTCATATATAATTGGTTTCCCATTTGCCCACCTCCACCAAATAGAGTCCTTGGCAAATTATTAGTCATGAATGGAGTTGCTGCTGTTTCATTTCAGCGATCATGATGCAGGAAACACTGGCTACACATTTCCCAAGAGAGTTCGCTTCTTACATTTGCTAAATGCAAGAGATGTTTTGTTTGTTGGATTTCTCTCTTCATGATAGCATTGCTAATTGTTCTTCAGTAAAACAAAAGGAAGATCTGCTGCCCATGATATGTTTATTAGCAGAAAGAGCTTTGGCATTTGGCTTCATGTCCTATTGAATCTCTGGTGATGAAAAACTGGACACCTGGTTCATTTATTTTCATCAAGCAGTTCAAAAACCTACTCGTTAGTCATTAACCTTTGTTTTGCTTCTAGTGGGACTGAGATCTGGTGCCACTTGAAAAACAACCCAGAATGGACAGTAAAAGCCTTAGTAGAATTTAAATTTGTTTTCAGAATCATTAATATTTTTGCTAGGCTCTTTTTGCCCATTGATGCTACATGTCCCTGTCATCGCAGAAGGCTAAACTACATAGAAAACAGTTTCATGCAGAACTTATGAAACTGCCACAAATATTTAGTGTACTAAAGCAGTAAGCACTGGGGTGGTTTATCGGGCTGAAAGCCTGTATTATGAATACAGATGATCTCTTTTCCTCTTGAAATTCTCTTCTGATTTTCCTTTTCAGAACATGTGGAAGGCATAATGTTATGCACCTGTTCCTCCATATGGCCCTATGGGACAGTGTTGCTTTGCCCTTGAAGGGTGACAATGCCAGTGCAGGATTTGATATCAATCCTTATTACAGCATTAAACACTGAATAATAATTCCAATGACAGATCTAAAATGCTCTGACTTGTGCAATGCTGCAGGTTCTGCTATTTTGGGTTATAATTATTCCCTCTACTTACCATGGCCAATTGCACACCGAATGCTATGAAATCACAAAAACCTCCAGGCTCGCGCTAACAGCAACCAAGGAGGTCTAATAATGTGATACTCTGTGGGATAGCACAGTGATTGAAGACATTAATTCAAGGAATGAAATAACAAAACACTAAGGGCTAAATTCTGACTTCAGTGACATTACCGAGCAAGGGGTGACGTACAAGGTGCACCAACCCATGAATAGTCATGGAACGTGTAACGGAGAGATTCCTTTTTGGGTTAAGCTGAGTTATTTGTCTCAGGTTAGCCTAGCACAAGTGACAGCAGCGTCTCTCTGCATAACAATTCCTGAGTGACTGATGCCCTGCATCTACACTGCCACTGTATGCACAAGGTGCTAAGACATCTGAGGGCCTATTCCCCAGTGTGGGTTGTTGCGGTAAGCTGAGCGGCTCTATGAATGTTATTTCAGAGAACTGCTGGAGGACTTTTCTGTCCTTTCGGGGTGCATGGGTAGAAGTGGTCTTAGAATAGCAGCTCATTCAAATTAAAAACATCTGGCTGACAGGCTTCAGGCTTCTGAACCAAATACCTTCTGCACTTCCCCACTGTTCCCAGGATAAGGGCCATGCACTTGCGGCTGCAGCCACACCTACTGTATCTACATACTTCAGTGATGGGAATTGCACATTTTGCATAAAATCCCTTCCCCAAATCCCCGTGGAGGGCCTGCACAAGGCCCTCGATTATTCTTGTATGTATAGGAATACACCCAGGTAAGTACCTTGATGCTTCTAAAACTACCTCCACATCATGAACTGTACTGATTCAACTATGTCTGTATAAAATCACACCTGTAACACAAATAGTTAAATCTGCACAAAGACTGTACGTAGATCAGGTCTTCAACTCCTCTAGACTTAATATGGTCAACCCTGATTGAGCAAAACACTTAAGGACATGTTTAGGTCCCAAGGAAGTCACTTGGGGGCTACTGACTAATAGCCACTTACCAAAGAATAAATATTTCTTGACCTCTTACACATCACCAGTGATTATGTGCCACTAAATGTGCATCTATGGAACTCTAAGTTGGTACAATTCAGATGCTATGAGAGGAGTGTGGTAGGAAAATCTATTAGCAGGATGGCATAAGCAAGTGTGCATTAAAGCAAGCTACAGGTTGAGGCCACTGATATTTAAACTCACTCCTTTTATCGCTTTAGCATTTGTGTCACAGCTTTTCTACACCGCCCCACAGTTTGGACTATAGTAGTGTGAATAGCAGTGCACACTGAAGTGTCATTCTGTAACTCCCCATGTGGATACTGCAGATGAGAACTAAAAAGTTCCTAGTTCACATTAATGTAGTCCCCTTCAAACAGAACTACATTAACATGGATTGGGATCCTTTTAGTTCATGTACACAGCATCCACATGGGGGATTTATAGTGCAGCTTTTGGGTGCATATTGCTGTTCACCACCCCCATTATCCAAAGTACTGCACTATTTGAATGTTTGTCCACTCTGCCTTGGTATAGACTGAAAACATATTTCTAATATATCTCAATTCCTTATATAGTGTTAGTACACACATTTCACCACAATATTAGTAACCAGTGTCTCATGAATTTCATTCAATATTTGTAGCAGTAGTCAGTCCCCAATGCTGAGGCAGGACTAAGCATACCTAGATCAGACTTTACATGATACTTTTTGGATAGTGCTATATGGCCTGACAGGAGCTACTGATATAAAGCCGTCAACCACCAATTGGCCTCCATATCTTACACACACACACGCATTGGATTTTCTTCCTAGTTTATTAAAGTAGGCTGAGAATAGAGGATTAACTCAACACTATCATAAATCATGTGCTAAAGCACATTCATACAAACCTCTTCACATTAATGGAAAAAAACCCAGTCATTTGGGTAACAGCGAAGGGAAACCAAGCAATGAATGTTTTGATACAAAGGTAATGGAAATAGCTGCCCACAGAGAATTTTTTTTTAACTTATCTTCAATTCACAGATTGTTTAACACTTCCTATTTATTTTCTCATTTTAATTACCTTGGTTTTTGGGCTCTACCCTTAATTAAACTAGATAGGGCTTAGGATCCATGAAATTTCCATTTACCTCTGACTAATTCAGGGGAGTATAGTTCTTTAATTGAAATTGGTGATTTAGAGTGAAAGATCTCATAAGGCCTCCAGGAAAGCTAAGACAAAAGATAAAATTTATATAGAGACAACTTGTGTGTGAGGAGTAGAGAACAGGGAAAATGTAAGAACTTGAGAATGCTGGTTTTATTCTGATGCTTTTTTTGGCGAGGAATAGTTTGCACAATCTGAACCCAAAGAAAGGCATGACTAAAAGCTACTGGGTGAAGCTTAGGCATCCAGGTTGAGATTTCCAAAGCTATCCAAGAAAACACAAAACTGTTTTTAATTTGAGCTTTAACTGGATTTGTGTATTTAAATCCACTAGCTGCTTTTGAAGTCATTGAACCTGACACCACAAATTTGGTAATGCAGACATAGAAAACAGATGGATAAATGGGATGTTTGCATAAGTGCCTCAAAGCCTTATCTAAACACTTTGATCTCTGTATTTTGACTGGAAATCTCATATGAAGAGAGTTTTTCATACCACTTTGGCACTTTCATGCCCCATTACAGCTAGGGATTGGGATGTGCAGAGAAGAAGAAAATGAATAAGAAAGTAAAACGAGGACTATGCACAAGATTCATTTGGGGTTTTGTTTAAATTGTGGCAGAAACCTGTGTCAGTTCTCATTTTATCGAAATCAGCTTGCCATCCTGCTGAGACCCTCTTCTCACAGTGGGCATCAGTAAATAAGCATAGCATTCCCAGTATAAGAACTATACTATATCTAAAAGCTTTTGTGTTGCAGATCATTACCTCTGTTGTTTAAGATGGGTGGACTGTGAATCTTGAATGAAATGACTTTCCCCAGTACAGAGAAGTAGCTGAGGAATGACAGGTCTGAATATGGTCAGATGTTCTGGATATTTTTAAATGATTTCTAGAAAGATGTGGACAAACAGGAGAAAGTAATAATCTAGTGGAGAGTAATGAAAGTAAGTTTAAAAATGGTATTCTATGAAGGCAACATTGACAGCCTCAGGAATGTTTAGTCTAAAGAGGAGGCTGAAGAGGAGATGCTAAGTCTTCAGATGTGTAAGTTTGTTTTAAAGAAAATGGTGATCAATTCTTCTCAATGCCCACCCAGAGTAGGACAAGAAATAATTGGCTTAATTTGCAGCAAGGAAGATTTAGGATATTAGGAAGATCTTTCTAACTATAGGAATAGTTAATCACTGAAACAGATTACTTAAGAAGGCTGTGGAGTCCATATTATTGGTTTTAGGAACAGATGAGACAAACACTTGTCAGGGATACTTAATCCTGCCCCAGCACTGGGGATCGACTAAATGACCTCTTGAGGTCCACTTCCAGCTCTATATTTTTGTGATTCTAAGAACAGCTAACTTACTTTTAAACACCATTATCTTTGTCTACACTAATTACCAGGTGGTGTTTAAAATATGTAAATCATGTGTTAGCTAACAAGTGTGCTAAACACACTGCATTTTCCTAGTCTAGACCCTGTGCCTATGTTTACTAGGGAGTTGAAGGAAAAGTCTATCATGTAGCAGGCAGCATTTATGCTAATTCAATGAGTCCTGTAGCAGTAGCAGCAGCAGCAGCCTCTCCCTCACCCTATGATCACAGACTAATGAAATGACCTCCTGTTCCCAAACACAGGACTTTACTAAATGAGCTAAAAGAGAATCTTAATTAATTGCAGATCCTTTTCTCTGGTGCCAAGACTGAAGGGCTGGGGGAAGCAGGCAAGAGGGATTTATTGGCACTATATTATTATTTGCATGGCAGTGGCAGATGACTTAGTCAGTGCTAGGCACTGCATGCATCTCTCACCCTCTATCCCTACTCATCATCATAACATCCTAGTGTCTATGGAACAAATCTTGCCATTCAACATCATTGCAGTTGCCAAGATCCTTGGTCCAGTGCAGCAAAGTTGGTTCTATCCTTCAAGGTGGAAGATGAAGTTGGGGTTCACACACCCCTGGTATACCTCCACTGTGACTCCATATGTGCCAGTAGGCAGTGGGGATGAGAGTGAGAGCAGGACTGGAACATCTACCACTATACAGATCCAGGAGTATGGGAGCTACCAGAACTGAGAAGAGACAGCATGGCAAGCATGTAGGGTCAAAATCAAAAAAGCCAAGGCAAAGAATGAGTTAGGGCTAACAAGAAATGTTAGAGAAGACAAGAAGGGTTTCTTTAAATATGTCAGACAAAAAAGAAACATCAGAAATAGTGTGGGTCCACTGTTCAATGGAGAAGGTGAGCTGGTAATACGAATGGTAGGAAGGCAGAGCTCCTCTATGCCTAGTTTGCTTCAGTCTTCTCACAAAAAAACAAAACAAAACAAACAAACAAAATCCCAAACCCCTCCCACACAACATGTGACCAGAGGACTAGTAAAGTTGCCATAGGTTATATTTACATTAGCCAAAACTTAGTTTCAGGTTAGTTCAAACTAACTGGGAACTTTTTAGTTCAAACTAACCACGCGTTCTAGTTCGAACTAATGATTAGTTTGAACTAGAATGTGTGGTTAGTTTGAACTAATGGCTTAGTTCAAACTTCTTAAATTTGAACTAAGCCTTAGTTCAGGTCTTGCCCATGCCTAATTTGAACTGAAGTTCAAACTAAGCACGGAAGTCTGAACTAACTCCAGTACTCAGTTTGAACCAGGCAAAGCCTAGTGTAGCCATGGGCTAAATTAGTCCGGACTAAGCCTCCTTAGTCTGGACTAATTTGCCAGTGTAGACTTATCAGTTTCCAAAGGGATAGCCGTGTTAGTCTAGTCCAGTAAAAAAACAACAAGCAGTTGTGTGGCACTTTAAGACTAACAGATTTATTTTTTGCATGAGCTTTCGTGGGAGAAGATCCCACTTCCTCAGATGCTTCGTCATAGACAATAAATGAAAAGGGATGCAGACTGGGATCAGTAAAGAACATGTCAGAAATCTTCTGACCAGTCTGAATGAACGAATTCAAATTAATGGGGCTGGATATTATTCACCACAGGGTACTGAAGGAATTAGCTGAAGAAATCTCAGCACCACTGGCAATAATATTTACAAACTCCCAGATGACAGAAGAGGTCCTGGAAGACTAGAGAAGAGCTAATGTAGTGCCCATTTTTAAAAAGAGGAGAAAAAAAAAAAGGAGCCAGGGAACAACAGACCAGTCAGCCTGACCTCAATACCACAGAAGCTACTAGAGCAATGTATTAAATATTCAATTTGTGAATACCTGGAGGATGAAGGGGTAATCGTGGATTTATCAAGACCAAATCATGCCAAACCAACTTGATTGCTTTCTTTGATGAGGTAACTGGTTTGATGGATGGGGAATCCAATGAGCATAAAATATTGGACAGGGCATTCAATACAGTTGCACATGACATTCTGGTAAGTAAGCTAGAGAAATGTAGACTTGGCAGAATTAGCACTAAGTAGATACATAATTGGTTAAATAACCACAAACAAAGAGTAACTATTAATGGAATGGTGTCAGATTGGAAGGAGGTCTAAAGTGGGACTCCACAGGGATCTGTTGTGGGCTGAGTGTTATTTAACATAATATTGACATTATTAATAACCTGGATGAAAGCAGAAAAGGCATATGGATCAAGTTTGCAGATGACACAAAATTGAGGAGGAGTTGCCAACACTTTGGACGACGAGATTAAATTCAAAAGGATCTTGATAAACTGGAAAACTTGGCTATCGATGACAAAATGGAATTCAACAAAAGACAAATGTAAGGTACTACATCTATGGAAACAAAAATAAATGCACAGATAGAGAATGGGAAAAAATTGCATTTGCAGCAGCACTGCTAATAAAGAATCTCTGTCTTGTGGTAGATCACAACCAGAAGATGAGCCAGCTATAGGATGCTGTGGTAAAAAAAAGTAAATGCAATCTTAGGTTGCAATAACAGATGAAAGTCACAGGATGTGATAGGATCACTCTACTCAGTACTGGTGAGGCCTCAGCTGGAGAAGTGTGTCCAGTTTTGGTCATCGCTGTGTAAAAACTTCAGTAAAGAAACTGGAAAGGATTCAGAGGTGAGCAGCAGAGATGGTCATAGGATGGAATGAAAACTACATGAACAAAGGCTGAAGGAACTGCCTATGTTTAGTTAGGAATAAAGGAGATTAATGGTGGATATGACAGTGGTCCTCAGACAGTTGAGAGAGTGCCATGAAAGGATGGAGAAAAGTTGTTTCTTTTTGCCACAGAGGGCAGGACAAGAGGCAACGGTTTCAAACTACAGTTCAACAGATTTAGGTTAAAACCCAGGAAAATCTTTCTAACTGTTAGAACAGTCAGACAGTGGAACAGACTGCCCAGGAGTTTGTGGAAACTGCTTCACTGAAGATTTTCAAAAGGAAGCTCAATAGTCATCTGTTTTAGATGGCTTAGATACAACAAATCCTGCATCTTGGCAGGTTAGGCTAGACCCCTGTGGTCTTATCTAACTCTATGATTCTATGAACAAGGACTTGTCCCTCAAGATACGTCTACACTTCAATTAGATACCTGTGGCTGGTCCATGCCAACTGACTTGGGCCTGGGCTACAGGGCTATTTAACTGCAGTGCTTGGGCAGCAGCCTGATCTTTGGAAACTTCCCACCTTGCAGGATTGGAGAACCCAGGCTCCTGCCTGAAGATCTACACCAAAATTAAACAGCTCCTTAACCTGAGCCTCACAAGTCCCTGTCAACTGGCATGGGCCAGCTGCAAGTTTTTAATTGCAGTGTAGACTTAACTTCAGTGACCCAGCATAGCTTCCCAACACTCAGCTCTGTTTCTTGGACTGTGTGTTGGTTTAAAAATTTGCCACTCTTTATTTCCCCTATGAATCTAAAGAAGCATTTATAACTGGTGGGGAAATCCTTACAAGTTCCACTCAGGAGCTGATATTGAGATCAAACTAATTTCATTTGGGAACAAATCGCAGTTCAAATTAAAGACTCCAGAGACTGTTGCATCACCACAAGATGCCACATTTCCTCACCTTTTACTTTTTTTCTTTATTATAATTAGGCTTAGTTACAAGTCACCAGGGGGAGATTGTTTCCCAGGATTAGAATTTGGTATTTCCAGTAACCCATGGCTTTATCTACACTAGAAGATTGTGCTGGATTAACTATTCCAACAGAGTGAAATTGTACAGGCCCCTTTTCCCCACAATGTGGTTGCATGGGAGAGCTTGTCAGGAAGTTTTATGACAAAATGGCTTTTTGTAAGAAAATGCCACTTAATTGAAACTTCAGTAAAATTTTCATCAGGAAAATGTGGATTTTGTGGTCAAAACACAGGAGAGAGACAGAGAGACAGAAACACCTCTACAATCAAATCCTCTCTCTGCCTGATTCAGAGCTGAGAGAAACTTGGGTAGCACATGTGATTAAAGGTCCTGACCACCAGGCTGCTGGCTCCTTGGGGGTCATGTTCTTGCTCTTGCGCTTGTTCTTGCTCAGCTCCTCAATGTGAAATAAGAAAAATTTTTAAATTTTATAAATTTGCAAAGGATGGGAAAAGCTGGGGTGACCAGATGTCCCAATTTTATAGGGCTAGGGCTTGTTCTCATATAGGCATCTGTTATCCCCGAACCCCTACTCCAATTTTTTACACTTGCTATCTGGTCACCCAGGAAAAAGCATTTCCTACCCACCTCTGGATGTGGTAATACCAGTGCAAAAGTATATTCCCCATATAAGAAAGGGAAAAGGCAGCTTCATACCAGTATAATGCAACCATATTAGGGACATAATACTGATATACATATTTTAATTAAAAAAAAATAACTCCAGCCAACATAGTTATTCTGGTTCAAAAGCTAGGTGTAGGCCATACCACTAGATAGATGTCTTCTTTGAGTCTTGACTGTCTTAAGACTCACATCAGCCTTATATCAATGGAATTTCATTGACTGTCACTGAGTTGCTCTTGATTTACATATTCATTTAAGGGAGAGCAGAATCAGGCCACAAGTGACTTGGAATTTGTGTTGCTTTTAACAATTCTGAGACTTGAGAGGTGTAGTTTCAGCTTCCATCTCAAGCATATGACCATAGGATTAAGTTTCTAGCTAAGTGCTTGTGTACAACACTGAACATTTCCCTCTGAAATGCTGCGGGTTAAGATTAATAGCAGAAACACCATAAAAAATAAAGCAAGTTACTAAATAAAAAGATGAACATGCACAGGCAAAAACAATTTCAGGGCATACCTAAAAAACTTAATTTTGTCAACTTTTTCTGTCAATTACTACTTCCTATTTTCCATGTTACAAGGCACAGTTACATTAAGAAATGGGTAGCTGATTCCAGACAAAAATTGCACATTGGATGGTATGGCTAAGACACGAGAAGCATTAACCATATGCTTTGTAATTTCCACCTGATTTGTGTGATTATTTATATGACCATGACAAACAAATTATTTTCCTCAATTGTTCTGAAGTATCACAAATGTGACAATAATCAAGCCTTGCATTATACCATATTTCCCTGAAAAAGAAAAATTTTCCATGTTTGACAAAGAAAAATGGTTTCTCTCATGGAAAGACAGATTATGGGTCCATGAGTCACTCTTTCTTTACTTAGTTTTCTTCTTTTGATCCTCCAGAGAATTGTGCTGGGTACCTAAACCTCATAGAGGCAGGATGCAGATCACACCTTCCAGAGCTTTTCTTTTGCACAGTCTGCAGACTCAAACCTCTCTGCATCAGTTACATTTGCATCCCATTTTCAAATTTTTATTCATAACTGAGATAACTGGAAACTTATCTTTTCTTTTAAGTGAAAACTGAGATTCTGAAATCATCACATGACTCCCAAAGTGGGAGGGAGGTGTTAGACCCAGGCCTATCATGCCTACATTTTAATACATTATACTGTATATACAATGCCTAACACAATCAGGATGCAATCTTGGTTGGTGCCTCTCATTGCTATTTTCATATAAATAGGTCTATTTGTAATAAGGGGAAAAGTGGCAAGAATAAGAAAATGAAGAAAAAAAGGAGAGCAGGAATGAAGGGAGAAACAGGAAGAAGACAGGAGCGCAAGGTGGCTACCTTGTAAGAGGTGAACACACACATTCATTTGGATCCCTGACAACTAATGGGTTCAGTCATGTTCATTTCCCCATTTACTTACTACAAACAGTTACACACTTGAATAGGATTTTGTTCACATGCATGAGGAAAGGCTGTTGTTCATATTATACCCACACTAACACTTTATAGTATAAAAGATATGTGTTTGTGTTTATAGAATCATAGAAACTGGAAGATACCATGAGAGACCATTGAGTCCAGTCCCCTGTACTCATGGCAGAACCAAATATACTCTTAAACCATCCCTGACAGGTGTTTGTCTAACCTGCTTTTAAACATGCTCAATGATTGAGATTCTACAAACTGCCCCTAAGCAACTTATTCCAGTGGTTAATTACCCTGACAGTTAGGAACTTCTTCCTAAAGTCCAACCTAAACCTCCCTTGCCGTAATTTAAGCCCATTGATTATTGTCCTATCATTGGCAGTTAAGGAGAACAATTTTTCTCCCTATTCCTTATAACAACCTTTTAGGTGCTTGAAGACTGTCTTCATGTCCCCCCTCAGTCTCTTCTTTTCCAAACTAAACAAACCCAGCTCTTTCAATCTTCCTTCATAAGTCAAGTGTCCTAGACCTCTAGTCATTCCTGTTGCTCTTCTCTAGACTTTCTCCAATTTGTCCACATCTTTCCTGAAATGAGGTGCCCAGAACTGGACACAATACTCCAGTTGAGACCTAATCAGTACAGAGTAGAGCGGAAGAATTACATCACATGTTTTATGTACAATACTGCTGTTAATACATCCCAGAATGGTGTTTGCTTTATTTGCAACAGTGTTTCAGTGTTATTCATTGTTTTCTACTTCTTGTTCATTACTTCCTTCTTTCCAATATTTCAGTTATCCAACCACAAATATGGGGCCTCAGTACTAGCTGGGGCCTCTAAGTGCTATTGGAATACAAATAATAAATAATAATAAAGATAATGAATATATTTGAAGAACTCCAGGATAAGTATGCAAGCAAGTTGAAACAAGGAAGAAGACTAAATTCATGCAATTCTTCTAGTATTTACATTTGGTTGAGAAACAATTTTTTTTTATAATGAATCTACAGTAAACAGGAATAAAAATGCCACTTTGTTAATTGAGGTGTTCTTGCATTAAAGCTGAATTAGCTTCATGTTGCCCCCTTCACCTGCATATGGTTATGCACCGCTGTTATTATCTGCAAAATGTTTAATTGATTTATTAAGATGTTGATTTGGAAGTTTTTGTAGTGGTTGAAAATTTGCTTACTACCATCAGTGATCCATGTAGTCCTAACAAATAAATTCAACTGACACATCTAACAGATGTAATCCACATATAACAGCTAATCAGACACTCCTGTTAAAGAACAAAATGCTTGAATGTTTGTGTTATCAGAGCAGCAACAAATATCATATCTTACATGTGAAAAAAAAGCAGATCAGAAACAATTTTTTTTGCTCTGTCAAAATATAAATTTAAACAAAAATTAAAGTAGCTGTCAACATTTTCACAGATTTCTTTCCCCCAAAAAGTTGTTCCATTATTGAATCAGCTCTAGGTTAAGAGAGATTGTTGGGGACTGACACCTGTAGAGGTCCAGGGTAGAATACTCATGGAGACTAGATCACACATCCACTTTTAGAGAAGATGCTTTAGAGGCCAGTGCTTAACCTGATTTGTAGTTATACAGCAAACATCAGTTTCCAGGCTTTCAAATCCAGATAATCTTATAAACAGTAAATTCATCCCCCAAATACCCAAAAATAGACTTCCAGTGAATGAGATGTCTTAGTGAATCTCCACATGCCAGGCTTAGCATTTTATCATTTACATGTTTGAACATTAAATATCAACAGTTGATCTTTCTGCTTAGAAGTTTGGCTTGTCAGACAATCAGTTTTCTCAGGGTTAAAACTATAAAATAGACTGGCAGAATATAAACTATTTTAATCACTTCCTTATATACTTTCAGCTACTTTCAAGTTCTGAGTCTCTGCATGGAAACTCAATTGTTTTTGCTGTATTTTGATTAAAGAAGAATATACTTTCATTACACCCCTGAGGTCTTCAAAGGTTTTATAAAGGACATTCTTTTGTTTAGAAATATGCCCATATGGAGAGCAAATGACAAGGATTCAGGCATTATTAGGAGAAGGTCAGTTTCTGCTGAGAAAACAAATGGAACAGCTCATAAGGAATTGTGTGAGAAATGGATTTTGGTTGCAATTTGGTTTGCTGTAGATTTTTTTTTTCCGCTGGCCATGAGTTGTATATAGAAGGGTATAATTAACTCTCTCAGATCTAATCTGCCATTTCAAATTTCTAAGAAAAGGCCTGGCAGGGAGCTATTAAGAGTCTTGTAAGTATTGGAACTGAAGCTGATTCAACCATTTTCAACTGAACAGATTTCTGCTGGAAAATCAGGTTTGTCCAATCAAAATGTTTTGTGGGAATATGTTGATTTCAAGAACATTTTCAATGGTAAAAAGTCAAACAATCATTTCAACAATGTCAAATTGTTTAATTTCAACAAGAACACGTTTTGTCTGGACTTGTCACTTAATTTTGTTTTATTTTTATATTATATAAATATTTTTACTTATTTTCAGTTTTATTTTATATCATGATGATTAAATTTTGACATCAATTAAATGAAATGTTTTTACCTTTCCAAAGTTGAATACATTAATGGTCATGAACTGAAAATTTTCAGAATGTTCTTTTCTTTCTGATTCAAAGTGAAAAGAACTTTTCAGAGAAGTTATAACAAAAGAGAAACGTCATGTTCCAACCAGCTGTTGTTAGAACTAACTATAACATATTTTTCTGTCAAGCGAAATAAAATTGAATTCAAGAAATTAATGGTGAACAACCAACAAATCAATGTTTGATACTGTATCGCCACAAACTCTGGGTGGCTCAGTAATGGAAATCTCAAGTGAACCACTGAACTGCTGAGCATTGTACTAGCTACCCTGAGATATACCATGGTGATTTATTTCTATGTATATATAGACTGTAAAACATAAAGGGTATAATTCTGCTTTTAGCTACACTAATCTGAAACTAGTGCAAGAGGAGAATCCAGACCCATAATGTTTAATACTCAATTTATAATATTTATTATGGTTATATTTAATAAAAGTTGCAGGTTGAACCATTGCTTTTGAACACATGATCCTTTAACCTATAAACTGCTTTACAAAAAATTAACTGATTCTTACACTACCTAGATATGTAAGTTGATATTCATTCTTGATGTATGCTTATGAGGATTCTGGTGACTAACAATTGACAACAAATACACACAGATACAGTAACAGTTTTACTTCCTGCAAATTAAATGAAGTCTGGAAATGGTTGTTGAGAACGAATTAGATATTTGAGCTATTTTTAATAGACTATAGCACTATTTAGCATGGCTTGGTTTGATACATCATAGATCAAGGCCAGAAGGGAGCCCTGTGGTCAACTAGTTCAACCTTCTGCGCAACACAAGCCCTAACTCAAGCCCCAGTAATTCTTCCAGTAGACTGAACTATTCTTCCTTGCTATATAAATTAACGTGCTCAACCTCAATAGCTTGTAGTTGAATTAGAGAATATTTTTTCTGATATCAGGACCCAATTTCAACTTAGTCTCTTTTCTGAAAGCAAGGTTTTTATTTTGCTTTGTAGGACAGTTGACTAGCACACAACAGATTGAAAAAAGGCCAGAACACAGGGGAGACACTTTCCCTTACAGAATGCCCATATAATTTTTAATAGCCATTCCAGAACAGGTAGAACTCCAGTTTTGCGGTCTCCCACAATCCTACAGATTGGTGCTTTTGTAGCTGATCTTAAATTGGCCATTGTCTTTAACCACATTTGTGATGAAGCTTGAGAACGTTGATTAGGTTCCTGTTTCTCATTTTCACAGAATAATTGAAAACAGAATAGACTAGTCATAAAAAAGAGTCTTAGCAGCAATGTGTTCCATTTATCATAGAATTTACTTTCATTTTCTTCACCCTTTTTGGATGAATAGGATATCATATGCTCTATAATCTGTCCTTTGAAGATACCATCACAACACATACATTGAAACTTTCTTGTACATATGGTGTTACTGATAAAGACTTATAACTCTACCGTAAGTGAGGCAAATTAGTATGCAAATGTCAATATAATGTTAAATTAAACATCATAGTGTAATGAAAGGCATTACATTTAGTAAAGTAAAATGAAATCTTCACTGAGCAGGACCAATTATACTGTAACACAGAATAGCTTAAAAGTTTTATTCCCCAGTGTCTAGAGAAATTACTAGACACATGCAGGATGGTTTTGGAGCTAGTCAAATGATGTGAAAACTTGTATACCAGCAGTCTGCCAAATTAAAGACTGGGTTCTGATTTGATATTTGTATCTATTTACTAGTTTCCATTCAAAAACATGAAATCTGTTCATGTGAAGTGAATTTTAAGCCTGGAATGAATTTTAAGCCTTAAGGTAAATAAATGACTTTGCCCCATGCTTGACAGCAAGTCAAGAGTAGAACCCAAGAGTTTTGCCACCTAGTCTATTGCTGTAGCTTAGTGGTTCTCGATGTTTTATAGAATCATAGAAAGTCACGCCACACGTGGCAGTGTGTGTGACCTTACAGGACACACTAGCCCATCTCCCTGAGGCCGAATCAAGCTCTGCCTCCCCTCCACTCTCTGAGACGCACTTACTGCTGTATGGTGACACAGCAATGTGTGCCGACAGAGAAGTTGAGACCCACTGCTCTAGCTAGTGCAGTGTACTTCCTGCCCTTAAAGAATTATTTATTCACAGTACTTTAAGGGCTAGAGCCACAGCAAAGTTTCACTGAAGTCGATAAGATTATGCTAATTTACACCTGCTGAAGATACGGCACGAGCATTTTTCTTTTAAAAAATAACTGTTTGAAGTATATAGTGAAATGTACACCCTGGTCACACTTCAGGTGAGGTTCTCCCCACCCCATTTTGTGAAACTATGAGTATAAGAGATATTCCCAATACTCAAAAATGAGAAATACCACTGGACCAAGCAATCTCTCAAAGTGGTATAAACTTTAAAAGATCTTTGTGTATAGAATCACACTCCCATATGAACATATGTGTACAGTATGTGTGTAATGTTATAATACAGAGCTGTTAGCTCTGTCTATTACTGAGGTTCCCTCCTCGACATTTCCCACAATAAGTTCCTGTTCTGCAGCTGGACTGAAACTTTCTGCATGTGTTGTCTACCTTAGGCTGTATTCATCTGGAAATTTTCAGCTAAAATGGTCAAGATGTTTCTGACAGAAAAGGCTTGAGAAAAATACATTGTTTGCCCATATTAAAATATTTGGGCATCTTTTTCTTTGAAAGCTTCTAGCACCCACATCTATTGTGGCAGAAACATGAAATTTGCAAGGAGGGGCATTTGTGTGAGGTATGTGCTTTTCATCACCCCCGTGAAAATCTGCCCACATCAAGCAAAGGTTTCTGCTCAGTAGAGGCTTTGGAGATCTTTATTTGCTAAACCAAAGACTCCATTCTCACTGAACGTGCTCAGGCTTCTCATAGCTGCTAGTGGCGACCAGACTTTGTATGTGCCAGGCACATAGAGTGACTCAGCATGCTTCAGCCCCCTCACACCTCCTGTGTGAGGCAGGACTGCACATGCACCATCCCCACAGAATCGTGGCACATGCTGTGGCCCAGCATTACAGGAGCATTTCCCAGTAACACCTGCTTTCAGCTACTGGGTCAAGATGGTCGTAGGCACTGGAACTGAGAGCAGAGAGCCTCTCCTTCCTATGCTCTCAGTTATCCTCATGCTGGCACACAGAGAGCATGAAGAAGGAAGCCACATCACATGGGTAGAAGGAAAGGAGTAGATGGGGATGAAGAGTCTGCCGAGACTGGGTAGGAGCAAAAGGGATAGAAACTGGGATTGGGATTGTTTGGGCAAAGGCACTGTGACTAGGAACCTTGTGGGAAGGAATGGGGATGGAAAGAAAGAGAGACAAACTTGACAAGTAGCTAGGTTAAGGAGGAAGAACAAGGATTGGCTGGGCAAAGAAACTTGGACACAGAGCCTAGGGTGGTGTGTCTCGAGAAACTGACTTTGGATGAGCAGCCTAAGGAGGAAAACAAGACTGGGAGGAGGACAGATGGATGCAAATTATTCACTCCTCTCTTGTTATATTGTTCCATAACACTTCTGCTAAAATATTTATATCTAGGAAGCCTATCTGAATAGGTGTATAAAAGCAATGGACTTGACATTCCACTGCCTGACACCTTGTGGTTTTATTTGATTCTGTGCAAAGTTGGTAGAAAATACTACCATCAGAATGGTATCATTTTACACCCTGAAAAACTGTAAATAACTATACAAGGTGCAAGACAGGGGAGGATAATGCACAAGTAATTTTAGGAATCAAGTTTCAACAAATTCTTTGCACAAACTGATTAGGTACTTCAAAAATACTTCAAACCCTCTCCCTCCCCTACAAGAAGAGTTCTAAGCTTTTGAATTTATCCTATGAAAAAAACTGATTTTTCCTTCCAAACCAAATGCACAAGGTGAACTTGTGTGATTATTTTGTTTATGATTCATGAAATTAAAAGAAATAGTCAGTCTTGGCGATGAGGGTGCCAAAGGAGGCTGCTGTTTCCTGAATTAACTATAGCAGACCATAGCTGGATTTGCTATAGCTACCTAAAGAAAGCCCAAGGGATTGCTGTAATGAATTAATAATCTCAGAGTTTATGAGTAAAGGCATCAGGGTTGCGAACCAAAGGTATTGTTCTAGTTGTAGGCAGCCTGCATTCCATTTTAAATTTAATTTGTCAGATCTCAGCTTTTCTTTGAGGGAGCTAAAGGACATTTATTCCATAAACCATTTTATTGCCATTGTGTTCTGTATGTTCACATTTCTTACACATAAATCTGGTTTCACAGTTCATTGTATTGAGCAACGGGACTGATGCAGTGGAACAATATAGCAGATCTTTTATTTGTTACTTTGTTTACAACAGCACCCATAAATCCTCCCCAGATCTTCAAAATATCATCCAAGCCCCAAGGAGCTTGCAAGCTTAAGGGCAGCACAAATGTGATGGGAGAGACGGAAGGAAAATTACATATTACAGTGTATTTGCTGCTGCACTAAGAGGTATCCTCATACACGGATTTCCTTGGGGGTTGGCAATAATACTCATGGGTGGGCCAGTACAGCAGTAGTGAGCTGGCCTCAGGGTGGGGAGTTGGTGGTGGAAAGCTGGCTGAGAAAGTAGTGGAGAATCACTGTGGGGAGAGGGTGAGGAGGCAGACAGCCGACTGGGGAAGGGGCAGCCCAGTGATGGAGCGCTGTTCTGGGGGGTGGAGAGAGCAGCATGGTGGTGGAGGGCCGGCTGGGGGATGGCATGGAGGTAGAGAGCTGGTTGGGGTTATAGAGCTGGAGAGGGGCTGCATGGTGGCAGAGAGCCGATCTGGGCATCAGCAGACAGCTGGCACCAGGGCCAGTGGAGAGCAAACTGGGAAGAGTAGCAGAGAGATGGCCTGGGACAGAGGTCACGGAGAGCCTAATGGTGGGGGGCAGGGGGATGGCAGCCCAGATATAGCTGTCCAGAGCCAAATCCAGCTCATGGGCAGTGTTTTGCTCACCCCTTTATCAACAGCTAACCTGACTACCATGTAATAAGAGTTGACTGATCACTTTATTTCTTGGTCTCAGCCACCTAAACAAGGGACGGTTTCATTCGTTAAAAGGTTCAAGGTAAAAAGCCTACCCCTTTCACATCGTAAGTATCTACTGACTCCTGCAATTATTGTTATATACCACCATTGATGGGCACCCAAGAGAGGGAACATTATCTAATGGCTGAAGAATGGATTCTAGTGCCTGACTTGACATGTGTATACTGCGTGACAATGGGCTAATCAACTAGACCTTCACTTCTCTTTGCTTCAGTTTCCCACTCTGTAAACCAAGATGCATATGAGATCATGCTTGCTTATTTCAGAGGAATTTTAACAGATGTAATTTAATAAAGTTTGTAAAAAAGTGCTTTAAGGTCCTTAGATGGAGTGCAGAGTATTATAACTAAATATTACCCCCACCATCCCTGAGAGGCATTTTCTAAAATAGTTCTTAAAAACTGCCAGTGATGGAGATTCCACAATCTCTCTAGGTAATTTGTTCCAGTGCCTGACTACCTTTGCAGTCAGGAAGTTTTTCCAAATGCCTAACTTAAATCTCCCTTGCTGCAATTTATACCTATTACTTCTCCTGTCACCAGTATTTAAGCAGAACAATTGATTATCCTCCTCTGTACAACAACCTTTTGAAGACTGTTATCATGTTCTCCGTTGTGTGAAATGTTCTTGTAGCTTTTGGTCCTAGGACACTAGAGATACAAGGTCAGTGAACTAAGATCTACTGGACCAATGTCTTCTAGATCCTTAACTTGTTTTATTGCTGTTCTCTGGACTTTCTCCAATTTGCCCACATTTCTTGTGAAGAGCGGTGCCCAGTACTAGATGCAATATTCCAGTGGAGGACATATCAGTGCTGAGTAGACTGGAAGAATTACTTCTCATGTCTTGTTTAAAACACTCTTGCTAGCAGATCCCAGAATGATGCATTTTTTTTCTTGCAACAGCATTACACAGGTCGGGATGGATTACTGCATGGGCCAACAGGGGCCCACTACAATGTGGAGCCCCCCCATCCTGCCGACAACCTAGCACTCAGAAGGGGATGGGGTAGGCTGGCCTGAGGCCAGGCTCCGAGCTCCCACCCCACTCCGGGCCAGCCAATCCGCCCCCAGGAGAGGGCTTTGTCAGCCCACAGGACAAGCTCTCCCATTCTTACTCCACCCCTGGGCTGGCCACTCCACTCCTGGGGGTGGGTCAGGTCAGCAGGGCTGACTGCTGTGCGTGCAGTATGGGCTCTGGTACGCACGCAGTAGTTGGCCCTGCCTCCTCCTGGGGCCAACCAGCCAGGTCACAGCCAGCCTCTGGTCCCAACCGCCCCCCCCCCAGCGCTGGCCTGGCGGAGGGGCAGTAGGCCATCCAATGGGGGGAGGCAGCCCCTGATCCGCCACTGACACCAGAGACTTGTATTTAGCTTGTAATCCTCAGATTCTTTTCTGCAGTATTCCTTCTTATGCAGGCAATTCCCATTTTCTGTTTCTGCAATTGGTTGTTCCTTCCTAAGTGCAGTATTCTGCATTAGTCCTCATTGAATTCCATCCTATTTATTTTAGACCATTTCTTCAGTTTATTAAAATCATTTTGAATTCTAATCCTGTCCCCAGAGTACTTGCAAGCGCTTGCAGCTTGGCATTGTCCTCAAACTTTATAAACATTCTTTCCATGTCATTATCCAAAGCATTTATATAGATACTGAATATAACCAGATAGAGGACAGATCTCTGCAGGACCCCAATTAATATGCCCGTCAAACTTGATTGTGAACTATTAGTAACTACTGTGAATACACTTTTCTAACTTGTTGTACATCCATCTTAGAGATTGTTTGTCCGGTGTTTTTTGTTCTAGTTTGTTCATGAGACAGTCAAGCGAAACAGTACCAAAGGCCTTATTAAAGGTAGAGAGATATCACATTAACTGCTTCCCTCCATCCACAAGAAAGACATTTGGTTTCCCACATTATCCTTATTCCCCTTTTTATAGATAGGTACTATATTAGCCATATTCCAGTCTAGTCTCTCCCATTCTCAATGAGTTTTCAAAAATGACCACTAATGGCTCAGAAATCTCCTCAGAGGCGCTTGGTATTCTAAGATGTATTTCATTAGACCCTACCAACATGACGCCATCTAACTTTTCCAAATAATTCTTAACTTCTTCTTTTCCTATTTTAGGCTCAGCTCTTACCCTGTTTATGCAGATGTTCACTATGTTTGTTTTCCATCACTGCTAAACTTTTTGGTAAAAAGTGAAGCAAGATGACATCTAAAACCATGGCCATCACTGTATTTTCTACCATTGTCTTTCGATCCTAATTTAGTGATTTGCCTACTCTGTCCTCATTGTCTTTTTGCTTTTAATGTAGTTGTAAAATGTTTTATTATTCCCCTTTGTATCTCTAGCTAGTTTAATTTCATTTGCTGCCTTGGCCTTTCTAATTTCATCCCTACACACTTATGGTTTGTTTTTTTTTAATAGTCACCCTTCACAATTTGACCTAGTTACCACTTTTTATATAACTCTTTGTGTTTCAGCTCACTGAAGACCTTTTGGCTAAGCCAAGGTTGTCCCTTACAGTGCTTCTATTTTCCCTATATATGTGGATAATTTGCTCTTGTGCCCCTAATAAAGTCTCTTGAAAATATTGTCAACTCTCCTACACTATTATTTTCCTTAAACTTGTTTTCCATAGGGACTTATCCACTAATTCTCCAAATTTGCTAAGTCTTCCTTTTTGAAATTCACCATCATTATTCTGTTGTTTGCCCTCCTTCCTTTCCTTAGAATCAGGAATTGTATCATATCATGATCATCGACTCATAGAATTATTAGGGTTGGAAGGGAACTCAAGCAGTCACCTAGTCCGACCCCCTCCTCAAAGCCAGACCAACCCCATCAAAACCATCCCAGTCAGGGCATGTCAACCAACACCTTAAAAACCTTTAAGGATGAAGATTTCACCACCTTTCTAGGTAACTCAGTACAGTGCTTCACCATCCTCTGAGTGAAAAAGTATTCCTAATATCCAACCTAGACCTCACCCTGCAACTTAATAGCATTGCTCTTAGGGTAGTCATCTACTACCAGCCTAGCTGCATCCTCTCTGGAACTCCCATGTGGTCAAATATTACTCTCAAATCCCCCTCACTTTTCTCTTCTACAGACTAAACAAGTCTAGTCCCCTCGGCCTCTTCTCATCAGTCATGTGCTCCAGCCCTCAATCATTTTTGTTGCCCTCCTCTGATCAACTTCACCTAAGCTGCTTTCCACCTTCAAATTCTCAACTAGTTCCTCCCTGTCTGTCACGGTCAAATATAGAATAGCCTTTCTCCTAGTTGTTTTCTCCATCATCTACAATAAAAAGTCGGCTCCAACGGATCCCAAGAACTTGTTGGATAATCTGTGCCCTGCTGAAAATTATTTTTTCCAGCAGGTGTCTGGGTAGTTGTGGTCCCCCATTACCACCAAGTCCTGTATTTTGGATGGTTTTGTTAGTTTAAAAAAAAAAGGCTCATCTACCTCTTCTTCCTGGTTAGGTGGTCTACAGTAGACACCTACTAAAACATCACCCTTGTTTTTTCACCTCCTTTTTCCTTACAAGGAAACTTTCATCAGTTCTGCCTCCCACTATTTCAACCTCAGTGCCAGCGTATATATCTTTGATATAGAAGGAATTCAAAACATATGGAAAAGATTGTAGTATAAGTTCTGGCTCAGTTATAAAATACATTTTATGATCCATGTTCTACTCTTAGTTAGATGAGTATAAATCTACAGAGACATAATTTCCTAAAATGGAATTACTCTGGACTTGTACCAGCATATCTGAGAGCAGGACTTAGAACCCAGCATTGTGTATTTATTTTAAAAAGCAACAGATAATTTTGCTACTTTCCCAGCTATAGAAAATGACCCTGAATTGTTCTTTTCTAGAACTGTATTTCAGCTCTTCATTACCTTACATATGATTATGCTTTGCTATTCATTTAAACATTTTTAAATATTAAAAATGCATAAGGTTATAAAAACTTGAATTATAGCTAGGCATACAGAAAAAGCAGTTTAACTATTTTGCTGTAAAGATCGTGCTTTGCTGAGTTTCACCAGAAGAGGGTATAGTTTGGAAAGAACCTGACATCAGCTTGGAATTCCACTGTGTTTAGAAACAGCAAAAGAAAAACAAGCACAAGTTTCTCCTCTGCATACTTCCTGTCACCGTGTGAAGGATTCAACACAAACTCCAGACCTTAAAGTAAAAATAAACACAGCAGCTTTCCTTGAGTCGTTGGAGCTGAAGGCAAAAACTGCAAGAGCTTTCTGTGGGATCTCTTCAGCTGATTGTCTTTCAGCATTATCAATTACTTCACTGTTCATTAATCAGAACAAGGGTTTTTTGATGTGACTTCCAGTGACTAAATATCACTTCAGAGGAAGAGAGAGAAAGGACCCTGAAAAGAATCCCAAGCACTGAAGTAGAGGGTGAGTTTTGTTAAGTGGTTTCTTCTCTTTCCTATCTGCTGGAGGAGTTGATTTCTTGCTAATGTCCCTGCTTCTACGCACAACAGCCTGATGACTTGTCTTTTCACTGCAGCTTGTTGCATACCTTGCAAGGTTTTACTGACTGCAGGCTTATTTCTGTAACCTTTCCTGGTGTTACCCAAAGTGATTTCAGTAAGATTTGTAATACACATTACTTGGTTCTGATTTGCTTTCACAAAGAAGCTACAAACAGCAAAGATTCGGAAGCAAATAAATATATATAAATCAGTAAAATGAAAATGGCAGGTGAATCTAGATTTCCAGATGTGGACAGTAATGGATCAGAAAAAA
Organism: Podocnemis expansa; assembly: GCA_007922195.1. NCBI lineage: Eukaryota > Metazoa > Chordata > Testudines > Podocnemididae > Podocnemis > Podocnemis expansa. Next base: position 4,207,271 of record ML682040.1, read on the forward strand.
ATGAAGATATAGAGATTATAGTCAATGTTGGTGGGGCAAGGCAGGTGCTCTATGGAGAAAATCTGAATCAATATCCAGAAACAAGACTAGCAGAGCTGATCAACTGTTTATCAGGGGGATATGATACTATTTTCTCTCTTTGTGATGACTATGATCCTGGGAAAAGAGAATTTTATTTTGACAGAGATCCAGATGCTTTCAAGTGCATTATTGATATATATTACTTTGGAGAAATTCACATGAAGAAAGGAATATGTCCTATATGTTTCAAGAATGAAATGGAATTTTGGAAAGTAGATCTTAAATTCTTGGATGACTGCTGCAAAACTCACCTGAGTGAAAAAAAGGAGGAACTGGAAGAAATAGCCCGAAGGGTACAATTGATTCTGGATGACTTGGGAGTGGATGCCTCTGAAAATCGCTGGAAGAGATGCCAGAAATATATTTGGAAGTTTATGGAGAAACCAGAATCATCCTTTTCAGCTAGAGTAATTGCAGTCTTGTCCTTTCTATTTATTTTAATTTCATCTGTAGTAATGTGTGTGGGGACCATCCCAGAACTCCAGATAGTAGACTCGGAGGGAAACCATGTGGAACACCCAACACTGGACAGCATTGAGACAGCATGTATAGGCTGGTTCACCTTGGAGTATTTGCTTAGACTTGTTTCTTCACCTAATAAACTACACTTTGTGCTCTCTTTCATGAACATCATTGATGTTTTTGCAATACTTCCCTTCTATGTCAGCCTGATCTTAACCCACTTGGGTGCCAGAATGATGGAGTTAACCAATGTTCAACAGGCTGTTCAAGCACTTCGCATCATGAGGATTGCTAGAATTTTCAAACTCGCACGCCACTCCTCAGGGCTACAAACTTTAACCTATGCTCTTAAAAGAAGCTTTAAGGAACTAGGACTGCTTCTTATGTACTTGGCTGTTGGAATCTTTGTCTTTTCTGCCCTGGGTTATACCATGGAGCAAAGTCATCCTGAAACCTTATTTAAAAGCATCCCACAGTCATTTTGGTGGGCAATTATAACCATGACCACAGTTGGATATGGGGACATATATCCTAAAACAACTCTGGGGAAACTGAATGCTGCCATCAGTTTCCTTTGTGGGGTGATAGCTATAGCCCTTCCCATTCACCCCATCATAAACAACTTTGTCAGATACTATAATAAACAGAGAGTTTTAGAAACAGCTGCCAAACATGAACTGGAGCTGATGGAGCTATACTCAGGTGAAGGAAAAGTTGGAGGCTCCAAGACTGAACTAGAGGATCTTGCTGGAGAAAGCAAAGAGCATCCTCCATGGAGCAGACAGCTAAAAGTCTCCCACAGTGACACCTTCATTCATCTCCTATCAGATGAAAAACATTACAGGACCAGGCTTCAAAGCTGCAAATAAACTAAGTGGTTGTCACTGTTCAGCTACAGATTGGGACAAACTGGCAGTCTTCTACTGAAGAGATTAAAACGATCTGTCACTGTTGAGAGTGAGCACTGCCTTTCTTTTCCAAACATGAATACAAATTAACCTCCATGCAGCTTCATCAGAGCTTGGTAAGACTTTGGGGTTTTTTTTATCTGACATATAATATTAGGGCACAGATAAGATGTGACTGATTATAATTAATACATCCTGACAAAATCCATTTGTAACCATTTCAGAGATTCAAAAACAGCTTCTTGATCAGTAATATGTACAATTCCTTGGATGTTAAGCTTTACAAAAATCAAAATTCTGTATCTGTAATAAAGAACTTGTACTTCAGGTTTTGTTCAGTGCTTTTGTAGTTAAGAAATCTTTCTTTAAAAATTAAATCAAACTGTCACTTCTAAGGTATTTAAGTGTCCAGTAAAATGTTACAAATTATATTTTTATCTCAGTGCTAACTAAAAATATGATCAGACTGTGGTTGTGTGATCCCATCAGAAGATGGCTTCTACATTCTATAAAGTGCAATTTTGGGGGACATTTGTGCTTTTGTGTCAGTTTCTCTGCAAAAAATCTATTTTAATATTTCACAAAGATTTCTTTTGACAGAGGAGCAGAGCAGCATTAGTGGATAGTGATGGGCTTTTAAAGCAAAAAAAAAAAAAAAAGATTATTAGCCTTTACAAATTACAACAGAGACATTAGCTTTTACAGTTGTAGTGAGCTTAGTATTTTTTTTAACTCAGTGACTTAAAATTGTAAATTAACTTGAAATGTCTTTTAATTCATTATAAACCCCAGCCACATTGACCACAGGAGATAAATTATACCAAAATCAAGGAATTTCAAATCACTGGAAAATAAGTATGAAGAAACTTGAATAAAAATTAAAATCTTTTAATTGATTTATGGTAATGAATTGTTCATCTGATTGAACAAACATTGCTTTATTTTTCCTAAATATAATCAGACACCTCTCCTGCTTGCAACTGTTGCTTGGTTTTATTATGGTTAATTCAGCATGTAACAGGGTAATTTATTAAATCAACACAGATATTAAAATATGGGCCCAATCCTACAATCCTTGTGCAAGCAATGCTTCCTGTGAAGTTAGTGTAAGTTTTGTGAAATAAAGTCTGAAATCTGGGGTCTGATTTTCCACTCAGTTACACCTGTTTTATACTGGTGTAATTCTGTTAAAAGGAAAGTTTATCTCACCATAAACCTGGTATCATGGAATAGAGAATCTGGAGACCCTCCTATGTTTAATTAATATTGAGAGTGATCTGAACGTTAAAAAACAAACAATAAAATCCCACTTCTATGCCTCTATTGCAGCCTGTATTATTTATAACATTACCTTGCACGCACAGGACCCCACTGCCCCAATTTTCTTAAATATAATTTAATGAAAATAGGAGACAGTTCCTACTTTTAGGTACGTTACACCTACATGGGGCTAGAGGAGCAGACGAACGGCTGACTGCACAAAGGAGATTAAACTTCTAACTTTCATTGAAATTAAACAGAGGTTAGGAGTCTAGCTCTTTTTGAAGAGTTGGTCTCAAATTCCTTGGAATTCTTCCATGAAGGTGAGGACCTGGATTTGCTTCTCTTAATATTTAACCTTGGGTTCCCCCATAAACCCATCTCCTGTGATCTACGTTAATGTGGGAGACTGCATAGAGGTAGATGGCCATGTGATCACCTCTTTACAGCATCTTGGTCCCTTTAGTCCCTCAGAAAGCACTGTTTTTCTTTAGCAAAAAACCAAAATTGCAGGGTTTGTGGGGGAAATTAGATCACATTTGCAGTTGTTTTCTATTCCTCAGCTTCAACCCTAGTCCAGCCCAACTCCACACCACTCGTCCCCATTTACGGGTCTCAAGCTCAACAGATCTCTTGTGAAGATGATGAGCAGGAAGGAAAACAATTCCTCCTGGGTGGCATTTCCACATTCCACTGACTCCTTAGGGCTGGATTTATTGCATCCCCACACTTTTCACCTGTGGAAGTGGAGAGTCTGATAAGGCAAGGAGCATCGCTGCCCCGGGGAAGGAGCCGGGGCACCGGCCTAGGCCCCGCCCCCTGGCCGCAGGCCATGCCCCTGGGCGGGGCCAGGGCCAGGAGCGGCAGCCGTGGCTGTTGGGCCGCCTGGCCTTGGGGAAGTGGCTGCCGCTGCCGCAGGCAGCTGGACCCCAGATCTCCAGCCTGATCCAGCCGGAGACCGGGAGAGGCGGTACCCCACTAGACCTGGGGCATTGGCACTGGGATTTGGGGCACGGGCCTCGTGAACCCAGAGCCAGCGATGCCCCTGGATAAGGCCCTTATTCTTCCCCATCTTTTTGCTCAAATGCCTCATTCTTATGGCCTAATGGTCAGCAACTTCAGTCCAAGATTTAAGCTTTTTGTGTTTTACATACCCAGAGGAGGGAACAGGATATGAAGCAATACCTAAATCCACTGATGTGTCCTTCAGTTCCTTGTCCATAACTGGGGACAGTAATATTTTTTTCACCTATCACCCTTGGAAGTATTGGGAGGAAATAATGTTTGCAAAGCACTTTGAAAATGGGAAACATAAAAATGCTATAGTATAGTTCATTAGCATTGAACATTTGCTGCTACTGTATACAATTGACCTAACAGGGCATTAAATAAAGGAGTAGCTTATTAGTTTACTAAGAGTAATTTTATTAACTTAAATCTTCATTTAGGTATGGATCTGAGCACAGGGGTGGTATGTAAGCTACACCATGGCAGAAAATGCTTTTGGCGGTGCAGAGTGGCCAACACTCACAACATGATGCACCACTGTCTCCCTGCTCTTTTCAGGCTCAAGAGGGTAAGATAATTACTTCCTCTACCCAGCTGGACTAGAAACTGCCTAGCAAGTGGAGGAGGGATCAAGCAAAAGCTCTGCCCGCTTCTTGCCTTTCTCCCCCCTCCTCCAACCAGCCTGCTGGATGTTGAACCCCGGGTTCGCGATGTGACTGGGATGGACCAGCGACACCCACCAATGAGACAGACACCAGTTCAATTAAACAAAAAAAACTACTTTTATAGTGACACCTTAAACACCTTCAACCCCTTAACAGTGTAAAACAAGGAGATCTATGCAAAACCACTTGTAATCAACTAACAATATCAAGCAAAAATCTATATAGGACACTTATAACCAACTAATAGCATAAAGCAAAATCTAAATGAACACTTATAACTAAAATGACAATATAAAGCTAAAAACCTATGTAAAGCACTTATAACCAAGTAACAGTGTGGAGCAAGAGTCTATAATAAAGCACCTGTAAAACACCTCCAGCCAAACAACAGGATAAAGCATGTAAGTCTATGCAAAACACTTACAACCTACCAAAGTACTTATAGTTAAATAACAGTATGGATTAATGACCTACAAGAGGGTGGCCATAATAAGTCAAGGACTTTTCTGGCCTTTTACTGCCTCAACATCGGTATAGGCACTGACCAGCCCACCCGACGCGTATTTACCAATGGCTGGAAGCCATTCCTCCTTGCTAGCCAAGAAGGGTGGGCGGCAGAATAAAAAAAAGTCAGATGAGAGAAAATAACCCCCCCCCACTCCCCCCGTGTACACTGGGGAAGTTTGGGGCCAGCAGTTTAGAGCAGAAGCAGAGTAATGAACAATTATACAGTAAGAAGGATGCAAAATACAAATGACTAACAAAACACCTGGCAAATTAACAACACAAAACTATGCTAGACCTTAAACAACTATATCATAAAAAGATTATGCAGGATACAGAGAAATAATAACAACCACACAAACTATGCAAAACTCAGATGAAGAAGCTACAATCACAGGCTATATATAAATGGTACCAAGTAGAATGATTAAGAGAAGGTAGGAGGCCTATATCAATTTATAATACCTGTCCCAGGACCGCAGTAGAACCCAAAGCGAGGAGGCAGACCAGCTGCAGCATCTCAGCACTCAATCGTTCGGCCGGCAATCCGTGTACACCCCAAAAAAAAAAGGAGGGTCTCGGGGGCGGGTACTCCCTGTCTCAGTCGGGGGATCAGTCCGACCGGGTCGCGACGTGCCCTTTAGCATTCAAGGGTGGGAGAACAACAAGCTAGCTGAGACAGGGGGTTTTAATAGAATTTTGCCCAGCCAGAGTAAAAATGGCCAATTAGGAGTGGGATCCTGGTCAGGACCAATGATAAAACTGGGACCCCAGACAATGACCCCTCCTTCGTGGTGACAGGGGTGCCGAGAAACTGTTCAGGGGGGATAGGAACTCACCCCCCCCTCCTTGTTGACACAAAGCTAGGGAGGAAGAAACTCACACAGGAGATTGAGAGCCATCGGGGGAGATTGATACTTAACACTCTTTCCCCTTGTGCTGGATGGCCCGGAGATGGAGGCCCATCAGGGAGCATAATCCAGGGGGTTACGTGTGGGGCGGGGTGGCCATCATGGCTGCCACCTCCGCTGACACTGGAGAGTGTATTCAGAAGGCAGGAGCTACACTCAGCCTCGTCTACACTTAGGGCTCTTCTTAGCGGCAGTCGACTGGTATTTATGGAAGGCAAATCCCTTGCGGTCAGCTTTCCCCGATATCTCTTGGGTTACAGGACATCTGGCATTGACTTCCAGGAGTGTAGCAGCGAGTTCAGACTCACTGCTAAGCGCTCCTGGAACACCAGGCTGACAGCGGTGATTTTGTCACCGTCACTATAGACACAGCCTCAGCCTCAGCCCCTAGCTGACAGACTGTATAGCTCTTACTTGGCTGAGCAGGACAGGATGCCTTCCTCCATTGCTTGGCCAAATGAAACCAGACCACACGTTCACCCTAACAGCTCAGTCCAACCCATACGCTGAGGCAGGTGGTCTATGGAAGGTCCATGATCTTTTCAGCCGTGATGACTGTTCTCTATTCCAGGCCGATAGTCACATAATTCAGGTTTAAGGCCCACTCCCACTCCCATAAAGGTCCATGAGAATTTGGCTTCTGACTTCAGTGGGAAAGAGGATTGGTATGGCTTTTATCTAACCACATGGGCCTGCCCCTGCCCAGTCAATCCACCTATGCCAACTGCCACAGAACTTAAGCTCACAAGGATAATATCAGTGGAGGTATTACACATCCCCTGATGTCCCAGTGGTGTCATCTCCAAAGCACAGACATCCATCTGGGAGCAAAAGTGTGTGTGTGGGGAAAGGATGCATGGCTCTGGAAATTCAGTCCTGTCACCTGAATGAAACTAGAAAATAGGGACAGGAGCTTCCCTACCACACGTCTTACGAAGCATTCCACACAAGTACCCTGCCTTCTTCTCATAGACACAGAAGATCTGGTAGGGGTCTACACTGGGCTTGTATACCCCAGCTCCCCTTTGGGGACAGGGTTTTTTGACTCTGTGATGGGGTTTAATTTGCCTTCCCTGTGGTTCAGGGAAGTTTGGCTTAGTGGCCTGAATCAAGAAGATTGCTTCTACAGTTTGGGCTGCATGGCCTTGTGGCCATAGTCCATAAGGTGGCCCTGGTTCACAGACCAACAAGGTGGCCAGAATTAAAAAAATTGTCCTTTCAGTCAGGGTAGCATAGCCTAATAGCCAGAGTCAATAAACTGGCCCTTTTGGGCAGGGCAGCTTGGCTTAGTGGTGGTTTGGGGGAGTGCGGCACTGCCAAGGGGTGTGACACCCCAGTTTGGGGGACTCAGTCTCTCCTTGCTCCTCCAAGCCTCAGCCCAGGGCCCTAGCAGCTGCAGAGTTACTGGCCACTGAGTAAGCAGGGGTCTCCTGAAACACACTGACTGGTTTCCCAATTTGCCCCCTGTAGTGAAGTTTAAGTCTCCTTGGCTCTTTCCTACTCCTGTCCCCACCAATGAAGTTTGTAGCTTTCGCTGACCCCTGGGTTGTCCACTGCTGCTGCTCCAGGTAACTCTGTGAGCCCCCCTTGGTGGTGAAGTGGAAGCCACTCAGACTGCGGGGCTCTGGGTCTCTGCGGTCTGGGGTTCTAGCAGCTCATGAGCAGGAGCCCACACGGTGCATCCTCTCTCCTCAGCAGTCCACCCCAACTGAGCTAGGCTGCTGTTTTGTATTTATAGTTAGCCATTTGCAAAATAAACAAGAATGACTAAAACCACGTACACCTCCTTCCCCTAGCCAATTGAGCCCCTATTTCCATTCCAGTCAAATCAAAACCCAGTTAAATACAAACTGTGAAAATTCAAAACACTTTCAGGTGCCGAGTCTCTCACAATGATCCAGCAAAATAGTTAAAACTGCTTTTTACTTTAAGAACAAGTATTCCATTGACTGTGCATGTGCTTAAAAATATGCTTAAAGCTTAAAGATAAGCATGTGCTTAAGTGCTTTAACGTATCAGGGCCAGATTGCTCAGCGTCTTGCTGGAGTAAGTCCTTCATCATCTGTCTTTAAATGATAAACTAAATAAAACTGGCACAAACTGGGCCACTTTGATGAAAGGTAAAAATAAACGAAATAAAAAAAAGAGAGTCTGCGATTAGTTGCTCGGTACACAAAGGTTGTCTGCTAATTCCTGGAGGCAGCCACCGAGGGACTCAGATGGCAGTTCAGGGAATGAGTTCCACAAGTGAGGGCTACAGGTATTCTGGTCCATTTGGAACCTCAGTGCCCATCCTGGGAAGATTAAAAGTCACTCAAGTACCTGAGGCACTGATAATTAATCAGTTTACATCCTCTATCAAAAGGACAGATAGATATGTATTGTTTATATAACACTGTGTAATGGTTCAGCTTAAAAAATACTATTCTATGTGGATTTTCCCACAAAAATGTAAAGAGAAAAGAATAAATGTTTAAGACCTCTTAAAAGTCAGAATCCATAACTCTTAGTTTCACAATGGTCTCAAGTCAGGGTGGGAAAATATAAACTATATGTTAAGGATAACAGGGCAAGCTTACAAAAAGAGTGGGGAAAAAGTAAGAATGGTGAAGGTTGATTTTAAATTGTGCATTTCCTTTCCAGTTGTTGACTATAATAGCAATGAAATACTGAAAAATATATATATATTTCTAGTTCATCAAAGTACCCAATTTATTGTATGTGATTGTAAGACTTGAAAGCAAATATAAATGCAAGTGGAAACAAAGGAATATGAGGGCATTACAGACTGGAGTCTTTGTGATTTGGAGTACATGGCTCCTGTTTCAGACTAGTCAAATGGTATTTTTTTTTTTTAGATACACAATACAAAGTCCACTGAAATTAATGGGAGGCTTTATACTGAAGTCATTTGGCATTGGATCAGGCTCTTAATTAAATATATGCTTGAACAAACTAGCTAATGGGTCAATTAGGCACTACCGTCATCTGAAAATCTACTTGAATTAAACAGCATATTCCCCAATAATCTTGGTCAGCTTTATTGCAATAGCCAGTTATGCTGCCATGATGAAATAAGGCTAACATTCTACCACACTTAGGTTATTTTATAATAGTCATTAAGTAAAAGGAATTGGCTAATCTTCATAAATAGTCACCAGTTTAGGAACTAAAATAATTTGGATGTACTCAGTTTGGTGCTGTTGGATGGATTGAGTCATATGAAAGTGAAGATAAAGGTACACCCCACCAAATATACTACATTAATTTCACCAAAGCCCGTGTGTGACTCCAATATCTGAAGCTGGTGAAGTGGATAAGGAGAAGCATCCTCTCCCTTTGGACATGAGCCCACCTGGCTCTTGCAGAGCAGTTCATTTCTAGCACTGGAGACATAAGACCCAATCGCCAATGAAGAACAGGAATAAGCACTTGCCACCCCTGGACCCTCTGAACAATGTAGAAGCTGGTTATTCCTGGCAAAACATGCTTTTCAGAGAGATAATTGGCAAAAGTCATGGGGGGAAACGAGGAAGTTAAAACTTCTGGTCATAACATTAATAAAATGGAGGTGGAAACAGCTAATGAAGAAAGGACTTGGGAAGTAGCAGGGGTGGGGGTTCCCACTTGAAAGGTGCAGGGCTGGGAGCTTTCGGGGTGGATTTGTCTCCCCCCCACCTTATAGCTGGTCCCAGTCTGTCCATGCTTTTGGAGTCCCTGCTTCAGAAATTGCTCCAAGGCTGCTCCAACCCCCACCTCACTCAGAAAGGCATTGCTCTCCCTCCTACAGCCATCACTGGTAGGACACTGCCTTTAGGTCCAGCAGTACCACCCCAAGCCAGTGGAGCCCAGCACGAAGTGTCAAGAGTTGCATTTCCCAATAGTGTTGACCTCCAGAGGGGTAATGGGAAAGCTGGAGGCTTCCTCCCTTCGGTCCCACCCCCAACAGCTTCTTGCCACGTTGGACAGTGTCAGCAAGCAGCCCAGTGCCACCTCAAACCTGTGCCAGACCTTGCAGGGTTGGAGCTGCTGGCACCCAGGGGCTCACACAAGTCAAAGGCCAGAATGAGCTGCTGTCACTCATACTCGCTGGTTGTGGGATGGCCTCACACTTTTCCAGTCTGGGTCCTGGGACACAGAGCAACAGCAGCTGGAGCTCACGCCAGGCAGAGCTGGGAGGAAGCATGTGGAGAGACCTGTGGCGGAGGCTTTGAGGTGTGCTCTCCTAAACTCCCCTGGCCACCAGCAGTACAGAGAAGTGGCTACAGGGGGCTAAGGCAAATTTTGGAGTGGCTATGGCTCCTGCAAACCCCCCCCCCATGCACCACTTTTCGTGGGGGCTATTGTAGGGAACTCATAGTAGTGCTACTCCATATCTAGACCTGTAGAAAACAGCTTGATGCTCACAGAATGGGTGGGGAGAGGACAAGATTCAGCAAAGCCACGGTTGATGAGAAGCTAGAAGTTAGTTTACCTCAGCTTTCCTTTCCCTTAGCAACCCTACAGATTGCTGTTGCGGAACAAAATGTATTTCTTTTTGTCTTTAAACAATAAGCCAAACTGCTTCCTGGATCGGTTATCCACTGGGTAGCTACCACATGTAGTCACCACAGGCTTATGAACCTTCAGAAAACATTTCATGATTATATCTGAAAACAATGTTTGTTACATAGATGTAAAGCAAAGGAACGTTCTGCAGATTAGTAACTGACCTCAGTTACTAGTGCAAATCTGAGTCCATTTTCTTCAGTTACTCTAGATTTACCTCAGTGTAACTGTGAGTAGGATCTGTCCCAGGGTTCTTAATTTGTCACGCAACTACTACTCAGTGCAAGATGCTCACTTGTTAAGTAAAGTGACGCCTTTTTGTGCCTCTTAGGAGACCAAGAGAGAATGTAATGGGTGGAAATGGCTTTTAGAAGCATGCATGATGTTGTAGTATTTTGAAATATGTGGCATTAGTCTCTTTGAAGTGAGAGGCATGTCACCCACTGAGGCATACTTAGCCTCGGTGGCAGGTCACAGCTAAAATGCCAGCTTGTGACTTGTCTTTTAGTTCACTGAGAAGCAAGCAATGCGCCACAGAACACTGCTAGACATTTTTAATAGATGCTGGGACCATAAGGAACCATTGACCTTCAGTATAACACAGGCCACAGCACGTCTCCCCCCACCCCAATTCCTTAGATTGTGTCTTTTAGAAAAACACCCAATCCTGATTTTTAAAAAAAAAAAAAAGTGATGAAGAGTCCAACATGAGCCTTGATAAATTGTTCCAATGTTTAATTATTCTCACCACTAAAAATACATGTGTAATTTCCACTTTGAGTTCGCCCACCTTTAATTTCCATTGGATTGTATTATTTCATTCTCCATCAGATTGAAAAGATCCATTGTTAAATATTTGTTTCCCATGTCAATACTTGGACAATAATCAAGTCGCTCCTTAACCTTCTGTTTGTTAATCTAAATAGATTGAGCTCTTTCAGTTTATTTCTTATAAAGCACATTTTCTAATCCTTTAATCATTCTTGCAGCTCTTCGCTGAACCCTCTCAAATTTCTCAACATCCTTCTTGAACTATAGGTGCTAGAAGTGGACAGAATTCAGCAGCAGTCACACCAGTGCCTGATGCAGAAGTAAAACAACCTCTCTACTCCTCCTCCAGATTCTCTTGTTTATGCATCTCTGGATCTCATTAGTTCTTTTGGCCACAATGTCACATTGTGAACCTATGTTCAGTTGATTATCAACAACTCCAAAATGTTTTTCAAAGTCATGGATTCCCAGGATAGAATCCCTGGTCCTGAAACTATGTTCTACATCCTTTGTTCCTAGCTATACACGTTTACACTTAGTCATCTTAAAATGCATATTGCTTGCTTGCTCCCTGTCTACTAAACAGCAATTCAGATCACTCTGAATCAGTGACATGTCCTCTTCATTATTTACCATGTCCCCAATTTTTATGCCTGCAAACTTTGTCAATGGTGATTTTTTGTTTTCTTCCAGGTCACTGATAAAACTTTTCAATAGCATCAGGCCAAGACCCAATTCTATTTGTGGTTACATATTGAGACCTTCGAGTTAGCCAGGTTTTAATCCAGTTAAGCCATATTGTAGTTATGAATAGCATGTCTGTTGTTGAGTTCCCACCTATGCTACTTGTGATTGCAAGAGACCAAGAAGAAGAGACATGCAATGAAACACATGTAAGGTGCATCTACAACGCACAAAAAGACAAACACACACAGTCTCATAGCCTGTATCAACTGACTCAGGCTTACACTGAGGCTAACAGAGCAGCGTGGACATTTGTGTTCAGCCTGAAGCTTGAGTTCTGAGACTTTCACCCATGCCTGTTCTCAGAGCCCAGACTCCAACCTGACCACAAATGTTTCCATTGCTTTTTTAGTGCCATAGCTTGAGCCCTGCAAGCCTAGGTCAGTCGACACAGATTCCAAGACTCCCTGCTGCAGTTCCCACCCACCAATTGTAGACATACCATAAACTATCTCAAGCCTGCAATCTGAGTTGAGCATATTGTATTTGCTGCATAATGCTATGGTCTATGATGGATTCTGGCTGATGGGAACCTGTGTAAACTGGTAGGGTAGAATCACAGCAATAGAGTGGGAAGCTGGGGCTGAAATATGTGCATTCATCCCATGCTCTGGTAGTCTGCTGAGTACTGATACCTTATCTGTTCTAAAAGTGAGTCAGTCAGCTCTGTCTGATCAATGCATTAAGTGATACTGACCCAGACCAGCTGTGCTGTGCCATTGTGTTTTGAGGAATCTGATTGCTAAGAACGGGTGCTCTGCTGTAGGCTTTTTAAAAAAATGAAGATGCCATTATTTTAGTAACCATCTGTGCAGTACTGTTCAGTATCAAGTGCAACTGTATATACTTGACAAACCATGAATACCTTGAGAGAAGGGTTCCAAAACACACTGTTTTGGTAAGAAACTCCAAAAAAAAATCAATAAAACATGATCTTTTTAATTTAAAAATAAATGGCTAAGCTGGCCATCCTGAATAAATAGTAGGACAGGTCATATGAGGAAGAGGTGTATAAATAAAACACTTGAATAATCATAAAAGCAAGGGTGCAGATGCATAAACTGATAATTATTCACATTTGGCAGAAACAATCATAGAAACAACCCTCTCCTCACCAGCTAAATTTGCACAAGCAGATTGGCCAAAAAAAATAACAGTGTCACGTGTAAATTATTGTTCACAAAAATGCTTCCTCCCCACAAAAACACAGGCATCAATCCTGAGTAACCTTCCACTTCTCAATATTTCTTATTCAGCCAGCTATTGTAGCCATTAGTGTGCGCAAATAAGTAAAAACTTCCCACTGAGCAAAGGTCTGCAGAATCAGGTTCACAGCTCAGTAACAGATCACTATGGTTTAGCTAGGAAGATGTTCCTATTTGTATCAAGATTTCCTGCCCACACCCATGTGAAATGAAGATTAGCTTTCCTCTAGAGCTCTAATTTTAGACAAATGGGCCTGCTTCTGCTCTTTGTTGCATTGCTTTAAATCACTAAAGTCAAAGAAATTACACTGGTGTAAAACTGGTTTGAGAGCAGCAGTTAAAGTAAGGGGGAACGCACCAGAATGCCATTCCAGGGCTCACAAATTTTAGGCACCAGTGCTCTGGGTCCCCTAAAATAGAATAAAGGGGCAGAACAGTGTTCTGGTGGGTTTTCCCTTACAAAGGCATGTTCTGCTAGCCACGCTGCCCTAGAGCTGCAGCCAGGCTAGGGAGAAGAGTTTTCAAATGTCCCACCCTGAGCATGCTCAAATGAATGCTCAGTTTGGGTGCAGCCTGACTAGAGAGAGACTGGGGGGGACATCCCTGCAGCTCCAAGCAGGTGGGCAGGGACCCTGAGGGTCTCTGAACCAGCAGGAGGTTGGGAAAGGGGGCTGTGGGGGTCAGAGCTGGTGGTGGGGTTGGGGAAGAAGTGGGAGGGGGTGGTGGAGCTGGTGGGGGGGGGTCAGGGAAGGGATGGGTCAGAAGCCAGCAGCGTGGATGGGGAAGGAGCAGGAGGGGATCGGGGAGCCCTGGTTCAGGCAGAAATCTAGAGGGGGTGGCCTTTCGCCCCAGCTCAGGCAGAGATTCACACTCTCCTGCAGCAGGGCTAGGGAGGGGGGCAGGCTCCATGCTTTGCACTGGCTATCGGGGCGAAAGCAGAGTCCCAGCAGCAGAGGTGGCTGCAGCACACCCCTGATGCAAGGGAGGGAGGAAGCTGGTGGCGTCTTGCCTGTCAGCTGCCCACGAGGTGAGAGCAGCAAGGAGGGGGAAGTGACAGGAGGGGAAGGGAGGCTATTCATTGCCCTGCTGCCCCTGGAAATGGCAGGAAAGAGGCACCCATCCCTTTGGGTATCCTTTGTACAGCACTGTATCATCCCATGATGGGGCGCTTGCTTTTGGAGCATCTTGGAGCAGCACTGTTTAGTACCCCAGAACTTTTCAACCTCTCCAACCTCTCCCCCCATACCCTGGTGCCACTGCAGGCTGCCAACCAGTTTGGAGGAGGGTATCCCATGGTCTCTTCTCTGGCCCTGTGTGTCACAATCTGTCAATGAACCTCCCTTGGGGTACAAGAGTCCAGCCAGTAATCAGTCTCTTTCTTTTTAATTACCCAACACTGGTAACACATTGCATAGTTTGCCAATTTCATGTAATTATCAGTGATGGTGGGTGCAGTGGGGTAAAATTCCCCAATGATCAACTTTCCCCCTCGCACCAGAGAACCATTTGTTTCCACTTTATTTCCATTAAAATCTACACAGTTGTTGACTCACATGACTTGCCCCATTTCAGGGTCTGACACTAATTTGGGGTACAGGATCTCCACGCTGTTCACTGGGGAAGGAGCTGGACTCTGACTGACTTTTCCTTTCCCCTGACAGTGCAAGACAAGGAGTCCACTGGGGCTGTTCCATGCATGAGTGGGTCCCTGTTCCCCAAGGCAGTGCCCAGTGCCAATCCTCCCCTCCCCATGGTCAGGAACGTCCCAGCTCCATCTCCCCTTTTTTGCCCTCTTCAAGTTCCATTGCCCAGGGTGGTGAATGGCAGGTAGGGAACCGTCCTCTTCTGTTTCTATATTGAACAGCCAAATATTCACTGACAGCCTCATCAAGGCAGAGATAAAGACACCCAGCAGTGTCTCGTGCCCTTCCAGAGTCAAAGCGAGCAGAACTCAGACCTCTCAGCAGTAGGAAATCCCAAGTGCAGATACACACCTCTGTGACCTTAACTCTGCCCATGGGAGCCGGTAGCCACCACTGGGAGCTAGTTCTCCAGCTGGATGCCCAGGGTTAAGTGAAGCTGTAGTGAGTGGCAGAGGTGATAGTTGGAGCAATAGGGTAGCAGTGTCAGGTGTGACTGTGATGTGAAGAAATTGAGGATTAATTTGAAGTTGGGCGCAGAGCTGTGTAGGTGAGGTGAGGTGTGTGGATCTGAGTCCCCGGCATGATCCAGGGAACAAGGGAGTGAAGATGACGAAAGTGGGGGGTCAGGAGGGCTGCAGTGGGGACTTTGCAGCAGGGAGCTTAGGGTATGGAGATGGGGGCTGTGGAGGACATGGGGAAAGAAGGGTCTGATGTGGGCACTAGTGGACAAGGTTAGGGTTATGTGGATTTGAGGCTGTGTTTCATTTGTGAGAAAAGACCTGATAGGAGTCAAAAATGCCTACACGGCTGAGGCTCGCACATGCGTGAAGGGGGCCCAGACAATATGGGAAGGGGGCCTGGAGATTAGGAGGGTTCTGGGGCTGTCAACGTATACTTTAACCACTGTTTGAGAGTAGAATCAGGTTCTGTACAAGCTCCAGAGGGGTAACTGTGTTAGTCTAGTTCAGGAAAACAAACAAGGAGTCCTGTGGCATTTTTAAAGGCTAACATTTATCACATTACTTTTCTTGGGTGTAATTCCACTTCATCAGGTGCATGAAATGGAAACTGTGGCATGTCAGGTGAATAAATAAATCCAGAGGAGGATATGTCACAAGGTCAGTTCAGCCTTTTTCAGCAAACCAAACAAGTTGTTTTGGATTCAAACAGTGTGAAACAAGAGATGAGAAGGTGGGAATGTTAAAAGAGGGGAAAATCACCTTTGGTAATGAGTGACCCATCTAAATCCCTATTCAGACCTAATCTAATGGTGTCAAATTTGCATGTCAATTCTAGCTCTGCAATTTCATGTTAAAGTCTTGTTTTAAAGCAGTGGTTCCCAACCTTTTCAGGGCTGGGGACCCCTTTTTCATTTAAAAAAATCTTTGCAGCCCACCTGACCACATGCAAGTTTTCATGTCGCATTGTCACAGCCGTAATCTGGCCTGCGGCAGCAGAAGCTGGCTTGCAGAGCCAAAGTGGGTTCTGGCCCCTGCTGTGGAGTGGCAGAGCCGTGGCGAGGGGGTGCTGGTAGGGTCTGGCCCCTGCCACGAAGCGGCAGAGCTGCAGTGGGGTCTGGCCCTCATGCCGCCAAGTGACAGAGCTGCAGTGTGGCTGCACCTGCAGGGGGATCCAACCTTTCCTGGGCTGCCTGTCCCTACCACACAGGGCCCCCTTACCTGGCTGCCAGAGCTGGGAGTGACTATGCCACGGGCTGCTCCTCCCAACCTGAGCATGATCTGAACATGCTCAGGGTGGTGGGGGAATCTTAAAAACACTCAGCCTGGGGCAGAGTCGCTCCTTGCCATTGTCTGGTTGACCTCTCACTCCCACTGCCAGCATCATCTGTCCACAGCTACCAGTGTCTCTGCAGACCCCTTCAAGTAACTTTGAGGACTCCAGGTTGGGAAGCGCTGTTTTAAAGCGTTTCTCAAAACAATTTTAGTTTTCTGAAAAAGACTGAACAGACCTTGTGACTTACCCTTCTCTGAATTTATTTACTCACCTGACATCCAACAGTATCCACTTCATGTATCTGATGAAGTAGGATTATACCCAAGAAAGGTAATGTGACAAAGGTAAAAACCCATTTAGGTAATTAAGATATATAAGTAAGTAGGTAAAAAGCTGTTTATAAAAGGTTATTATTTGGACAAAGGGCCACACTCCATCAACACCTGTTCCACAGGAGATGCTGCCAGTTAAACCAGAGGCCACAGACACCCTTGTGGGGCCCCTGAAAAAAGCTGCTCCTATATATAGCCTGCTGAGTGACTGCTTAGCTCTCCAGGCTTAGTAAGTCTAAAATATTGTAGTTAATTGTAGGCTTTGTTTGTAACTATAAAAAAAATTTGTACATTAAACCTTATTAATTTGCAAATTGGGTATTCCTCATTTTTCAAAAAAAACCTATTGCATAGTTTTAATAGGCCCTGCTATTAGGATACTTTCCTTACCATTCCACCTAATTTTTCCTAAAATAGGCTATGTCTATACTACAGACAGTACAGCAGCACCATTACGGATGGGGCTGTGCTGCAGTTGTGTAGACCAGTGGCTCCCAACCAGTGTACTGGGGCACACTGGTGTGCCGTGGCAACACCCAAAGTGTGCCACGAGCATCCCTGAGAGCTGGAGTTGAAGTTCCCTCCCTGCTCAGCCCAGCCATGCGGGCTGTGCAGAGCTGGGAAAAGGCAGGGGTTAAAGTAAGGGGGAAGGTCCCAGAACACAGTCCTTGGGCCCCCTATTTTTAGGCAGACAGCCTTCTGGCCCCCCTAAAAATAGAAGGTGGGACTGGAACGGTGAGTCCCAGGGGTCCCCCTAAAAATAGCAGGAGCAGCCCGAAGGCAGAGTTCCGGTGGCTCCACCTTAGGCCCAGCCAGCAGAGAGCTGCAGGAGGCTGGGAGTGGGTGAATCTCCCTCTGCAGGGCAGAGCAGCTTGTGTCAGGCAGCCTGCAAACAGCCCAGGTAAGGGCTTTGAGGGGAGGGCTGCTGGGGGTTATGTGTGTGTGTGTAGCAGAGGTGGGTGGGAGTAACTGTGTAGCAGAGGGTGTGTAGCTGGGGTTGTGGGGTGGCTGTTTGGTTGGGGGGTATAACTGTGGGGGGTGGGGAGGCTGTGGGGGGGTGCAGCTGTGGGCTGGAGGCCTAGTTGTGGCCCCTGCGGTGATGGGAGGGTCCATCACAGGCACCAGGGGGCCAGGGAAGGGGAGGACGGGACCCACTGTGGTGGGAGGGAGCAGCAGTGGGTGAGGATTTGCCCTGGGTGGCAGGGGGTCACTGTGGAGAAGGGGGAAGTGGGTGCTGCACCATGCTCCCCTGCCCGACCTTCCCACTCCCCAGGTTCCCTGCCCCCCCCACAAAGCCACTCCTGTTCTCCCTTCCTCTCTCCTCTCTTGCCACCCTTGTGCTGTTCCCCACCTAGCTGCCCTTGTCCTCTTTTGCCATTCCTGCCCTGCTCTGCTCTCCACATGCACTCCTGCCACTGCACATGACTCCTGCCACTCCTGCTCTGCTACCCCTACTACCCCACATAGGAGCATTTCCGAAACACTGTGCCATGTTTCATGAATATTCATAAGTAATTTATGTTAATTTGAATATTCATGAGTTTTAATGGTGGTGTGCCTCGAAAAATTTGAAGGTCTCAAGGTGTGCCACAGCAGAGGAAAGGTTGGGAACCACTGGTGTAGATACTATAACAACAGAAGGGGATTTTGCCTCACTGTAGTTAAGCCACCTTTCTGCAATGGGGCAGCTGGGATAACAGAAGAATTCTTCCATCAACCTATAGATGTCTACATCAGGGCTTAGCTCAGCTCAGCTACACCTTTAAGGAGGTGAAATCTTAACATTTCGAGCAACTTAGCTAGGTAG
This sequence comes from Podocnemis expansa, assembly GCA_007922195.1. Taxonomy (NCBI): domain Eukaryota; kingdom Metazoa; phylum Chordata; order Testudines; family Podocnemididae; genus Podocnemis; species Podocnemis expansa. Next base: position 4,225,854 of record ML682040.1, read on the forward strand.
ATGTAAGTTTTAGGGGTAGACCAGACATTACTTCCTTGGATGACTTAAATAATTCCTCTCCCTCCTTGCTGTTTACATCCTTCACATGTTTGTAGATGGTTATCATATCCCCATTATCATTAGCAGTAATAGTTACTATTTTGTGCATTCAGTGGGGCTTAAGTGCTTTGTTGGAGAGGGATTCACTTAAATATATGCTTAAATGCTTGGCTGAATTGAGACCTGTTTACAGGTACCTTGCAAGGCAAATAACTTTGGGAGTCAGGGCAGCTAGTTCCACCTCCCTAATGAGCCACAGAGCACTTGCAGCTGAATCATGTGATTGGCCAGCTCACCTGATTGACTGGAGAAAGCAACAGGCATGTTCTTAAACCCAGCAGGACCATTAGACTCATGGCTGCTCAATATTTATGCCTGCAGTTATGATTGCTCCAGCTCTGACCCTTGGATCTGACTCCTGGTCCCTGACTGCTACTGCTCCAACCACTTGGCTAGACCACCCACGTGCTACTTGCTGGCAGAAAAAAAATGGAAATTTCAAGATGGTAAATTCTTTAGACCAGGGATTGTCTCTGTTATATAGTTGAATATCCGGGACATCTTACCATAACACAACTGAGCCCTGCAAGTCAGATACTGCTCAGATGAGGTGAGTTGTTAGGGCATTTACAAAAGTCTCCTAGCAAACAGCTGATCACTGGTTACTTGCATAGCCATGACTAAGTTAAGTGCTATACACAGATGTTAGTAAACTAAATATAAACCTTAGTATCAACAAAATAAATTTCTTCACTATGCAATAGGGACAATGCATGCGAAGAGGGCAAAGCTTTAGGTCTCAGTTGTGCTTTTGAACTGCAATGGCTATGGTCCAGCTGGACACCAGTTGGTTATTTGCACAGGAACAGACCACAATATTTCTTGTCAGCAGATCCTTCTATTTCTACTGGTTGTCACAGTAATAAATTAATTGTTCCTGCAAAACAATTTGTATCCAACCCACAGGGAATCTGCAAGCCCTTTGAGTCACAAATGTCAACTAATTGCCAACTGGCCTTTCAGTCTCGAGCAGTTACTGTTTGGCAGTTAGTTATTTGCCCTGGAACAGGAAACTTCCTTTCGCAAATGCCTTTTCATATTTGGACTAATTGCCCTAGGACCAAATTAACTGCTCTTGCACAACATTATTTTGCTTTGTCTCACATACTGTACATTTGTACATCCTTGCCAGTACAAGGAAGAATTAGTTGCCAATTCGTCTTTGACCTTTGGTATTAATCACTCAAATACACATGTTCTTATATCAGGCCTATCAGCACTACAGTACATGTGAACACCTCACAGACTCATTACAGTGAACCTCTGTCCTACACGTTTGATGCTGCCATATTGAGTGACTGAGAAATGCTGCCAGGTTACTAAGGATTTGTTTCCACGTGGAATGATTCTGGAATGATTGCACCCACACATGAAGTTATTCTACGATACCTATTTTGATTTAAACTCACATTCTGCCCTAATACAAATCAACTTTCAAGTCCAAACATGCCCTTATTAGGGATGTATTTTGTCAGTAAAATTGGGGATATCCATTTCTTTTGCTGTCTAGGATTTTAGCTTAAGCTACTGCACCCCTGAGGTCTCAAGCCCCAAAGTGTTAAAGGACCATTGCTATAGGAACTTTCACATCATTTCCAGGCCACGCTACTCAAGAACTGATGGAGAGGTTCTCTGTTCACAAAAGAGAACTGCTTTGGGTGATTTAAGATGAGAAGACCTGCCGGCCAGATCCTCAAGGAAACAGAAGGTGAGACTAAATCAGCAGCACATCCTCTCCGCATCAGCCCTGTATTATCAAGTAAGATTAGGGGTCTGAGAGTGGGGAAGAATCTGATCAGTTTTTCTGTCTTTCCCCCATGCTGATGTGACAGTACTACTGGAGAGAGGACAAGCCACTGACCTGCTCCTGTCCCCGTAAGGCATATTTTACAGACCTCAAAATGTTTCTGATTTGTCATGAACACCAGAACTGGTCACTGTCCCAGCAATGGTCTCACTAAGGTTGAATACAATGCCACTTCCTTACTTGTACTTGATATTCTCTTGCCTACACTTCCGAGCATCATCTTAGCTACCTTTGCCAACACATGCTACTGCATTGTTCATGCCTCAGCTGTTTTCATTTTCAGTATTACATGCAGACAAGAACACCCTGAAGCCCTACTACACACAGCCTCAGCAAAGGAGCCACCAAGGTGGGTCTGCCTAGAGAGGCCTCATGGATACAGCCAATCAGAGCCCAGCAGGCTCAAATAAAAGGAGCTATAGGGCCTTAACACTTCAGTTTGTGGCTAGGACCAGACGCAAGGAAGGTGCTCCTCCTGGCCCCAGGAATTCAAGGACTCAAAGTTTGGCTCTTGCTATATTTCCTTAAGCTGGGGAAGAGAGGATAGAAGAACTTTAATCCAAGGTAAGGGATAAAAATAAAGGGGCCAGGTAGGAGGAGGACCAGGGAAGTAGCAGCAACAAAGTGAAGTGAGAAATACATGGCTGCGGTTTATGGGTCCCTGGATTGGAACCCAGAGAAGAGGACAGGCCTGGGTTCCCCCACTGGCCACCAGCGAATTGGTGTTAAACCTAAGACTAGGACAATGCTTATTTGCCAGTCCAAGTGAAGGTCTGAATTTAAAGGGCCCATTGCCAGGGCTAAAGACCGTGGTGAGGGCAGATGGAGAATTTTGTTGGACTTCTGTTGCCCTGGAAGGGGTTCATTTTGATCATATAACTTGGCTGGAGGGCCAACAGCCTGATGATCTTTAAAACAAGGTCAACAGCCTGCAGGAGATGCTCGAAAGGTAAGTGTCCTCTGCCCCTTCAGCCTGTTTATATGCTGCAAACCTCAGATTTGCAAGTGAATTGAAGGCAATGGCATTTGGCTATTATGAGCAGACTTCAGAGTGGTAAACTCTGCCCCCAAAAGTCATTGACCACTGCTACAAAGAGTTCTGTAAGCTGACTAATACGCTCAGGGCACATTAGATGCAGCCATCATTTTGTAGGGCAAAGAAGGAACAATCAGATGCACACACATAAAATGGGAAATGACTTTCTAGGAAAGAGTACTGCAGAAAGGGATTAGGGATCACAGTGGATCACAACAGTCAAAAGTAACAACACCATTGCAAAAAATAATCATTCTTGGCTGTATTAGCTGGAGTGTTGCAGGCAAGACACAAGTAGTAACTTGGACTCATTTCATTTCTATCTGATGTTTTCCAAAAGTATAGAAACTCACAAATGGGGATTTGACATGGATCTCAGGGATCTCCAATAACTGGTGCTACACAATGAACATGATGATAACTCCAAAATGCAAGAGGCACATACTCATTCACACAGCTCTTCTGAGTTTCCCAGTACATATTCATCACAGGGCAATCGATTCTCATTGTTTCTCCGTCTCACTTGCACCACCCTGGAACAGTTTGCAGCTTCAGATTCTCAATCCTTTTTGCGAAGAAGTCAGAATTATAAATTGTACGGTCACCTTTGATTTCGGGAAACTAAATTTGTAGCCCTTTCTCAATGATAAGGGACAGTGTGGATAATGCATCACAGCTTTATGAGACTAAACAAAACCTTTCAGTAACCATTAATGTGCTTCTTTCATTTTATCTAACATTCCACAAAACAATTTTGCTTTTGGCTTTGCATATTGATTCCTGAATGATAAAGTATGAATGATATTTTCATCAATTAATACAGCATAAAGCTTTACATTAGTCACAGACTCAGATGTAGAAAAACATGTGTGTGTATTCTCAGCTATATTTAACTTTTTTTTGGACAGCTTCTCATACATATTCAAAACAGAACAGCTAAGCTCCTGGTAATGACTCAGATGTTGTGGCACCACGGACATGGTGATGCGGTGATTTCAATGAGAATGGAGAGCACCTGTGACCTCAGATGATCCGGTCCAGTGTAACTGATCTGAACACAGGTGGAATCACTAAAGCTGTTATTTTAAGTAATCACCTAAATAAATACACTGAAACAGTAGATAGTTGAGGGAGAAGAAACAACACAGTCAACAAACCAAAACACACACCCACATTAATTAAAAATATATTCTGGATTTGTAAACATTGACAAAATACTTGCAAACACTTATTCCAGCAAAGCATATTCATTCTCTGTATCACAACTTGAACCATTTGACAAGTGCTCATCGTGCTGGGATTTCAGCACACTGCATGGCCACACAATAATGCACAACTCTGCATGGCTGCACAGGTGCTTAGCAATGATTCCATAAAACAGATTCTTCACCGCTGCAGAGCACCCCTGCCAGGGAGGTGCAAGCAGTTCATTTTTATTATCCACATTTTACAAATAGGGGAATCTGCTTCTGTAAGGCCAGAGAGCAGAGCTGGAGCTAAAAGAGAGGAGCTCCTGGTTCCCAATTCCATCTGCAGGCCTCTAGATCACATTGCCCCCTCCACAGTACTATTGTAGAGGATGTTATTGGTGACTAGTCATGAGGAATAAATGGCAATTCCATTGCTGCAGCACAGGGAGAGTAAAGCTAAATTTAGGGAGATTCTGGAATTTACTGCACCACCCCTTCAGTTGAAGTTCCTGTACAAAAGAAGCCCTCTGTTGAGTCCAGTATTACTTAGTGTTCCTCCTTTTAGGCTAGCAGGGGAGGAGAAAGGGAGCATGGTGGGGGAAGAGGAACTGCGGCTGAGTTGAACTGGAAGGAGAATATCATTTAAGCCTTGTCTACATTGAGAGCTCAGGTCAATGTAAAGCTGCTGACATTGATTCTCCACAGCCTGGGTTTACACAAACATGGGTGTAAAGTCAAATTAACTGCTGCCCTAAGTTGGTGTCATAACACTACCCTTACAGGAAGTGTAGTGGTTTGTTTGATTTTAATAAGGTGATTTAAAATCGGTGTAGACAGAGAGCGATGCTACTAGCCTATAGGACCTATCCCAGAATTCCCTGTTCTTGAAGTTCTGTCTTTCCTGGTCTGATATACCTTGGCCACATCATCAGCAAATAGCTCCTCCCTTGCTTGCAGCTCTGGGAAGTTTTGAATTCCATTTCCTGTGTGGGCCTTGTAGCAAGCTTTTCACCTGAGCAGGTAATGGTGTCCAAGTACAGCAAAAGTACCCCAGCAAGGAGTCATCTGGAGATCTTACATCTGATTAGCCTGTGGGACGAGGAGTCAGTGCTCGCCCAGCTGTGAAGCAGCAAATAAATCATGACATTTAGAAAAAAATATTGCATAGTATGATTGAGGGAGGCCACAACAGGGACATGCAGAAGTGACACATTAAAAATCAAAGATCGGTGCCAGGTGTATCAGTGGACTAGGGAAATGAACAGTCATTCAAACTCCATGCCAAGGCATGCAGGTATCATGAGGAGCTGGATGTGATTCTTGGTCATGACTCAACCAGCATGCCAGCACGAAACGTCAATACCTTGGAAGACACCAGGATGAATGAGGATGAGCTGGAGGAGGAGGAAAACGGGTTTGGGAGGGTGGGGTATCAGTTCTTCCATAACCCAGGATCTGTTTGTCACCCCAGAGCAATCTACCCCACCTCAGGATGGCATCAGTAACCACAGTGCAAGGAAATGCACATCTGGTGAGTGTTTAAAATATATGTCTATGCTATGTGCATTTCACAGTTGCATTCCATTGATCTGTTCCTGGGATAGGGCAAGCTGGCAACTGGATTTTGGGTGAAGGGAGAGGAGGTCCTGGATGGCTGCAGGGTAGGTGCAGAGCCAGCATGTGAGGGTAGAGAATGAGACAGCAGTGTGGAAGACGTAGCTGCAGGGTGTTGAAACCATCAGGTTTCCCAGGGTCTAGGGGGTGGAGAGGCAGCCCCCTAGAAGCCACAGGGTGGGCACAGAAATCATGGGGAGTGTAAAGGTGGGGGTGCAAAGCTGTGTGGGTTTTCCAGCATGGTCGTGCAGAGGGTGGATCCAGAACCAGTGGGTGTGGGGGAAACAAGCCCATGGCATGTATTTTACCCTCCCTTAGTGTAGTGTGACTACTTGAACAGATGTGAATGCTTTGCTTATTCTCCAGGGAGATGTCTGAAAAAGTCTCATACAAGTATTCACGAATTCTTGCAAGAAGGTTCCTGGGGAAGCCTGCCTTTTCTTCTGCAGCAGAGAAGGAAACTTTGCCCTGCCACTTGGTTATTAAAGCTGCAGGCATGATTGCAGCAGGATGTCATAAGGGCCAGGCCGTTCCTCCCTCCTCCAGCCAACTACTTGCAGTGGCTGTTCCCTTTGGGCCAGCATGACCTTCAGGAAACTGCTGTCACACATGGTCACCTAGGGAAGATGGTGCAAAATCAATCACCAAACAAGGCATCCACCTGCCATGACTCTACCCCACTGCCCTCCATTGTGCCACACATCATGGTTTTACACCATGCTCCCTCCCCTGTTGTAATTATTTTGGTAGGCTTCTTGGAATGATCTGGTCCCCAAGCTTACTACTGTGTCAAAGGCAGTTTGAGAAGTGTGACCAATCACTGTGTTGTGTTCAAATTTGAAAGGGCTTCAAAAGTTTGGAGACGTTAGGGGTGTTTTGGGAGCAATATTGATGCTTTGCATTGCCTTGGCTCCCCTACCAATGGGAACTGTGTTTTTTGCTCATTCAAGGGGATTCATCAAATTTGTGACAATCTACTCCTGCAGAGCACATTAGCCTGACTAGGAGGAAGCAAAAATCTCAGGATGACGTTTTCTCAGAGCTCATGTGCTCCTCCACGGGTACAGATATGGAGCTCTAGATCATGGCAGCTCTCACTGTCCAAGAAATTAATATTCAACATGTAGGGCAGAAAAGTGGCACAGAGCTACGATCCGGAAACACAACAAGAGATGCTTGCAGATCATGCAGGATCAGTCTGTCACGCTGTGGCACCTGGCTTTGCTCCAGGAAGAACAGCCTCTGGACAGGGTCTTCCTACAGGCCCTGGAGGCTGCACCTACAGTTGTGTTAGCTGCCAGTGCCACCCACCACCGACCAAAGAGGAAGAGGGGCAGGGTGCAATACGTGGTTGCCACACCACCACTGTGTGCAGGCAGAGCTTTGTGCTGACCCCTTTAAGAGACATGCCATCCAGGTCCTGACCCTGTAACCACCCCGAGCCAAAAAATGTGAACACAATAAATCAATCCCTGTTTTCAATACCTGTTTTCATTTTTGGTGCTGCACTACAATGCCTTGAGGGCAACAGAAGGGAATGTGGGTGGTAACAAGCGTATGGGATGGGGGTGTGTGGCATCCAGGAAAAGCTGTCAAAAACATCAGTGCTGCTTATTGCAAAACCATGCCTTAAGTGCTTCCCTGAGATGCAGGGCTTCATGGTGAGCTCTCACTATAATACTTGCAGCTGGCTGTTCAAAATTTGCAGCCAGCCTTTCAGCCTCAGCAACCCAGCCTTGAGGGAACTTTTCCCCATGCATCTCACAGAAATTATGGAGCACACAGCAAGCACTTGTACCTATTGATATATTTTTCTCACATAGATCAAGGTCAATCAGCATGCTATGCCACCTTCCATTTAAATGCAAAATGCACACACTGTCACAGGTGTATCAAACTCATTTGCCGTTAAGGGCCAGATTTGATTTCAATGTACTTCAAGTGTACTATACATACTATAAATCAAAATACTAGGGCACTCTCTCTATTAGGGAAAGAGCGTGGTCTCACAAGCACACTTACAGACTGGATGAAAGATTCACAGCCTGCATGTTTGACACTCCTGCCATTTTGTACTTGCTGAGTCTATGACTGATTTATTTATTGCATAAGCTTTTTGGGGTGAAAATCCCTTTTCATCAGACGCTTCATTTTCAGCATGTCTGACAAAGTGGGATTTTTCTCCCACAAAAGCTGATGCAATAAATAAATCTGTTAGTCTTTAAAAGTGCCACAGGACTCTGTTTCTCTGCAACAGACTAACACAGCTACCCCTTTCGATCTTAGACTTTAGTAGTTCAGTCTCCATGGTCCATTCACCCAGTGCTCTCTCTGCTCTTAATTTATGTCCTGGTGCTGTAAAAGTCTGTCCATCAGGAAATGGATTAAGACTAACAATTCTTTTCACATACCACCACCACACAGCACTTTCATAATCCTCAATCATTATTAATCTGAGCTGGACTTGAACTAGCCATGAGTGAAGGTTCAGTAACTTATTACCACCTCTCCGCAGCCAGTCAGTTCCCCTAAAATAGGACAGCTACAGTAACGTGTATGTTAAACAGTCTTATCAAGAAAGCTTTTAAAGCATCCTGCCTCACCACTGCAGGAGACTAGCTACAGACTCATCTAACAAAGCACTTCTTTATTCTTATGTGAAACATAGCATAGCAGAGAAAAGACCTGCATAAAACCACGAAGTTTTGTTAACATCAGCCTCCTACCTGCATGCACACATACACAAGGGCCTTGGTGTCAAAGGAAAGTGTGTAGTGGCTCAGAAGGAAGGCTTCTATGAAGTGGGATTTTTCTCCCACAAAAGCTCATGCAAAAAAATAAATTTGTTAGTCTTTAAGTGCTACAGGAATCCTTGCTTCTTTGTTTTACTGAACTAGACTAACACAGCTACCTCTTTGGATTATAGCAGGCTGTGAGCATTAGGTGCCAGGGCCTGTTGGTAGCAAGAACAGAAGGTCTGCCCTACTAGCTATCAATGGCAGGATGTGTCCCCATTGTTCAAATCCATAGGCCAGCCACAGAGGAAGATCAGTTACTTCAAGAAATTGATGCCTTTTGAAAGACTCTTTATAAGTGACTATGACTTTATAGCCAGCCATGCCATCCCTCCCAGCTGCCATGGCTCCATCCCATTTTTCCATCCATCACTCACTTCTCCAACCAGCCCACCCACCAGCAACCCATCATTCATCTCTTACACACACACACACACCCCAACACACTTGCCCTCTTCAGCCTCCTCCCCACACCCTGTCTACAGCATCTTCCCCCAGCCCTGTCTCTTTTCCCAGGAGGGCTTATATTGCACAGTATTTATTTTTATGAACAGGTCATTTTTTAAAACAATTTTAAAAAATTATTCTTATGAAAGTTCTGCTGGAAACCTGAGTTATTTCAAACACTCCAGAGACCCACCGTAGGGACCCACCGCACTTGCTTCTCACCTTTCCAGCCCATCCATGGTACAGCCAGCAATCTGCAGCCCAGCCTCTTCCAGAGAGCTTCACACAACCAAAGCAGCTTCAGCCCCCCCCACCTCAAAAGCCCACTACCAACCTGTTCTCCCAGCTATTTGAGGGAGCCTGGTGTTACTTCTCCCCCCCCCCCCCCGCTGTTGCCTCACCTGACCCAAAACAGTCCCATGCTATTGCCCCCAAACCACCCCACAACTCAGTGCCCTACCTGGCTCAAAACCACCCTGAACGTCTATTATCCCCACCTAGGCCCTCCTAGCCACCCCCCCAGCCCAGCACAAAACTGTCCACCCCCATTTCCCATAAATCACCTGTTCCTCCACCACCTACTGCCCCAAAGCCACCCACTTCCCCACCCTATGGCCCACACCACTGCAGCTGGGCAGCTATTGTCCCATCTGGGTCTCTCTCTCATTCACCCCCCCCAGTATTGCTCAGATCCTCACTCCAAACTCTCTCTGCCAGCCTCTCCACCCTTGCTCTGGCCCTGATTTGTCCTCTGGGGCACCATGCCAGGCCTGAGGCCCCCTGGTTGGCCTGCCACACTCCCCACCCCCTTGCTTCTCTTTCTTCTTCGAGTGCTGCTCGGATGCATTCAGTAATAGGTGTCCCCGTGCTGGAGTGCCAGATTGGTCAGAAAAACTTTTGTCCTAGTCTGTCAAGAGAGGGTAGGTGGCCACCGCCCCCCACGCCACCCAGTGGCTATATATACGGCCACCTCTCAACCCCTCCCCAGTTTCATTTCTTCCGCCTTACACTTTGGATCTGAACGTCTGCTCCTTGCAAACGCAAGCAGCCTGTCCTTCTTTCTATGAGCTTTTTGCCTGACTGGGAGCACCTCTTCGTGGACATAGTTCCACCACAGGGACCCTCCGCTCTTGGGCTGGAACATCAGAGATTGTCTACCAACATGCCTGCTCCAAGTATGGCAAGGCCCTCCCCTGGCACGATCCCCACAGGAAGTGCCTCCGGTGCCTATGTGAAGACCACTTGGTCTCCACCTGTTCCCTTTGTATGTCCTTTAAACCTCGGACTATCAAGGACAGGGAACAAAGGTGCCGTGCCCTAGCCTTGAACAGGCTCGGCACTCTTCACCCGAGGCTTCGGGTCCCTGCCTGCTGCGGAGACCTGGCTCAGCACCGGAGCCAGCCCGGCACCATGCTGTCAGTGGCTGTTGAAGAACAAGCTCGGTACTGACCCCGGTACCTTGGCACTGACGCAGTGCCTTGGCCCCTCAGCACTGCTCAAGGTCGCCCCGCGCCACAGTCCCGGCACAGCCCAGGACCATCAGTGCTGGGCTCACCTCGGCACCAACCACAGTCACCTCCAGCACTGCAGGCTCATCATAGCCCGGTACCGATGGTGCAGGGCATGTCCCGACAGCGCAGTCCTGTCTCCCTGATTAAGGGCTCACCACAGGCCCATTTGGGGTTGCTCCTGATACCGATGACCCTGGGTCTATCACAGGCAGCGCCGATCTCCCTCGCCACAAAGCCCTCCATCTTCTACTCCGTTGGGCCCCGATACCATAGAGATACCCCCACGGCAACATATCACCTTGTCTTCACCAGTACCGCCGCAAGAATTGGGAGGTACTTCCCCCTGCTCGAGTCCAGGGGAAGGTCCATTGAAGGGCTCTAAGTGGCCCCAGCACTGTCACCCCTTCCATTTCCACCCTCAAGAATGGTCCCCCCGGGAAACCCCCTCCTCTCTGCAGCGGACTACTGGTACTGCTCTGTCCCCGGCACCGGGCGCATACGCGGGCAACCTATTGGCACACTTCATTCTGTTGCTCCGCACCACAGCCCACTTAGGGATGGAGGTACAGCCCTCCGACCCCCCTTGGACTCCCTTTTTGGGCTGGTCTTCTCCTCGGCAGAGCCACTCGTGGTCCCTCTCCACCCAAGTGTTTGGGACGTGACATCATCCCGATGGCAGAATCTGAGCTCTATTGCCCCTATCTCAGAGACAGTGAGTCTCAAATACGAGGTCCCCAAATCAGACTTCCCCTACCTCGCTGACCACCCAATCCCTCCTAGGGACGTGGTACAGATGGCACTTGGCCCGGGCAAGCCCCCTAGTGACCCCCTCCCTGCTTTGAGGGAAGCTAGGGAATGGGATCTCTTGGGACGTAAGGTCTGTTCCTCCTCAGCCTTCCAACTACGGGTCGCCAATAATCAGGCCCTAACCAGCAGGTATATGCTGGATGTGTGGGAATTGATTGCAAAATATAGACATTTGCTCCCACCTGAGGCCAAAGAGGAGTATGATACTTTCCTGGAGGAGGGAAGATTAATTTCCCAAGATCTCCTCTCAGCCTGGGACGAGGTAGACACAGCAGCCCGCACCATGGCCTCGGCTGTAACCATACGACAAGCTGCCTGGCTTAGGGAAGCCAGGGTGTCCCCCCACTGCACAGCAGGTGGCACCTGATCTGCCCTTTGGAGGTGACGCTTTGTTCCCCCCTGATACCCTAACCATAGTGGGTTCTGCATGGGACCCTAGGGGAGAGGTAAAATACCTTGGTCTCCTTCCATCGGGCCCTACCCTCACTCCACATAAACCAGGTGGGGTGGGAAAACCTCCTGGATGAGATCAGGCAGGGACCCAGTCCCTTCCCATCACCCCTTCAGTTCCACTCTGGAGGACTCTTGGAGCATTTCCCCCTTCATTCCCCTGCAAGGAAGGGTGCCTATCCCAACTTACTGCCTACCGCAATTCCCATAACATCCGGGCTATGGCCATGGCTTCAGTTCACCATGAGAGAAGGTGACTGATACCCCTTTTCCTCCCGTCCCTTAGTGAAGGAATGGAGAACTCGTTAGGGCTGTCGCCACCCATTCACCTGGTGTTGATATCGCAAACACAGTGAGTCAATCTTTGGCCTTACCTCCCAGATCTTACAACAGGCGCAGCTATGCAACTAAGGGCCCCTCTCAGTTACCAAGACCCACCCAAACTATGGCCCATTGCCCAGACACTCTTCAGCCATTGCTACCCTTGGAGCTGTTAGTGGAGGAAATGGAAAAGGAAAGCCCCCCCACCAGCCCTTCAAGTACTTTTTGACCGTTGGTTCCTTCTATCCTCATAAATGTTAAGGGTGGCTTTCATTAAAGCCGAAGGATGCATCGCGTAGTAACTCTAGCCACGACTACAGATACTCCTGGTATGCGTGGACACATGTGCCCATCCAGATGTGTGGAACCCCTTCGCCGCCTGTCCTACATCAGGTAGGATCTCCCCTGCACCCAGAACAGGGAGGGATGCCTTGGGCATCTTCCCACCACTGTTCCCTCTAAGCTGTGCGCGTGTGCGCGCGCACGCAGGTCATGAAACCTGCGCACACAAAAAAATGAAGTGTGCACAAAAAAATTCAATAGTGCTAATACTGGTGCTCACAAAGAAATGTTTTTGCGCACACAACGAAATTGTTTCTGCACACAGTCTACGAGTAATTAGAGGGAACATTGCTTCCCACCCTGATAAAACCAGTTGGCATGCATGGTTAAGTTGGTCCTGATAAGCCTCAGCCACCTCTACGATATGGGAACCCGCCCTCTATCCCACCCATTAAGTGGGAATACAGTACTCGGTACATTCTACTGCATGCGGCTCAATGCCTGAAGGGAGGCCAGGGCAGAGCTGTTCGTAATCCCTATTTTGCTACCCCCCCCCCGGGGTGGGAGGAAAACAACTGATGGTAAACAACAGTTTTTCCCGCCTCTTTGGGATGGCCTCATATCGGACCGGGACATCTCTAACTGGGAGTCCCTAGCTAGGGCCCGCCCTACCAGGAAAGTGAGGTGATACCCTCACTACTCTCTTCTCCCTCTCCACCCCTGAAGTATCAGCTTCTCTATGTCCGAATTGGACTTAACCAGGTCAATAGGCCCATGGGGGAACAGCCAAGGCTTCTTCCCTAACCATGTGGACAGAGGTGAAGAAACTCACCTTCGGCCTCCCAAACTAACTGCTAGCTAGCCGTAGGTTAGCTTGTTGACATGCTTCATGTGCACCTCTGGGTCCTGCACACGGCTGTCACCCAACTGGGATGTATGCAAACGGTTCACCCCCTGTCACCTTGGTACCATGATTACTCACATCTGGGGCCAGGACACTACTACCTGAGCATCCGGCGATCATATTACACCTTCCTTTCTGGGCCCTGAGACCGGAAACCATTGGGCAGCCCCTATATGATACTCTTGTCATAAGCATCTGCTAAGAGCTGTTGAGTTTCCTCCGCTCACTTGAGGAGCTCGAGTTAAAAAAAACAACCCCCCCCCCCCGTTTTCCAACCTACACAGAAACCTGGGAATTTGTTTTCCCCCATGGTGGGATGCAGTCCTGGATAAAATAGCTAGATAGGGATAAACCACCCTTGTCGGGTTTTCCGAATCCAAGGTACTCCTACAGAGCTGTGGCTTTCACTCTGGGAATACCATATTCCCAGGTGGTCTTGGGAGGAGATGATTCACTCCTCCTACTACCATACCATTTAGAAGACTAGTCCTTCTGTCACTGAGTCCTTCACTCCCACACACGCACAGATGCAGTGTAGTTGGGGCGGATATCACTCCTAGTGGTGCTCCCAGGCACACAAGGCTTTAAATCACTGTATTTCTAACCCCATAGGCCTTTCGGTTGTCACAACTAAGTGGTCAATCAGTGACATTGTTTTCCATTGCCCTCGTCTCCCCCCCCCTGCTCTCCAGGCAGTCTTCCTGGTGTCTGAATCCTGGGGTGGAACACAGGGGTCAACAAGGGGTCCTTCTCTGTGAGTCTGCTTAAATACCAAGGTATTCATAGAGACCAAGGTCAACAGCACTTCCTAAGGCCACCATGCCAACTTATGGGCGCCTAGTGGCCTGAAACGCTCCTTCCCAATGGTAGCCTTCTGGGTTCTTATGCTGTGCACAGCTGGAGGCTTACGCTGCATCCTCCTAGTGCAGGAACATCTTGCCATTATGCCATGTGGAGCTCATTGCTCCACCTCTGGCCCCTTTTCTTTTCTCATTAATTAGCGTGAAGTGTCTTCCCTTAGACCCTTTTCGTCTGAACTCAGTAGTCCTTCCCCTTGCACTTAGCTGGGTACTTTTAATTCTTACACACTTCGGGCATGTGCTTTCAGGCCTTGACACGGCCAGTTTGAGGGATAACGTTAATCCTTTCTATTGCCATCTGTGTAGCCTGCAGCCGTCATGGTTAACTCCATAACCTATGGCTTCCAGTGCTCTCTCATACGGTCACGCTGAAGTGTCCTACAGCCAGACGTTAATCCTCTGGCTCTCATAGTTTGAGCTATACCCAACAGGTAGAGCAACCAAATGCATCTTCTCCATGTGGTCGCGTTGCGTTGATTCAACTTTGGTTAAGGTGACCTTAGTCTGTCCAGCCCACACATGCTTTGCCTCAGCTGGATTAGGCCAACCCCATTCCTTGGGTTGGGCCCACAGTTGTCAGTTCTCCATCGCCAGGCCAAGGGGCCTAGTCCTCCCTTGGGTCCTGCTAGAGCCTTGTTCGCTGGGCTTTTCCCATCTGGGGTGGTTTTGCTGTGCTGAAGGCAGAAGGGCCAGCTCCACCCGCCACCCATCAGCATGGCTAGTAGTCACCTATTACTGAATGCATCCGAGCAGTGCTTGAAGAAGAACAGTGGGTTACTCACCAGTAACTGTCCTTCTTCGAGATGGGCTGCTTGGATCCATTCAGGTCCCTCCCCCCCATCCCCACATCTGGAGTTGGTGACTCCTAGGAACTGGGGAGAGGTCGGGAGGCAGCCGTATATATAGTTTCCAAAGGGATAGCCGTGTTAGTCTAGTCCAGTAAAAAAACAACAAGCAGTTGTGTGGCACTTTAAGACTAACAGATTTATTTTTTGCATGAGCTTTCATGGGAGAAGATCCCACTTAAGTGGGATCTTCTCCCACAAAAGCTCATGCAAAAAATAAATCTGCTAGCCGTATATATAGACACTGGGTGGTGTGGGGGGCAGTGGCTGTCTACCTTCTCCTGACAGGGTAGGACAAAAGTTTTTCCGACTAATCTGGCACTCCGGCATGGAGACACCTATTATTGAATGGATCCAAGCAGCCCATGTCGAAGGAGGACAGTTACTGGTGAGTAACCCACTGTTCCTTCCCTTGAGCCCTAGTACCTTGTACTTAGGGGGATTCAAATTGCCCTTCTCTCTTACCCTGGAACAGAAAGAGGAGCTACTCTGTGTCTCAGCAAGCGGGGGCGGGGGGGAGGGGGGCTGAGCTGAGAGCAGACGCTGACACTTAGTGATTTACATGCCCCTTGGGCAGCTTACACAATAAGAGACTTTAGAGTGGCAGAGAGGTGCAAATCACTAAGATAAGCTCCTCATGGGGAACACCTAACCTGTCAGGCTAGCACAAGCTCCTGTCTGCAGAGGAACAGAGTACAGTACTTCTTCGAGTGCTGTTCGGATGCATTCAGTAATAGGTGTCTCTGTGCCGGAGCACCAGATTGGTTGGAAAAACTTTTGTCCTAGCCTGTCAGGAGAGGGCAGGTGGCCACAGCCCCCCACGCCACCCCATGGCTACATGTATGGCCATCTCCCAACCCCTCCGCAGTTTCATTTCTTCCGCCTTACGCTTCGGATCTGGAACGTCCGCTCCTTCCAAAAGCAAGCAGCCTGTCCACGTTTGTATGAGCTTCACGTCTGACTGGGAGCACCTTTTTGTGGACATAGTTCCACCAAAGAGGACCCCAGTGATTGGGCCGGAACATCAAAATCCATCTCTTGCCATGCCGGGGTTTAAACCCTGCATTGAGTGTGGCAAGGCCTTTCCCTGGGATGACCCCCCACAGGAAGTGCCTCTGGTGCCTAGGCGAAGACCATCTGGTCACCGCCTGCTCCATATGCCTGTCCTTCAAACCTAGGACAATCAAGGATAGGGAGCAAAGGCGCCGGTCCCTAGCCTCTGAACAGGCTCGGCACTCCTCTCCTGAGGCATCGGAAGTCCATCCAGTGCTGCGAGCCAGCTCGGCACCGGGACCTACTGTGACAACAGAGGCCGCAGGAGGACGAGTTTGGTACCAACCTCCGTACCAACACAGCCCACTGGCACCAGGCTCACCCCGGCGCCGCTCTAGGTCACCGCTGGCACTGCAAGCTCACCGCAGCCCCGTACCAATGGTACAGGGCCCACCCAGGCACCGCTCTGAGTCGCCTCCAGTACCACAGACTCATTTCAGCCCCATACCAACAGTACCGGGCTTGCCTCGGCACCGCAGGGTCAACTTTCACCCTCTTCCCTGGTACTACTTCGCAAAGGCAGCCCTGTCTCTCCTGGTAGGGGCTTGCCACAAGTCCGTTCAGGGTTGCTCCCAATCCCAACAACACCGGAGGCGGTGGAGGCTGCACGGGCACTCCTTTTGTAGCCCGCACCTCCCTCCCCAGTACCAGTTAAGAGGGATAAGCTGGCCTTCATATCAAAAGCCTGGGTGCATCATGAACAGCACCGCTCTCCATCCCCCCCTCCAACTCCGGGCATTCAAGCCCTGCTGCCCATTACTCCTTTGAGCCCAGGCACAGTAGAGTCTTCCCCATGGCAACACATAGCTTTGCCATCTCCGGTACCACCTCAGGGATCATGAGATGCTTCTCCTTCCTCAAGTCCTGAGGAAGGTCCATCAAGGGGCTCCAAGCGGCCTCAGTGCCATGTCTCGACACTGTCCCCATTCCCCTTCCACCCCCCCAAATGGTCCCCACATGAGATGTCGGTGCCATCAGTCCCGTTGAGGGCACCCGGTACCACTCTCTCCCCGGTACCGGGCTCATATACAGGTGATCTATCGGCACACTTTGACCTCTTGCACCATGCCACAGCCCATTTAGGGATGGAGGTACAATCCTCTGAACCCCCCTCGGATACCCTATTTGGGCCTCTGTTTTCCTCAGCAGAACTGATTACGGTTCCTGTCCACCTCAGTGTCTGGGATCTCGCCTCCTCCCAATGGCAAAACCCAGGTTCCATTTCCCCGGTGTCAGACACGGCCAGCCTCAAGTATAGAGTCCTGGGATCAAAGTTCCCCTCCCTCATCAACCACCCAACCCCACTCCGGGATGTGGTACGAATGGTGTTAGGCCCGGGTGAACCCTCCAGCGACCCCCTCCCAGCATCGAGGGAGACAAGGGACTTAGAACTTCTAGGGTGTAAGGTCTACTCCTCCTCGGCCTTCCAACTACGGGTTGCAAACAACAAAGCCCTAACCAGCAGATACATGCTAGATGTGTGGGATTCCTTCTCAAAGTTCAGACATCTGCTCCCACCAGAGGCCAAGGAAGAATATGATGCATTCCTAGACGAGGGAAGAATAATCTCCCAGGACCTCCTTCTGTCAGTCCAGGATGAGGTAGATATAGCAGCCCACATTATGGCCTCAGGCGTAACCATCCGTTGAGCGGCCTGGCTCAGGGAAGCTAGGGTGGCCTCTGCTTCGCAACAGGTGGCACTTGACCTGCCCTTTGGCAGAGATGCCTTGTTTCCGTTGGAGACTCTGGTGGTAGTGGGTACCGCGCATGACCCAAGGGGAGAGGTAAAAATACCTTGGCCTTCTCCCATCGGGGCCCCTCCCACGCCCTCTTGCCACATAAGGCCTATGGGCTCAAGACCCACCCTGCCCACGCTTTCCCTGAAGACACTTAGGTAGGGACTTAGTCCCCCTCCTGCTTCAATTAGCAACTCGGGGGGCCCACTCAGAAGACCCTTCGTCCCTCCCTTTCTCCATAGGCAAGGGGAGTGTATTCTAACTAATCTGTGACTGCCTCACTGTGGGCTCTCAACAGACTGAATATTCCCATGGCCCCGGCCCACCTCTTGAGAAGGTAGGCATCATTTCTTTCCCTTCCTTCCTCTAACTAGAGAAGGGGGAATTCCTTAGGGCCATCACTCCCCCCCCACTCACCCCCACACACTTCTACAGCATGGACAGGGGGGAGCCAGGTCTTAACCTTGTTCCTCTGATTTTAGGAGGGCAATAACCCTGTGACCTAAGCCCCCCTCAATCACTAATGACTCAACCGAGACTGCGGCTTCATTCCCGCAGACAGTCTTTAATTCTTGCTGCCCTTAGGGCTATCATCAGAGGAAGGAAATGCGTAAAGAATACGACAAGGGGAAGAAAGCCCCCCCCCATCCACCCCCCGTGTATTGCTTCGGCCGGTGATCCCTCCTGCTCCTAAGGCATTAGGGAGACCTTCACTAAGCCAAGGGTGAACCACCTAGCAGCTCTAGTCAAAGCTACAGATACCTCCAGTTTGCGGAGACGTGTGTGTCCTCCAGACAGCTGCGAATCCCCTCTGCCAGTCCGTCGCCTGCTCCTCAACAGGTAGGACCTGCTGCTGCACCCTGAACTTGGGAGGGACCCTCCGGGCACCTTTCACACCCCTACACAACCAGTAGGTGTGCGCATCTAAGTCAGTCCCAGTAGGTCCTTAGCAACCTCCCCAGGACTATGAATCCTATTTAATTATCCTGCCTCTCAGACAGGAGCATGACGCTCAGTATCGTTTACCGCCTGCTGATCTGGGCCCTGGAGGGGGTTACTAAGGCAGAGTCATTCATGAATCTCTACCTTGCTCCTCGTTTCTCCCCCCTTCCCTCCCTATGGAGAAATCAACGTTTAATGGTCTAGAACTCGTCCTGTTTTCTCCGAGACAGATTTATATCTTTCCAGAATATCTTTGATCGGGAGTCTCTATTAGGCTCCACTCTCACAGGAAGGCAGCGGTACCTCTCCACCCTCCCTAACCTGAGTCTGAAGCATCCATTATCATGGTCACTAGGGACTTGGGTTCCCTGAACAGAGAGTCCCCCATTGCGAAGCAGGGTCCCTTCCCTCTTCCCATTCCTGAAGTGGCAGCCCCACATACTCAACCTAGATTCAATTAGGTCAGTGGGATTCACGGGAAAAGAGGCAATACTATATTCCCTCCCATACCCTTTCTGACAGAGTGAGAGGAAACCCACCTTCTGCCTCCCAGTTATCCCTTAGCCAATCAAGCGACACTGGGTCTGACAGACTTGCTGTGCACCATGGGGCTCCACGCATAGCCGTCACCCAACTGGGTTATATCCTAACTTGTCTTCTCCCCTGGGGATAACCAGAGATCCATGGTCACCCAGGGCTAGCCCAGGGGCCTGTCGCCTGGGCACCTGAAGGGCAAGATTTGTCTACCTCTGCAGGACCTCCCTCAGGTCCAGAAACCGCTGGTAGAATTTGTATGATACTCTCGCCATAGGAGATTGTTAGGCTTGTCCATGTGCTTATTTCATGAAGTGTAATCTACCAATCCTGATTTCCAACCTGCTCAGAAAATCAGGAAATAGTCATTTTTCCCATGCTGGAATTCTATCCTGGGTAAGACCGGATAACAACATAGGTCGCTCTCGTCCGATCCCCCAAATATCCAAGGTACACCTGCGGAATCACTGACTGTACCTTGTGAGCATCATATCCCTGCCAGACGGTCTTTGCAGAAGACCACCGCCTCTTCAGAGGGGTCAGTTTCCCTCTTATGAACTTGCATCCCTGACTCGCACTTAGGTGCATCATACCTAGGGGCCCATATCATACCCACTAGTGCCCTGGGCATGCAGCATCATATAAATCAATATATATTCTAATTCCATAGGCCTCTGGATCGTCACAACTAGGCATCTAGTGAGAGGGATCGCAAACTCTGCGTTAATCGCTCCCTCCGGGTTTTCCACGTAGTCTTCCCGGTAGTGGAATCCTAGGAGGAACTTGATGGGACAACAGGGAGGTTTATCTCCTTGAGTCTTCATAAGACAACCAAGGCCAACAGTACTTCCTAAAGCCCACCTTGCTGGCTTGCAAGTGCCTCGTGGGTCTGGAGTATTTCTTTTGAAACGTAAGAAGTCTCCAGGGTCAGGGCTCTATCATGCTGCTGAAGGTCTGGTGTTGCCCCCCCGGCCTGCCCAGAGACTACAGGGCTGAGATGCTATGTGGTGCCAATCGCACCACCTCTGCCAATTTTCCTTTCACTTAATCAGCTTGAAGTTTCTGCCTCTAGAGTCTTCTCGCTTAATCCCACTAGCCTTTTCCCTTGAGGGTTCAATGGTATACCAAATACACACACCCCTTTGGGCATGTGACTTATGGGTCTTTGTGTGGCTGGTTGAAGGGATGATATTTTATCCTCTCTTATTGCTCTCTGTGTGGGCAATGACCGTCATGACCAGGCCAGTATCCTGAAGGCTCCCGGATTCTTTGTAAGGTTTATGCTGAAGTGTCCTGTGGCCAGAAGATCTACCCTCTGGCCTTCACACCTCAGGCTAGAACCTCAGGTACAGCAACTGAATGCGACTCCCTCCATGTTAGTTGTGTTGCACTGTTGCAAATCCCTGGTGTAAGGTCACTTAGTCCATCTGTCCCATGCACGCTAATTGGCTTGGGTGCATTGGACCTACCCCTTACTTGGGGCTGGCCCTACATTGAGGACTCTATGGCCAGGACAAGAGCCCTAACTGGTCTCTTAGTCCCTGTAAGGACCTTGCTCGCTGGGCCTATACCCTTCTGGGGTGTTGCTGTGCTGAAGGCAGAAGACCCAACTCCACTTGCCGTCCATCAGTGTGGCTAGTAGTCACCTATTACTGAATGCATCCCAGCAGTGCTCGAAGAACAGTGGGTTACTTACCAGTAACTGTCCTTCTTCGAGATGGGCTGCTTGGATCCATGCAGGTCGCTCCCCTCCATCCCCGCATCTGGAGTTGGCAACTCCTAGGAACTGGGGAGAGGTCGGGAGTATATATATATATATATATAGCCACTGGGTGGCATGGGGAACAGTGGCTGCCTGCCCTATCCTGACAGGCTAGGGCAAAAGTTTTTCTGACCAATCCAGTGCTCCAGCATAGAGACACCTATTACTGAATGGATCCAAGCAGCCCATCTTGAAGGAGGACGGTTACTGGTAAGTAACCCACCATTTCCACTTCTTTGCTGCCAGACCCTATCTGTTTGAGCATGGTTTTGGTGCCCTGTAAAACCATTCACCCAGGGCCCTTGGTCCCTTTTGCTCCACTGTAGTTACGGCCCTGCCTATTTGGCTTAGGTAGAAGTAAGGAAATCACTGCAGCCCAGGAGGAAGGAAGGCTGAGGGGGAAATGAAACAGAAAGCAGACACCTTGAGTGAGGGAAAAGCTTATGGCTTTCGGCTAAAGAAACACCTTCTTAGAAGCAACTGTAAGATATTGAACCTATCCACATGAACAGGAGGGCCTGAGCTGGCTGAACAACAACAACAATAGTCAGTATTGTGGGTAAGAACCAAGAGAAGAGACTAAAGAGTAACCTTGGAATAGTGTCAGTAGAGTAGCATGTGTTTGATATCTTTTATTTACTGGTGATAACTCCTGACTCTTTTAATAATGCGTATGCATTGATTTGCCATATACTCACTTAAAATTGTATTCTAATCAATAAACTAACTTTTGTTTTATCTAAAGCTGTGTGGACTTTAGAGGGTATGAATCAGAGAGGCTAGAACTAGTAATTTCTATGACAAATGAATGGACATGAGTCTATGGTGATTGGGAGTGGGTCCCAATCTCCGTAGGATGGGAGTTCCTAGTGTGGTGCTTGGGGACTGAGGGTGCTCACTTGGGGACCATCCTATAGGTAGCCAGCCGGTACACACCCACCGTCTGGGACCAATTACATGCTGGAGGCTGGTATGGACTGATTCAGGAGCGAGTGGTCACCTGGCAAAGTGGGGTAAATCAGGGTTCAGGACTGGAGATTGGGGTGTAACAGTAGCATGCTGGCCCAGATTCTGGGAGTGGTCTTCGCAACTGCCATGTCCTGATCAATGTCAGAATCTGCTAATTTAATTGGAAAACATCAAATACAAAAAATGAAAATACCAGGCATAGCTGAAGACCAGTAGATGTAAACACTACCTTTTAATTTCCAATTGACAAGTCATTCTAGGCCTCAAAAAGAATTGTCCACTTGAATACATGAATACTTGTTGATTAAAATAATAAAATACTTATATCAAAATAATGTCTCCATCTGACTGCCCTGATTACTGCCTGTTTTGCCTGCAGGGTAAAGTAACAACAGCAGGAATGAAGAGGAGAATTATTTTTCTTTTAAGAAAAAAAATTTATTCTATTCTAAACACATTCCTTCACCTTTGGGAAATCAAACAGTATACTTGACACCTACCATATTTTCACTGCTAAATCTTCACTGATCAATGACAACATTATAAACATATCTGGAGCTCTTAAAACTTGCTTCTTTATCTGGGATGATGAGTGACCTCCTGGGTCAATTTTTGAGGAAGAAAAGCAAAGACTTTAGACCTCTAAAATGAATTATTACGAAGTATAGAAAAGCATTTATGCCTCAGTTTGCCCACCCAGGATATGGGGATATTGATACTGACCCTCCTTTACAAAGTGCTTTAAGGTCTACCAATAAAAAGCACCACATAAGCCCAGATATTATCATCATCTTCCCTGGCAGAAAAATAAGCACTTGGGGGAAAAAATCTAAAAGGCAAGGCAAAGAGCCAGCTCCTCAATCTTTGGTGTAGCAGAGATGGAAAACATCTATGGATTCTGATATCTCCATGTTAAAGTGTCTAGGCATTGTATACAATGGGAATTAGCCCTGCTTTCAGCCATCAGTACGGCTGCCCTGGTGCAAACTCTTGGGGTAGAGAGAGGAGTTTAATTCTGTTTCAAGCAGGGCAAAGCTTAATCAATGGAAATTTCTTTATCTGCAGTAGGGGCCTACATGAAGTCACTCAACACTAATGGTTGCAATTGGGTAATTACTAGCATAGTCAAGGCAAGAATCAAACTGTCTTTCCCTGAGGAAGAGCTACCAGGACAGTAAATGGGATAGGCAAGACACGTTCTTGTCATATTTGGCATGCTGTCCTGAGCACTTAGCTAATGCACTGCATGTCTGGACTATAGATAAGCATCATAAAGTGTTCTATATCACAGATGGGGTTTACTGGGTTTAGCAACCAAAGCCGAAAGAACCAGATCGCTCCTCATAAAAGGAAGTTGTCTGATGTGTGGTACAAGTGAGATGTGAGCAATCATAGAACAGCTATTTTGGAAGTCAAATTAAGATATGAGACATTGTTATATCATTCCCTCTTTCAGCTTTAGTGAACAACAGCTTTTCAAAACAACAAAAGAAAGCCACAGTAGGGAGACACATATTACAGAGATTTGGTTTTATTTGCCTCAAAAACAGAAGTAGAAATAATTCTTCATGTCTTCAAATCAGTTTATTTTTTTCTCCCTTTTCTTTGGTTGTTTGTCACCAAAATGAGACTGAAGTGATGCACAATGCTGCAATGAGTAAATTATATATCCCCTGAATATCCTAGTCACTGTCAAACTGGGAGGATATATGGGGTAGATTCCTGCAGGTGTCTATCCTATGCCTAGCATTAGTCAATATTTTCATGAATGACTTGGATAATGGTGTGCACAATGTGCTTATGAAATGTATGGATGATATGAAGATGGAAGGAGCTGAAAGTACTTGAGAGGTCAGGATTAGAATTCAAAGAGACCTTGATAAATTGTAGATTTTGTTTGAAGTCAATAAAATCAAATTCAATACAAGCAAGTGTAAAGTACTACACTTGGGATGGGGGAAAAATGCATAATACAAAATGAAGATAAATAGCTGGCTAGGCCGTAGTACTGCAGAACGGGAGTGGGGGTAAGTGGATCACAGACTGAACAAGAGCCAAGAATATGATGCAGTCGTGAAAAAGGCTAATATGATGCTTCAGAGTATTAACAGGAGTCTTGTGTGTAAGACATGAGAAGCAATTGTCCTGTTCATCTGAGGCCTCAGCTGGAGTGGAAGAGTTTTGTATGACATGTTATAGGAACAACACACACATGTTGGAGAGTCCAGAGGAGAACAAGAAAAATGATAAAAGGTTTAGGAAATTTGACTTGTGAGGAGGTTGAAAAAAGCAGAGTATGATTAGTCTTGAGGAAAGAAGCCTGAGGTAGGATCTTATACAGTCCTTAAGATACCTGAGGACCATTTGTAAAAAGAGGACTGGCCAATTATTCACATCTACTATAGGAAAGACAAGAAATAACTGGCTTAGTCTGCAAGTCTTGTGACATCATGAAGCACTGGGTCTGTAAGACTGCACTCCACAAGACCACACTCTGTCCCTGAGAGAGAGAGAGGTATCACGGAGTGCAGTTTTGCACATTCAGCACTCCATGATGCTGCGTGAGAGCCATAGTATTTTGTTTTACATATGGCTCTCTTGAAGTATATTTAAGTCAATTCTGACCTGCCACAGCAAATGAGTTTGACACCCTCTGGTCTAGAGACTGGGCACTTCTCTTGCTTAGCTGCTAAAAGCTGCTATTTGCATGGGCTTTGTATTCACACAAGTACAATTAAGTACTTAGCATAATTACACTCTGTATGGATGTACCCATCCGGTATGTACTACAAATCCTGTGTTTTAACTGAAGGGGGAAATGAAATGTCTTTCTCATCATACGCTGCCCTTTGAATGAATAAACTGTGTTTAGCCTGCTCTGATGGAAACTCACCATCAGCAATGCAGAACTCAGACCAGCGGTCAACCCTATTTTTCAGTCTTGTAAGAGGAAGGAGGTGTGGCAGTAGCTGTTGAAGAGCTGTGCCTTAGGCAATACCTAATTCCCCTCCCATTGTTAAAAGACAGACAATGATTTCTTCCTGGAGTCTTTTGTTATTCTGCTCAGGGACTTGTCCCTGGTGTCCTAAAAGCTGAAGTCTGGAGCTGACATCACTAGAGGGTTGACATTCTCTCTAAAAGCTGAAATAACTAAAAAGTTGACTGAGGTCTAGCAGAAGTTGGTGTCGCTGGCCAAGAGAGCATCTTGTAGGCAGATAGCTGGCAGGAGTGAATTGTGCAAGTGGATGGTGCAAGCAGTGAATGAACGGCACAGGCAGAAGGCACGAGTGACCAGCAGACACTGCAAGCGGACGGCACTAGCGGAAGGCACAAGTGACCAGCAGGCAGTATAAGCAACCAGCAGGCAGTGCTAGTGGGGGTGGTGG
Source organism: Podocnemis expansa (assembly GCA_007922195.1). Lineage (NCBI taxonomy): Eukaryota > Metazoa > Chordata > Testudines > Podocnemididae > Podocnemis > Podocnemis expansa. The sequence goes on from ML682040.1 coordinate 4,251,204, forward strand.
GGTTGGTGAGCAACTAGCAGGCAGCGCAAGTGACCATCAGGGGAGGGGGTGGCAGAAGACCCAGAGGTTGCAGAAGACAACTGGAGGAGACTGACTGAGAGCCCCCCTCCTCCCCCTGAGAGGTGGATACCAAAATTATGATGGTCAGTAGCAGAGAAGTGAAGGACACGCTCTATGTACACTGGGGTGTGGTGAGTTCTGCTTATTGTTTTTTGTCTGAATCCTGAACTTCACCGTCTCCCCAAATCAGTGCTGGTTTTGATATTGCCTCTATATATTCTCTGTGTGTTACTATTAAGTTTTATGAACTACACTCAGACTTGTGCTTGCAAGAGGGGATGCATTGCCCTCTAGGGAGCCCAGGGAATAGTACATTATTTCCAAGGAGACTGAGTGGGGGGCTTGAGCCAGTTGGTGTTGTGACATTGTTAAGAACCCCTAGATACAGAACCCAGCCCTTTGCTGCTGCTGTCATGGGTTATCCTGCACATTGTTCATTCTGTCCATAATGACAATTAATGATATTGAATCTTTCACCTGACAACCTCAAAACATTTACAAAAGTGTGTATTATGATTCCTGTTCCCCTGGAAGTTAGCTGATGGTCAGGGATGTTAACTGATGTTCAAATGCAGCCGTAAGATGAAATCACAAATGGTCTATGAAGCAGCAGTGGTCCCTGAGATTCATCTGACAAGGTTTTGGAGGACAGCAAGTCAATCCCTGATATCAAAAAGGCTGAGAACAGTGCTGTATGGTGGCTACTCCCCAACCCCATCTCTTTCCTTCTGCACAATGTGGTCCCAGCTGCTCCAGCTCACTGTAAGAGCAAGACTGAAGAATGTGTCCCTCCCAGCTGAAGTCTGGGACCCCTGTTACAGAACCTCTGTACACGTTCCCTTAAGAGGCCGATATTTGAAGAATGTATTCTAGTCAGTTATTTGAGACCTCTCAGATAAGAAGCAAATTTGACAAATCTGTCAGCGGAGGTGGCAGCCATGATGGCCACCCCGCCCCACACGTAGCCCCCTGGATTATGCTCCCTGATGGGCCTCCATCTCCGAGCCATCCAGCACAAGGGGAAAGAGTGTTAAGTATCAATCTCCCCTGATGGCTCTCAGTCTCCTGTGTGAGTTTCTTCCTCCCTAGCTTTGTGTCAACAAGGAGGGGGGTGAGTTCCTATCCCCCCTGAACAGTTTCTCGGCACCCCCGTCACCACGAAGGAGGGGTCATTGTCTTGGGTCCCAGTTTTATCATTGGTCCTGACCAGGATCCCACTCCTAATTGGCTATTTTTACTCTGGCTGGGCAAAATTCTATTAAAACCCTCTGTCTCAGCTAGCTTGTTGTTCTCCCACCCTCGGATGCTAAAGGGCACGTCGCGACCCAGTCGGACTGATCCCCCGACTGAGACAGGGAGTACCCGCCCCCGAGACCCTCCTTTTTTTTTGGGGGGGGTGTACACGGATTGCCGGCCGAACGATTAAGTACTGAGATGCTGCAGCTGGTCTGCCTCCTTGCTTTGGGTTCTACTGCGGTCCTGGCACAGGTATTATAAATCGATATAGGCCTCCTACCTTCTCTTAATCATTCTACTTGGTACCATTTATATATAGTCTGTGACTGTAGCTTCTTTACCTGAGTTTTGCATAGTTTGTGTAGTTGTTATTATTTCTCTGTATCCTGCATAATCTTTTTATGGTATAGTTGTTTAAGGTCTAGCATAGTTTTGTGTTGTTAATTTGCCAGGTGTTTTGTTAGTCATTTGTATTTTGCATCCTTCTTACTGTATAATTGTTCATTACTCTGCTTCTGCTCTAAACTGCTGGCCCCAAACTTCCCTCGTGTACACGGGGGAAGTGGGGGGGTTTATTTTCTCTCATCTGACTTTTTTTTATTCTGCCGCCCACCCTTCTTGGCTAGCAAGGAGGAATGGCTTCCAGCCATTGGTAAATACGCGTCGGGTGGGCTGGTCAGTGCCTATACCGATGTTGAGGCAGTAAAAGGCCAGAAAAGTCCTTGACTTATTATGGCCACCCTCTTGTAGGTCATTACTCCATACTGTTATTTAACTATAAGTACTTTGGTAGGTTGTAAGTGTTTTGCATAGACTTACATGCTTTATCCTGTTGTTTGGCTGGAGGTGTTTTACAGGTGCTTTATATAGACTTTCTTGCTCCACACTGTTACTTGGTTATAAGTGCTCTGCATAGGTTTTTAGCTTTATATTGTCATTTAGTTATAAGTGTTCATTTAGATTTTGCTTTATACTATTAGTTGGTTATAAGTGTCCTATATAGATTTTTGCTTCATATTGTTAGTTGATTACAAGTGGTTTTGCATAGATCTCCTTGTTTTACACTGTTAAGGGGTTGAAGGTGTTTAAGGTGTCACTATAAAAGTAGTTTTTTTTGTTTAATTGAACTGGTGTCTGTCTCATTGGTGGGTGTCGCTGGTCCATCCCAGTCACATCGCGAACCCGGGGTTCAACAAAATCTAAATTTCTCATCCAAGAGACTGATCATGAGTTCTTTGGGGTTCTTGTATGTTTCCATTCTGAATTATAAGAAATAAAGTAGTGGTACTCTGCAACCTTCCAACAAGAGTATATGGTTTTATTTAATTTCTCTGTGTATATGCTGCGAATATAACAATATTAATGGGATTTTGTACTAGAAGTATCCCAGGAGAAGATGGAGAGGACTGAGGTCTATACAGACCTCCTCAAAGTCTCAGGAAACTGGTCACATAGAATAGAGTCAACTGAGTGTTGGAGGTAATGCCTACTCAAGAAGCCAGACTCTGTTCTCATTGACAGTGGTACGCGTAACTGGAATTAATGCACTTACTAATTTAAATCTGGCCAACTATCTCCAAAGATGATGTAAACCCCACAAGGTCAATAGGCCTTCAGGAGAAATGCCTTCATAACTGTAAATTTGGTGACCTGTTTAGGCCTGTACATGTGAGCAAAACCCACCAACCTACAAGGTTCATTCTTTAACTCTTGGGTGAGAAATTTAGATTTGTAAAGTTTGATTTATGTTTGAGAAGTCTCAGAGGAGTATCTGGCATAGTAACAGAATCACTCTGTACTGAACGTTGCTATGAAATTCTTTCACTCTGTTCTGAAGATTGCTCAATCATCACCCCAAATTAAATCATTCTGGTAGAAAGGTTTCTTGAGTGGTTTTAACAGGTATTGTTCCTCTGAAAACAAGGACACTGCACCCATTTACCCCTGCTATGTATCAGGGTGCAGTGTTTCACTTTTTCTAAATTTGAAATATCTGAAATTTTTAAAACAAGACTGGATGTCTTTTTTTTTAAAGCTATGCTCTAGCTCAAATAGAAGTTACAAGTTTGAAGCAGAAAATTGGGGAGATTCTTTGGCATGTGTGATGCAGGTCACACTAGATAATAATCCCTTCTGGGCTTAAAAAAATCTATGAATACTTCACAAGGAAAAACTTCCTATTAGATAGGACTTGCGGGGAAGGATGAGGGTATTATTACTCAGTATGATTTGGGTATAAGAGGCTACTCTGGAAGTTTTCTCCTTTATTATCTGCTGCCTGAATTAAATTGTTACCTCCATTTGATTATTGAAGGCCGCTGGTTGCTGGAGTTAATTCATTTGTATTTATGCCGCTAAATTCATTTGTATTTATGAGTAGTTATTGTAAGCTTAATAATTATCAGTACACAAAGAGCTTTATATGCACATTCTTTTAAAATGTCAGATCCAAAATAAAGCAATACATAGTTTGTACTATCCACTACAGAAAAGAAGAGATTCCTAGCATTGACTATGGTATATATCTCCAGTTCTACCACCAATTTACTGAATGAACTTTAAATACAGATATTTAACTTATTAAACACAACACAAAAATAGACCAAAAGAAAGATAAGTGAATATTATCACAATGTAACGCACTTGAACACCATTTACTAGTCACTCAACTCTCTGAAAATAAACTTAAAAGAATAACAATAACAAACAAGGAGCCCTGTGGCACTTTTAAAGACTAACAAATTTATTTATTGCATGAGCTTTTGTGGGCAGAATCACATTTCATCAGATGAATGAAATGGAAGTTACAGTATAAGAAGGGAAGTATAAATGCAGAGCATTTATAAAAGAAAAGCGTGTTAAATGCCAGTGAAATAACCAAAATGAAACACCCCAAAATGGTTAATGTGAACAATGAGTCTTAGTGTATTTTGGTACTGTATTTTGCTGTCAGAACTGAGATCATCATCACCATGACCCATAAGGAGATAAATACAGCATAAACATACAAGAAAAAAGAAAAACACAAAAGAAAGTACAAGTAGGGCCTCAATACTACAACTGCCTCCCATAAAAAGTGATCTGAGACTGTACGGAGCCCAGCTGTGAGCCTGGGGCTTCATACCATAACAATGCTTTTCATCCAAGGTTTTCAAAGTTTTAAATCAAGAATATCATCATTATAAAGATGAATACTTATAATTACCCTCAATTTAAAAAGTTACATTTACAGAGAGATTTATGTACTTGCCAAGATTTACATAGCCAGCCAATGGCAGCAGAGTCAGAAACAAAATCCAAGACTGCTGACTTCTAGTCTCCAGGTCTAACTAAGATGCCTCAGTAATAAGTACTATATTATTTCTAAGGAGTCCTGTGGCACTTTTAAAGACTAACACAGTTATTTAATACATGAGCTTTTGTGGGAGAAAATTCCTCTTTGTCAGATGCTTTGAAGATGGGGGAAACTTGCAGAGCAGGAGTAAAATAAAGGCAGAAAAGTGATAGTCATAGGATTAAGTCACACTGGGACAGCAAATCAAAGCAGCTGTTAAGATGCAAACACTGGGGAACAGCATATAGAAGATAATACGGTCCAATCACCTGTTGTAACGAGAAAAAAAAATCCAGTCCTTATTTAGTCCTGAAGAGACTTATTCCACTAATTTAATTAATTTGTCCTTATTGCCACCTATATACTGTGGCCAGAGCGCGATACTGAGGGAATATTGGCGATTGATCCTACAGGGACAGGCTAGGGCAAAATGTTTCCGGACCATGCACTGCGGCATGTACACACCTCCATTAGAATGTATGTGAACAGCCCATCTCAAAGAAGGATATTCACAGGTAAGTACTCTTCCATTTCACACTACTATTTTGGACACATTTTAAGAGTAAGAAAGGTAAGCTACATATTTGCTAGAAACTACTAGGCACAGGATCATTTTTTGCAGAACTTACTCTGAGTTTAGTTCAAGAACATCTAAAATAAAGTGCTGAACTCTGCCACCTAAAAGGAATCTGGAAAGAGACTACTGAAAGTAGTAGTTTGTAATCTGTAACATGGCAAGGTAAGTATGACCATCACTGGCAGTTAATCATTCTGCCAGTTTCTCTTTCCAGTGATGGTGCTGTGGTATGTTTGACCTTCCATCTTTGGATGACTTCCTTTTGCTGTATTAGATCCTTACATCTGGCTGAGCTGTGCTTCACATAGGACTCAAGGTGGGAAGGAATGAGGAAAGATGGCTGCAAGACACCTTTCTGCTCTCCCAACTTTGGGGCTGGTCTCAGTCAGGATTTAGGACCTTAAACTTTAAATCATAACAGTTTGAAAGTTCTAGGCCTTACAAAACAGATTTATTTATAAAGCAGAATTAGAAAAAAAAATCTTGGAAAATAGGAAAGTAGTTATGAGCATTAGCTAGAAGCATAATAAGTCACTGAAAAGGGAATGTATTCGCTACTTACTGTGTTTCAACAGTTAGACGTTTATTATGTGGTAAACGAAAAATGTAAAACAGGCCAGTTGCAATTAAATTGTAGGAACAGATTCTGATCTGGGTGAAAGAAATACAGAAAGTGCAGAATCTGAACTGAAGTCTGCAATACATAAAAGCCATCAGTGTTTGGGAAGAGGAAGGCTTGTAAGGAACGGGGATAATTGTGAGGTCCATGGAGAAGAATTGCTGGTTCCTGTTAGAAGGCTCCTCAGGAAGTTCAGCACAGAATCAAGAGGACACCAAGAATATAGGGACAATAGTGCTGAGGAGAACCATAACTGAAAGTGGGTTACTGGATGACATTCTGAAAGTCCTACAAGAAATCCAACTGTGACAAGTATGTTTGCTGTTTGGTGAAATCAATGGACATGAGTAGCATACATCTGTGACTGGCTCAGGCATCTGAACATTAAAGCAAATCACAGGCCTCACAATCCAATTCTGATTTTATTCGCCCCCATGGAACACTGCCGATGCATGCTTTTAATCCAAGTGATTTATTTTAGATTAAGAAAAAAGCAAACAAGGAACAAATATAAAGCCTCCCAAATGAGCCTCCCTTATTCTGCTAGACTGAATATTCTTACAACCCTGCTCCCAAGCAGACAGGCAGACTTCTTACAGTTAAAGCAGTAATACACTGGAAAAGGAATGAAGGTTACATACTCTACAAATGCTGATAGTAAATCTGGTGGAACAAGCAATTCCTAACTCCTGTAAACTATGTTAAAATCTAATAGAACGCAGCAGTGAAAGTCAGTCTGACCACCATATACAGAGCACTTTCCTTCATAATAATCCATTTCAAAGACCATATTGCTCACTGAATGAGCACTTCTTCATTCATACAATCACCCAATGCAGAATGATGTCAAAATACGTGGCACAGAATCCCTGCATTTTAGAGATTAAAAATGTCTGCTAAATGGCTGATATTTAAGAGCATGGAACATGCACATGAATGTTAAACTGCTCCACACATGGAACAGAATCTGTGCTCTCAGCAGGAAGAGAACACTAATTCTTCTGCAATAATACAGAGGATGACAAAGCCCCAAACCAGCAGATGTGGTGACTCATTTCTCTATAGCCAGAGAAAAACAGTTCTAAAAAGGAGGCAACATAAATAGTTTAGAGAGTGTTTTATGGTCGTTATACATGTTTCTTTACTTAAAAGGAAAGATGATTATGATGCATATTAGAAAGAATATGGCAAGGAACATGAACTGGATCTATAATAAACAAGTTCGGATACAAGTAAAAATGTTACAAAACTAAACCATTAAGACTACAAAATTAAGGATCTCTACGCTAAGAAATACTTTAAGTAAAACCGAGCCAAGATCCGGCCTCACACAGAAGTGCTGAACTCAATTATTTACACCACAAAGGAATTTGTCCGATATTGCCTTGGCGTTGTAAGATAAATAGGGCTAAATTGTGTCCTCAGCTACACATGTAAAACTCTCTCTAGCTTCAGTGGAAAGTAAACACCTATTGGAGGGCAGCATCTAGCCTAAATTATATAAAGCTGTTCACTTGAGAAAAGATCATGTATTTCAAGTTGGAGGGCCAAATTTAATGGAATCAAGCTGAATTACATCAGGGGAGGATCAGACTCTGAAAGCACAACAAAGGACAGTTAGCTAAGGTTCTGATTCTCTTGATTTGTAGGTCTGAAGTAATTAAGCTCCCTTTCCTAGACTGGAAAGAAAATGATTTCGTAGTGAGAATTATGATTGAACCACTAGAGCAGGAACTAAAACCTAAATGGAGAAATTGTAAGAATCTCATTTCTGGGCTAGAATGATCTTCTAGAAATTGAACAATTTACTGGCTATTACTTGCAATTTCACTGCATAACCCTGTGGTGTATTTAAATGCCAGAAAGCCGCAATGTCAAAATCCCTACTATGAAAGTGCCTATCGTTAAGAAGGTAGATAATAAAAATCTGGTAGATAATTAACTGAATAGTACATTTTATTATAAAAATAATAGAGCTCATATTCTGAGCTCCATTGTTTGCCTCCACATACTAAATCAAACAAACAGCTTAATAGATTTAAATCCCAAAACAAGCATTTTAACAAGCAGGAAAAGTATACATCTGAACTCTGACAAATGTGTTTGTATTCAAGCTATGATATTAGGTCACAAATAAGCAAATAAATTGAGTTTAGTGACTGTGTAGACATAGTCACAGTCAATGTTCCCTCTAATTACTCATAGACTGTGTGTGCAAAAACATTTCTTTGTGAACATCAGTATTAGCACTATTGGTTTTTTTTGTGTGCACTTTATTTTGTTGCGTGCACAGGTTTCATGACCCATGTGCGCACGCACATGCACACAGCTTAGAGGGAACAGTGGTCACAGTGTCTTTTAGGTTCTGAATTCTTGTAAGCTTTTTGTTATTTTTAGAGACTGGTCCAAGGCTTATCAAAGTCAGTAGAGCCTTTCTGTTCATTTCTATGGGCTTTGGATCAAACGTTCAATCCACGAGCCTGTTAAACTCCTGGAACCTATTTCCAACTCTTCCAATGATTCATTCTGAATGTGATCCTACACCCACAGAAGTTAATGGTAGTTTTCATACAGACTTCAGTGGCCTTTGGATCAGGCTGCCTGTGACTGTGGACAAATCCTATGAGATCACACACATTACTGAACAGCTCCTGGACATCTTGCTGGATCACGCACCTTCCCCAATATCCACTTCTGAGCTACATCTACTGCTGGAGATAACACAGGGAAATTCCACTGACATCAGTGGAGTTGTACCAGCTCATGCCAAATGGTGCATTTGACCTAGAGCTCATGTGCCTGAATTTACCTGTCTGTGAAATGAGAATAATAGTAAGATATCTACTTCACAAGGGTGTTGTGATTCTTAACTAATGTTTCAGTGCCTTGAGATCTTCAAATGAAGGCTATTTTAGAACATGATTGAAAGCCCATTGAAGTCAATGGAAAGTTTCCCATTCACTTGAACAGATACTGGATCAGAGTAAATTCATCATATTTACACTACTAACAATATTTTCCTTCATCCTTGATTTCAAGAAAAAATGTACTTAGACTTATGAGTGTGATTTTCAAAAGCACTGAATTGAATTAGGAACCCAGTGCTCCTAACTCCCCTAGATAATGGTTCCCCTTGCTTCAGAAAGAGACTCACAAGCATTAGTGGAAATTGTGCAGTTAAACTGAGTAGAGAAAGCACCTCAGTGTTTCTTTTCTATTTCCTGTTTCTCTCTGTTATCATTATGTTTTAAAATAAAAGTCTAATTGTCTGCCAAAGGGTCAAGATTAAATAAAATATGGAAGACCATTGCTGCAAAGGCTCCATAATAAAAACAGAGTAGGGTTCATGGATTCTTATCAGAAAGTTAACAGATGTCTTTTGATTCACCCTTGTTTCATGTTTTTTTTTTAACTCCTGAAGTTTTCAAAGAACTGTTGAACAATTTTTGTTACCATCGCTTTGCAGCAAGATGATCATTCAAACCTCTTTGTAATAAGTTACTGAAGAACAACTTTCCACACTGATTTTTTGCCCTGAGATCAGCACTGCATGAACAATTTTCACCCAAATGTGAACTAGTTGGGGATCAATTCAATGCCACTTGCAAGGGTGATTCTTTAAAAAAAGATGCTTGGACAACAAAGCTCCCCATTTTTATTGTATTCGAGTCTGAGGAGAGAATCTGGCCCAGTCTCTGTAAAGACCTGAAGATATAGCCCATTGGAAGCTGACCGCCCCATCTGTGGCTAATGGAGTCAGTGTTGGCAAGTCAGCTGTCAGTTCTGTAGTGATGGAAGTTTGCCAGGAAATTGTTGCCCATTGATAGTAAATGTGAGCAATGTCCCCAAAACAACTGAGGACTTCCACAGAATGGGCTTCTCAAACTCTGCTAGGACCATTGTTGGCACACAAGCCCATTTATGTGACCCTGCAATGCTCACACAAGTATGCAAATAGGAAAGTCACTCAATATACAGGCTTTGGTGAACTACAGAAAGTGGTTTCTGTACACCTACACTGGCTGCACCAGGAAAGTACACAAATGTCAGTGAACTAAAGGGATCAGGCCTATTCAGATATGGAAAAGCAGGTTCTTTGTTCCCACCCAATAATGTGCTATAAACAGGGTGTCCATCTGCACTGTAACTTTGATAGATCCAGCCTACACTCTATTGCCCAGGTCACTGTAAGAGAGGCTCCATTATATAAGGGGGCAAAATAGCCACCCTTATATAAGGAGACAAGATGGCCTCCCTCAAAGACAGGCAGCCAGGTTTGCCCCGCCCCTCAGTGGGCGGAGCCGGGGACGGAGTACTAAAGGCAGACCAGATGGCCACCTGGACCTACCAGCCATGGAAAGGGCATGGATGCCTCATCAGGACCCCACCCTGGTGGAGTTCCTGAAGCTACCAAGGCTGCCAACACCAAACCCAGAGAACTCGGTAGGCCTGGTGGAACCCTCCATCTCCAGCAACTTAGATAAACTTCCCTTGGCTGGTGAGGACCACCCAGAGGATGCTGGGCCTGACTTAAAGGAGTTGCCCTCAGTGGAGTATGTACGTGCCTTGTTAGCCCAATGACACCCTGAGGAGGATGATGAGGAGGGTAGGAACTTGCCCCCTGCCCGCTACCCGGAGGAAGCCAAGGACATTGAGGTACTGCGGCTCACCAGGGCCAGGGGTGAGCCAGGGTCTCCGAGGCTCTGGGAAGCAGAGGCTGAGCCCGGGGACAAACTGCCATGCTGGGGACAGGACCCCGCTGGTCCCCTAAACTGCTATGAAGCCCCACATCAGAGCCTGGGCTGGGACACAGTGGAATTGGGTTGGTCCGTGACCTCCTACTTCCGAGTGATTGTTGGAGGTTTCCCCTAGTAACCCTTAGCAGCCTGGTTGTTATTCCCTACCCTTTTGTTGTCCTGAACTATTAGAGACATTGATACAGACAGAATCAGACTGTCACAGATAACTGCCTGCCCAGCTACTGGGCCAGAGACAAAGTCATAGACAGGAACAACTAACTGCCTGCCCAGCTGCCGGTCCAGAGACAATGATATTTGATGATCGCCTCACCAGATAGGTGAGGTGACCAGCAACCGTGCACAGGCGCCCTACCTGGAGGGCCGGTGTGTCCTGACTTACACTCACGAATGTCTACATTGATTGATGAGCACCTGGAAGAAGGTTTAACTGCACACAGATCCGGGTAAAGGATACAGTGGGATGTGCATTTGTTCAACAGAAGGCAAGATGGTACTTCCTGCAAAGCTCTTTGGACTGCCATGTCTATAAAGCAACACTTGTTGCTAGAACATGTTGCCCTAGACTATGTGCGTGTCAGGGGCAACTGTCAGTGAGGAGTTGGAAACTGGGGCTAGATTCAGGAGAACCAGGAAAAATAAGGGAAACTTGCACCCTCAGTTTACAGGGAGAGAGGCTGATTTAAAAAGAAGAGCCAGTGTCACTGCTCTGTATTTTAATTAAATCATTTGACTGCAAACAGGATGTGCATGTTAAATCACAGATGATTAAGAAATCATCTAGTCCAACCTCATGCTCAAAGCAGGCTCAATCACAACTATATCATCCCAGCTAGGGTTTTGTCCAACTTCACTCTGAAAACCCTTTTGGATGGAGATTTCACCACCTCCTCAAGTAAGGTAAGTGAATAGGTCAGTAGACTTAAAAAACCAGAATATCTGAGCCACCTAAGGGAGAGCACCCAGGGAACATTTAACACAATGGACAAGTAAGGTAGCAACGGAGAGATGAGGTAAAAAGTAGGTGCTGCATAGACATAGTGTACTTCACTGCAAAGTAACCAAACCAATCCAAAAACTGGAAATACAATGTTTAGTTAATGCAAAGAAATATGCAAATCTGCATAAAGGAGGGGCTTTCTTTGTAAATTTGGAGCTCTGATGTACCATACATCTATGCCCCTGCATTTGAGCCTGATCAACTCAGGATAACATTACTGCATACAAAAAAGCACCTGAGTGACAAAGTCAGGAATCAAGGTCAGGAGCCGCGGCGGGGGGGGCAGGCGAAGCCTGGGAGGCCCAGCACAGGGCCTCCCTCCCCCTCCCCTCTCCTATTTCAAAATAGCATGTCACAGTGGATATACTATTTCGATTCCCTCCTTTTTCCTTATTTCGAAACAGCTTTGTTACTTCAAAATAAGGCATTTCAAAATAAGGCCTTTATTTCGAAACAGCTTGTTTTGAAATGGCTTGTTTCAAAATAAGGGCTTGTGTGTGGACATAGCCATTGAGTTCTTAAGAAGGTCAGTGCAGAGAGGTCTCAGAGGGGATCTCAACACAAGGGATTGTCATCAAAATCATTTATTAGAGGTTGCCAATACAGGCAGTCCAGCTGCCAAAAAAAAAAAAAAATAAGGGGCCACGTTAGGTGCATGTTTTCCCGCAGCACCATCCAAAAAACCAGAACCAAAATCCAAGCAAAATGCAGAAAATCTAGAAAGGCATCATGAGTGCAAAAAGGCAAAGAATGAAGTGCAATGTCTTGTGTAATGGTCATTTCCCAGTCCACATCTTGTTCTCTTTTTCCTTTACTCTGAAGACTAAGAAGTTGCTGTTGACCTATACCTGTATAAGTGAATTCTACTCATGCTGGCTCTGCTTTCTTTGTTAAGTAGGAGTGTGCCAGATTGTCAAACCAGAGTCACGTTGGTCCCATGCTCTAAAGATTAAGCAAGTGAGCATGCTCAGACAGATGTATAGGAAGTTATTACTCCCCTATATAACTCTGTATGGATGTGCAGTCCAGGCTTTAATCTAGCTCACAAGGCCATGATGATGGGGATCTGCAGGCAGAAAACCTACGACTCACTTCAGTAGAGGTGGGTTACCTTATTTATTTATCCTCAAGTGGCTTGACTTCTAGTGTATCTACAGAAAGGCTGGTGAATTGTTTATCTCTTGGCTCATCTCTTATATTGTCTTTAGAAGCACAGCTTGCTTAGCTTGATCTTTCCAGCTCCAAGCAATAAGCCCAATTTATAATGCTCTTAATTGCTTTTTTTGTTACTCCACCCAGCTGGCAGACAGAATGGGGCAGAGTGATCTGCACCATCTGACTGCTTTTGTTCATTGTGCCAAGTAGCATGGTGACTGAGCTATACAATGATTTTATCCCTGGATCTCTGCATGGTACAAACAAGTTTCACTAATCACTTTTTGCTCTTTATTTATTTTTACTCTGCTGATTAGAGAGATTAGAACTCTATTTCTTTGTGCTTGTATTCTACTGAGTTCTGAATTTTCAATTTTAATTAATGCAAAATGTTCTTTTGCAAGCCCAGTGGGTTTGCTGTTCTTGTACAAACATTACTATGGAATCAAAGAGGAGGGGTGCAGGGTATGCTGTTAGAAAGGAGAATAGGGGAAAGACAATAGATAATCTTCCTAAAAGTATCAGTAAAATAAGATTATTTTTTGTTGACAATATCAGCCAAGAGAAGCCTATTCCAAAAAGTGGTGATGGTGAGGAACAAAGCTGCTTAAAATGAAAAACAAGGGTAGGAAGAGAGAGACTTGAATGGGTCTCAGCTAATAGTTCAAGCAAACAAGAATACAGACTAGTACAGTCATGATCGATATTGTAAGCTCCTATGTTACAAAAGTGTAAAAAAAAAAAACAAAAAAAAAACAAAAAAAACCCACACCACAGTGCCAAGAAATTCAACATGGCTTGCCTTTAAATTAAATTTGATCTCAGCTTTTCAACTGGCTCATCACCAACAGCTGCTGGTGCACATCTTTAATACTTCCCCTTTATAGTAACCTGCTGCTAGAAAAGAGACGGATTCAACTCAAACCTGGGATATATGTTTTTGTGCACATTTTCATTCTCTTTGGCTATCCATAAATATTTCATTTTTGTTGACTGTCTATTTCTGGCTGGAATCAAGTTAAGGTAAGTTTTATGGAGTGAGGGTGCCGATAGCAGGTGTTAAAAGTCAAGATACCGAGGGGGGGGGGAGGTATAGCTGTACATACACAGGGCAAAGCCTCTCATATAAAAATATCTGGTCACTCTACACAGAGCATGTCATAACATTTTCTAATACGGCCACTCTCCTACCATTTTTGGTAACCCCCATGTAAACAGAGCCTTGCAGATAAGTTAGAATTAAGATAGGACCTAGAAAAAGGTGGTATGTTCAAACTCAAATTTCTGGAAAGTCAGAGCCTGCAAAACAAACTAAGTCAGAAGGGACCACTCTGATCTAGTTCGACCTCCTGCACAATGTAGGCCACAGAACCTCACCCACCCACTCCCCTAACAGACCTGTAGTAACACCCACGCCATCTAACAGGCTATCACAGGCCATTGGGTATATTTACAGCTAGTAGTTGTAGATTAGTTAATTGCTAAATCATGTGAATTGATTCAGACACCAAAAACAAATTACAAACCTAGCTTGAACTAACCTTGGAAATGTACACAGCTGTTAATCTGTTACATTGCTCAGCTGCCATGACTTTATCCTCAAGAGTCTATTTTGGACTTTTTAACTGTCTAGGACAGTAGTTCCCAAATCTTTTGGCTTGAGGGCCACAGATACCATTTTAACAACCCCGAAAGGCCACCAGTCTCCACCTGCAGCCCCTCTCCTCCTCTGCAGCCAAACAGGGACTGCCACCTCACTGATCTCCCATCTCCCTGGCTGCAGCAGGGACACCTGTAGCCCTGTGTGCTCTACCTGAGCCCCTAGGTAGTGGCTTAGTTCTGCAGCCAGGGGGATGAAAGATCAGTGTTCTCTTTCTCTTGGCTCCTGCAGGGATACCAGTGCCTATGGACCTAGGTAGAGTGCTTTGTTGTGCTCCCTACTACAGACAGGGAGAGGAGCACTATTGTTCCTTCCCTTCAGCTGCAGCAAGGAGCCCGCACCAGTCTTTTGTAGCTGCGGAGACATTTTCCACCTGGGTCCTTGGGCAGCGACTCCCTTCTACACCTGGCAGAAGGAGTACTTTGGGCCATTCTGAAAGTCCCTGCAAGCCACTTTTGGCCCCCAGGCCACAGGTTGGGAACCACTGGTCTAAGACACATGATGACATAACAGTTTAACACTGTTAAATACACTAAGTAAAATAAGACTGAATAATATGCTTACCTCATCCAGTTAAAAAAATTGAGATGTATACAATAATAAACACTGCAATGGCAATTTATATTGCCACAAAATATTTTTCATAAATGTGCTTTGGAGGACATTGCCAAGGTCACATAACAGGAGTCTGCAGTGATGGACTAGGACTAAAAAATTGGCCCTGGCATAAACACACTGACCAGGGCACCATTGGGCCATGTGATTGGAGAGGGCAGGAGAAAGGGCACAGATAGGACTAGGGAACAACCATCACACTCTGGCCAGGGTGCCACTGGGCCCACATGGGTGAGGTTGGCAGGGGAGGGGGCATGGCTGGAAGGACCAATGAAAGGCTCCTGAGGTGGGGTGTAGTTTTTTTTTCTCCCCCCAGGAAGACCAGCCCACCAGTCCTTGAGTGCATTGGCCCCCTCTGGCATTTGCCAGAACTGTCAGATGGCCGGTCCACCTGTGGGACTCAGCTTGGAGGACTTTAGTGGCATATTATCAAACCCTAGCAAGGTTCTTTCAGGTTTAGAAACAGGGTGGTAAATCTTACAGTAGCCTGGGAAATTTTACAAGTCTTCCTTGGGAGATTTTGAGACTTGTGGTCTAGGGCAAACCCAAGATACATGGTGACACAGTAACGATTGAGAGAACTTATGTAAACTTTGAAGTCTCGGTTCTGTTTGAGTTACTTTGTACAAAGCAGTTCACACAAACTAAGCTATTTAATCTTAGCCTGAGTTGCCCTGAAACTTTTTGTTCCTCTGTCCTACAGCTACATGAAAACATCATCCTAACAAGACCTTGTTTCATGGATGGGAGTTTGTAATGATTCACCAAGATGCCAACAAATACTTGACTGACAGTCCAAAGAGTTCCACAAGGATGGCCAGGTGACCTACGCCTGCTATTCTGGAATGTGCATTAAGAGAAAAAACACATTGCCTACACACAGAGATTCAACCTGAAGGTGTGATTCCCAGCTTAGAAAGACACACTTGTACTAGCTCTCATCAAGCTAGTTCAGGGGTCAGCAACCTTTGCCAACCCCTGTGCCGGTCCTTCCTCCCCAACCCACAGCTTGTGGCCGCTGACTCTCTCCGCTGAAAAAATGCGGTGGCTACCTGAAAATTCAGCAGCAGTCATGGCTGGAGTTGGAGCACTTCCCAGGCATGCCACAGAAACAAGTTGCCCAGGATGGCTCCTCTTGACAGTATACATGGGGACAGAGGTCCCCATGTATGCCACAAAAAGAAGTGGCTCCTTTCAGGGGTTCCCACGCACGGTGCAGAAAGAAGCTGCCCAGGCATGTTGCAGAAAGAAGGTGGCAGGAGTGGCAATTTCTGTGGTACTGCAGAGGGTGCTGTGCACCACTCTGAATGGGCTTCGGTGCCACTGTCAACACATGTGCTGGGGGTTGCCTACCCCCTAAGCTAGTGTGCTAAAAATAGAGTATAGCAGGATCTGCAGTTATTTGGGGTTCATCCAGGAAGCTGTGGAGGTCAATTGATTGGGGGGGCAGCTGATGCTCTCAAACAGTCCAAGATGGACCTTGGCAGCTGCCCCAAAATTCATGGCAGTTGCACCAGGACCTATGATTTTGTATAAAATTTATGTTTAAAAAAAGAACAGTGTGGGGATATTTATTAACCCCTGCTTTCTTAGTTATTCTATGGTACACAGACAGGTAGGCAGACACTCAGATAAACACTCCCCTCCTGTCCTCAAGCCAGAAGCTGCTTTGAGGAAAGGATGGTATGGATGCAGATGCCCACAAAACCTGGTTCTAAAAGTGCAGCTGTGTTAGTCTAGTAAAGCGCAAAAAAAAAAAAAGGCAAGGAGTCTTGTGGCACTTAAAGACTAATAAATCTGTTAGTCTTTAAGTGCCACAAGACTCCTTACATAAAACCTGGTACGTGGATTACAGATCAGCTACATACTGACACTGATCGGATGCAGATCAGATCCACAGGGTTCTATTCATAGAACATTGAATAACCTAGAATGAATCCTCTAGTCTAGGTTAATGAAGCTCTTGCTAACTAAAAGCAGTGAGTTTCATACAACTTGACCTGCAATTGTCTTGTTCTTTCCTTGGACTGGTCATATAAGGGATCTGTTATATTTCAGCAAAGCAAGGTCAATTGATTTACATCACCTATTTTAATCATGATTTAAATCAGCAAGTAGGAAACTTTGATTTAAATAGTCAATTTTAATAATGTTTTGCATTTGTATTTTTAATTATTTTCCAGGAAAGTTTTATTCTCACTGTTTGATATCCATTGAAACATGTTGATTTGCAATTAACATTAGCTGTCATTCTAAATTTTGTATTTCTGTTTATCTAGGAAGATAAACCATATCTAATCCTGTTTTTTATGCAGTTGTGTATCTTAACTTGCATTTATTCAGACTCTTAATTTTTATATTTTTTGGTGTGTTAGAAAACTATGACTGACACATTTCTTGTTTACTAGATTAATTCTACTTGAGATTTGTGTCAAGTTCTATTTGGTCTGAAAGTCAAATGGAATTAAAATGCACAAAACAGCATTTAATTTTTATTAAATAAAATGACAGTGCTGGATAAACAAGTGTTTTTCAAAGTATGTTTTGCATTTGGAATTCTCATTTATTAAACAATGTAACTTAGCTACACAGTTAGTAAATTGAACTGGGTTGGGGGGAAGAGGGGATACCATGTCCTTCAAGATTTTAGAACTAGTAGACCTAATCCTCCTATGCCTAGTCTTTATTCACATGCAGGAAGAGGAAAATAAGCTATCCTGCTTTTTCAGGTTCCAGTTGATTTCTCAGCTTTGACTGAACTAGTTAAATAAACTGAAATAGCAACATTCTGTAAGCATTTGCAGAAGAGTCTTATGTTCCCAAAAGCTGACTTTGCCCTTGAGCAAACCCTGGTTCTAGGTGATTAGCTAGTGACCTCTAGCAGTCCAGTGGTTCTACTTTTTAAAAATTTGGTAGCAAATACATATTGCTTAATATTATTTTTGCTATTTAATGATTAATAGATCATAATAAACTTAGACCTTAAATAGGTTGTCAATTTTTTAAAAATCATTTTTAATTAAAAAATCAAATTGATTTTAACCACTTGAAGCAAAGTACATTGAAAACAAATAGCCTGTGATACCTGAAATATAGGAATCTAATTCAAGAACAACAGTTTAATATGTAAGATCAATGAACTTGACCATACTATACTTTAAAGACTAAACAGGATGGAAATACAACAGAAGAGGGTTCTTTAATCTGACAGACAAGGATACATGCACCATATGAAATGGGCATTGGGGGAAGCTAGCCTATGGCCCCATCTCTTCTGTCTCCTCCCTCAGTGGAGCCCCAAGCCCTTTACCCTGCCCTAAGGAGCAAAGGCTGACCTGCCCTAGGTGACCCAGGTTCTGGCTGGCCAACAGTTCTGAGCCACTGGTCCTGCCTTAGCCCTGGCCAGTCCCAATCCCAGAACACTGGGCAGCCCCAAGGCAGCTGCAGGCGCCTTGATTCCTGCCCAAGCATCAAGCAGCCCACCCCCAGCCCAGGCAGACTTAACCCTGGAGCACTGACCAGCTAGCCCCAGCCCCAGGGCACCAGCCAGGCAGCCCCTGTGCAAGGTGGTGCCAGCTCTGAGTTGCTCAGAGCAGCCCCATCCACTCCCATCTACACTGATCCCCTAGCACACTAGCCCACCTAGCCCCAGCCCCAGTCTACTTAAGGGGAGAGGCTGAGCAAGAATGGGAAGAATGAGCAGTGCCTGCCTGCGCTGGGGCCATGGGGAAAGAGCAGGAGGGAGCTGGGTCTTAGGGAGGAGTGTGGGTAGGGCCACCCCTGACAGTTTAGGGAGGATTAGCATCCCATGGCCTATGATACCTGCTGTCCATAGATGTTAACAAAAATCTGATGCTTTGGAGTTGAATCTAAAAATTAAAAATGGAAGTAAGGTGCATATTTTTACTACAGAATGCAATTAACCAATGAAAAAAGGAATATAGTAAATTCTTTCATTGACTGTAGCCTTTAAATCAAAAAATGGATATCAGGCTAAGAGAGATTTTCCAGTTAAACCACAAGATATTAGGGTTAATGGATAAATAATTGGGTGAAATTCTGTGGCATATTCTATGAAGTAGATCAGACAAGAAGATCACAACAGTTCCTTGAGGCCTCAATATCCAGGGGCCTTGGGGGGGGGGGGGGAGGAGACAAAGGGCAACTGCCCTGGGCCCCACCCTACACTGGGCCCTACAAGGCCAGCCAATGCATGATGTGGCTTCTAGTACAGCCCTGCAGCTGATTGCTCTGGCCCCACCCCCCACAGGGACAGCCCTTTTAATATCTAATACCTGAATTTGTCTGTTAGCATTTACTATTTGCATGTACATTTCTTGTCATTTTCTAGGCCACTACAGGATGACACATTGGCAAATATAAATAATTTGGAGAAGATTACTTCTGAAATAATTCTCTTTTCTCCCCCACCCCATGTGACTTCCTAAAACCTGGTCTCATTTGGAAAAACATAAAATGATACAGAGATCCAGGAGGGGGAAAAAAGAACCCTTACTTTTACATTCACAGAGAGAGAGAAAAAAAACACAAACCAAATTGGTATTTCTACTACAGTCAGTTCAATCTGAGTACTCCCCTTTCCGTCTGCCAAGTTCATTTAGCAGTCTGGTGAGCAGACTTTTTCGCCAGATGGCACAGAGTGAACTCTTCGGCTATGCTGCAGCCAAAAATGGACACTGAGAGACAGTCACAGTCCAATAAATACAACTTGTACTTACAGCTTGCATTGAATAGAATTAAATATACTTATAAAGTTCTTAATGAACACATCACTGAAATGAATGATACAAAACCTGATTTATATTGTTTTGAAATGAAGAAAAGGCAGTCTGGCGCAAATTCAACCAAACACATTCAAGTGCAACTTGACTGACTACAGTTGAATTTAAACAGCGATGAATGCAACTCTGACATTCAAATCAGCTGTGGATACTTGTGCTGCATCTAGAAGATACTCACAGATGAAAATGCTGGAGCAAGTGCTCTCTCTCAGTTGTAGATGAAGTTCAGTGAATCAGCTGTGAAGTTCTCAGGGGACTAATGTTTTGAGCCTCAAGTGCCCTTCAAAGACAGATCTCAAGATGGAATCTAACACTGACTTGCCTTCACTAGGATAAAAGGCATCTTACAACTTATAGCAACTGACCTCTGCATCTAGATCACTGTTCTCAACCACTGTGTGGGGACACAATACTGTGTCACCATCTAGCAGTAAGTGTTTCACAGAGAGCAAGAGAGATGACTGGATTTGGCCTGGGGAGGTGGTTTGGTGTGTCCTGTAGGGATGCAATCATCTAAGCATGTTGTGACCCACAAAAGGTTGAGAACCAGTGATCTAGACCTCTCCTTAATAATGTGTGCCAATAAATCCTAAGGCTGTTGTTTGTTAAGTCTGTTCTTAATGAGGAAAACTCCCACTGACTAAAAGTACGTGCAGTCAAGATGCTTTGGTTTAACCTACTGCAGAAACAAGTATCAGATGTAAAGTTCAGGTTGCAATCTAATTTTACCAACATTTCAGGGTATTTGGACCTGGATTTTGGCTCCCCCCCATTTAAAACTTATGTGTGAGAGATATAAAATTATAATCTATTCACCATGTCTGGTTGCAAATTCTTGCACATTGTCAACAAGTCAATTTAGAAAACAAAAACACTACTTCCATTTTAGCTACTTTCTCAGTAACAGTAACCTATGTGCTTGTGATGTTTATTTATAACTCAGTCTCAAATGTCAAAAGCACTGTGCCTGAACTTCCCTCTGCTTTGCTAGTTGAGCCAACCATTTAAATTAAAAATTTATTGCTTAAATTAAATTTATTTTATTAAATTTATTGCCTTTAATATTCACATGAAGAAAGAGGAGATTTAGGAACCTCTTCACTTTATATTTGCTCATTTTTATTGATCTCTAGCAAGGCAAAGAGGGGATTAATCTGGGAACAGTAACCAAATTAGGCAGCAGGGGAGTTGATAGCTGTTCCAAGTCATTTTCTCCTAGCAGGTATCACATTCCTGGGCAGCATTGTCCTAAAACTCATGCCCAGTTGGAAATCCTGCATCCCCATCTATCCTTTGTCATTTACAAACTGGCCTTCTTTTCCTCGCACATAGAGTATATCTACATTGTGAGACAAAATGTGATGGGTTGGCATAGTTGGGCTAGCTTTAATTTAGTTAACATAAATAACATTAGGGTAGATATGGCAGCAGAGACTAGTGACCAGACCACACATCCACTGAGGATCTTCAGTATACCCTCTAGTTTCTAGCCTATGCTGAAGCCCATGCTGCCACATCTACACTGCTGTTGTTACCCTTGCTAGCATTAAGCTACTTTATGTGTCCTTGTGCAACAGTCACACCCATATTAACAGGAGGAATCGAGTCCTGTCCAGACCAACAGCCTTGCCGGCAGTAGGACTCCAGAAGGCAACTCAGCATGATCTCTTGCAAATGGATCCTTGGCTCTATGTATGGTGAACTGCTTCAGGAAAGCGGGGCTATGATCTTGAAGGCAGCTATCCTGTACTGCATAGGGGTGTGTGTGTGTGTGTGTGGATTTAATAATTTGTTTTTATTAGCAGCACAAATGACTTCTCTCAAAACCCCTGTGCCACACCAACAGCACCAATGAATGCTCAGGTTACAAAAGTATGGGGATCTTAAAGAAATGCACAATTCCACGATCAGGGCAGGGATATTTAAAGGCAGAAACAGAAGACAATAGTGATTTTAGCTGTTTAACAATCTATTATTTATCTTTAAAGCATTACAAACAAATCTTCGAAATAAAGTTAATACTAACTGGAGTAGATGTCCATGGATTGCATCATCTTTCTAAATAATGTCTTTGATTGTTTTTTTGGCATTTTGCCATATGGTTGGCTTCAGCCACACTCTTCTTGTTTGTAAAATATTCTTTGCTTCTTTCCAAGCCAGCTGATACTGCTTGCTAGTCTGTTCAAGGAAACCAATTGTATACTAAAAAGCTCCCTCCAGCATTAAAGCTATTTTATATATTCATTTGCTTCGATTTTATTCTTTGAAAAAGGATGCACATTCCATTCAGAATTTGTTTCAACAACAGTACCCAATATCAACACTACTGACCTGATAAGCTTTTCACACACACTGGTGCTTACGGTCAGTAAATGCCTGTGTGTGACCTTTTTAATGGTGGCAAAGCAATCAAGCTTCTCCTGTCCAGATGCCCCCTCCCTTTATTCTGGTGAGTAAACATTTTTCTTTTCTTGACTCTTTAAACAAAACATCTTGTAGATGCAAACAAAGGGCCTGACTCTGTACAAGACCTCCCTTGTAGTGCTAAGCACTTTCCACATCCACTGGAATCAACAGGAGTAGCAGGTACAGCTGCACTTTTCAACATTTGTCTCTCAGAGCCTCTCTTCCATGGGAAGTTCCCCTTTGTCCTTTTGATGCTAGTCCATTCTGTGGTTTGCTGTCAGTGGTAGCTATGCAGCAGGGTGTAATCATGTAAGGAACAAGCTTCCGATTGAATTCAAAGACAGTGAAGTTACTGTAGATTTACACCAATGGAATATGTACAGAACTCTGTCTAATATATCCAAAACAGTTATCTCCATGACACTTCTAAGTTCAACCAGCCCAGGAAATGAGAGTCCAAAGATTGTTTTTGTAGCTAGGGCTCCTGTGCTACACTGAACAAACAATGTTTCAATGAAGCCAGTCAACAATTCATTTGAGTATTACTGGTAAATATCCTTCATTAAATAAACTCCAGACTATACAAATCCATATTTGGGATTCTCTGCAGAATACAGAAAAGAAAATCCAAAGCAATCATTTGAAATAAATCACAAGAGGTGACACAAATTATTCCAGAAGAGGAGGCAAATGTACTCTACAGAAAGTGTTGAATACATTCTGTCCTGATGATAAATACACGAGAAGTAAAAGACAGTGATCTGTTAACTGCACTGTCACATTGATAGACAGAGTGAGGCAAATGTCATAACATCTTTTGTAAATTACATTACCGTAATTGACAAACAAGATGTTCCATTTCTCCGCTATAGTCAGAGGATCAGAATTTTTTTTTACTGAAAGTGACAATCTGTTACCAAAATTGAGTTGAAACCTCTTCTGCTGCTGCTTCCTTCCTCCCTCCCCCATCCTCAGGAGATTTCAAGAGCTTTAAAATCCTTGGCAGTCTTATAATTTCTTTTGTCATCCCCTCCATTTAGAGGTGATTGTTTTAGGCAGTGCAGCTAGGGTTTTTGCACACCAACACAAGAAATATGCAATGGAAATTTTAAATAGGTTTCAGGGGAGCAGGTGTATGGTTCAAAAAAAGTAGTATTTAGTTAATTGTGTGGAAGGGTCCCCATTTCACAAGTACCCCCAGCCCCCTTCATCTGAGCCAGTGGGGAAAAGGCACACCACAATCACCATGTTATGTTGTACATAAGCAGAAGCACATATTTCAAAAAATGAAGATAAAAGAATCCCCCAACAGTCAAATAGCTAATGAGGCAGTTTGTGAAGCAAAGCTATCAGCTAATGCAAAAATTAAGGACTAGACAAGAGGCAAACAGATTACTGATACTTATTTGCTTATTACACCTGGAGATACACATCTAGAAAATGTGGTAACGTTGAAAGATCTATATTAGAAGCCATGGGACAAATAATACTCTCAGTTACTACACTGTAAATCAGTCATTCATTTGGCTTTAATATAGTCATTCTACATTTACTCTTGAGAATCTTAGAGCAGAATTTGCCCTATTACTCTCGAAGTGTAATTCATTATATTCTCTTGGAGGGGAATCCCAAGTATCAATTATTCTTGTACTATAGACAATTTGTAGACCTCAACTGTAATTCAGGGCAAGTTGTATCTTATACTTTAATTGCATCTTAATCACTATTTGAGTACCATAAAACAGCAGATAAAATTCAAGATCCCAGGCTCCAAAATTATTTTTTATTTGCCATTCTAGCACTGAAACTCTAGACTCATTTTGTGTTAGTGACTGTTCTTCCCCATTGTATACAGCCTGAGGCCTGTGCAACAAGTAAAACCTTTACAGTAAAAGACACAATTTTCATGTTTAACTTTTCAAGTGATAATTGGGGATAGCCTGCATCCCCCAAGTGTCTTTGATTTCCAAACTTCTTGATAAATAACATGACAACAAAGAAAAGCTATGAAACATACAACTAGGTGTTTTTCTTTTACCCTGGACTGTGAGAATGCTCATTTTTCTTGTTTGCTTTAAGTAGAACTGGGTGACTGGAATCTCTCTCTCTCTCTCTTTTTTTAAAAAACCTTTTGTGAATCAAAAGAATCCATTTTGGGTCCATTCTAGAGCAAGGATTCAAATTTGGGTCTCCTACATTTAAGGTGAGTACTAAACGTTCAGGGGAGTGGCAGATGCAGCATCTCTACCACTGCCAGCCATTTTGTGAATGATTAAAATTATTTGTGTCTAATTAAACAGTTTCGGGTACATCATGCAATTTGATATTTATCAGATTAACTATTTCTCTGAAAAAATACACCCAACTCTATCTGTAAATCCATGCTACACTGGCTACCACACACTTCAATATTTTTAATATCTAGCAATTAGACACAGACTAAACTTGTGATCCATATCTAAGCACCATACCCATATGGTGGGATGGTAGAAGTCTTCACACCTAATCCTGCAAAATTTCAACTCCCATTGACTACAGGTGGAGCCAAGAGTGCTGAGCCTGTTAATGAGCCATGTCCATAAAACTGTTCTGCCATTAAACTCCTCTACTGAGAAATGCACATAAAGTTCTTTGTATTCATGGAAAATAAGTGTTGCATGTCAATGCAGCTTCCAACCTTAATACTAACGCTCCTGATGATCACAATAAAGAGGTCATACTGAGCTCTCAGTTACACTACAGCAAACTCCAGTATCACTGAGCCCTGGTCTAAGTCCAACTGAAAATCAACAGAAAGATTCTCAGTGACTTCACTGGAATTTGAATCAAGTCTCTAATTTGTAAATATATAGGATTTCAAGACTTCTTCTAGGTTTGTTTTTAAAAACTTCTTTTATTGCCTTCTCTGCCTAAGTAGCTGAAGCACTTGTCATCTATTAGATTTTTTCTAAAAGCAATGTTAAACAGTTTGATCTCGGTATTAAATAATTTTACCTCTTAGTTTTGATAAATTATTCCTTTTAATAAACAACAATTCAATCTTTGAAATAAGGAGCCAGCGAGTCCCAATATGACCATACCATAAAAGACTAATGAGTTTGGTTTTATGTTGTCAGGGACAGTACAAGGGAGGGTTTCAACAATTACCATTTATCTTCTCTTTTGATGTCAGAGATGCTCTGTTTAGCAAGCTCATTACTACTGAAGTTCTCTGATCAAGGGTCTGCATAAATCTGTATGAGAAACCAATTCTGACTAATCTGATCAAGTGCATGATTTGAAATAGTATTCAGTGCCAGCAGCTCTCTAGCTTTAAACTCTATATTGTCTCAAATTAAAATTCTGTCTAGTCCTTTTTAAAAAAATACTTATTTGCACCGATATAGCACTAGCCAGCTGGGGATCCTAAGGTGCTTTGCAATAATTAAGTCTCACATCATCATTGTAAAGGTAAGCATTACTGTATCCATTTTACAAAAGCAATCTCAGGCAGAATGAAACAAACTCTCTTCTCTTGTAAACTGGGGAAACTCCACTGAAGTCAGTGGAGCTATGCAGTTGACATCAAGTAGAAATTTGACCATGATGACATAAGTAACTTGGACAAAGTGACATTGTGGCTGGTCTAGGAATACAACACCAGAGTCCTGGTTCCCGCTACTAAATAATTTTTCTTTTTTTATGTGTGTAGTTTTCAGTTCTGTTTTCTAAACAAATGTCTATTTTATTTTAAGCAGATTTCTTGCCATATAAAACACCCAATTTTCCCAAGTGTTCATGCACTTTTTGGGTATGCAGTTTAAACACACAAATATTATCCTAATGCACGTGCATATAAACACACAGGAGAGAGATGCCAATATATTTGCATGAGAGCTTATTTCAATACTTAAGATGTGGACATAAAACATCATTATAATAATCTGTCAAGATATTTGAGTAACAAAATGCGGACATCCCCGAACTGTTCTTCAACCCCTTTGAAATTAACAAGATTTATGGAACTCCTGCCTTTATCCTAGTGCACTGGTTAGGTACCCTCCTGATTAATCTTTTTACCCTACAGCTAAATTAGACAGGCATGCAAAAGCAGGGCCGGCCCAAGGTTTTTGGTGCCCTAGGTGCCTGTGATTTTGGCACGCCCCCCTCCTCCAAGCCTGGTCAAGTGGCAGGCAGGCATTGCACAGGCTGCCAGGCCAAATCGCGGCAGCAGCGCCGCTCCCCCGCTTGGAGCCAGCTCCCCACCTGCAGCCTGATGCCAGTGGTGGTGCCACCACTCCCCCAGCTGGGGCCAGCTCCCCACCTTCAGCCCAATGCTGGCAGAGCAGGGCAGGGGTCTTGCTGGCCCCAGCCCCAGCCCTTAGTACCCCTGCCAGCTGGCAACCTAAGGGATCACCTAGGTTGCTTCTATGGACAGACCAGCCCTGCATGCAAGGCAAATCCTCTCCCACCTGTGCACCTTAAGGCCTTCATATAGCAAGTTATTGAAGTATGTAAGTAATCAAATGGAAGACTGGGTTTCTAATAAGGTTCTCTCTCCCGATGATGTGAGTGACGTTGAATATTAGGTACTGAAATGGGCAGTAGGCCTCCCTCCTCCGCCCCCCTCACTTCAGCAAAGAACTGAGGTGTTGGTCTAACTGGAAACAGGTGAGTTGCACTCCTGAACTCAGCAAAGCCAATGTGAGGTGGTCTGTCATTAGCTGCTGATATAGGCCAGCAGCAAGTCATTGCTCCCTGAAGTAAGTTAGTTAAAAAAGCAGCACAGTTCCTTCTAGGCGATGCTCCTGAAGAAAAATAGATAAGTGCCACTACTTATTATAGATTTACATTTGGAGACAAAAATCTAGTCCACAAAAAAACCATACACGGCCTGATTCTTGTTTTCCCTGCTCTAGCAGTGTAAAAGGATCTAAAAGTGGGTGTAAATGTAATGTAATGTATTCCCTCTTCAAGGCCTCTCAGCACTCGTAGAGAGAATAAAAGGGGCATTAGGCCAGGCCTGCACTATAGACCTTCATCAGTATAATTACATTGATTGGGTGTGTGAAAAATTCACACCATTGAGCGATGTAGTTATATTGATCTAACCCCTTGCGTGAACAGCACTAGGTTGATGGGAGGGCTTCTCCTGTCAACACAGCTACTGTCTCTCAGAGAGGTAGATTAATTATACTGACAGGAGAAGCCATTCCTGTCAGCACTGTAACATCTTCACTAAAGCTCCACCACTGTGCAGGAAGAGACCTCTGCGTGAATGAGTCAAGGCGTCTACATCCTCCAAAACAATAGCAACCTTTGTGACTGGAAGCTGAAGCTGGATAAGTATAGTAGATACTCTTCCTTGGTAGAAATATCTTCGAAGCATCTGACGAAGTGGGATTTTCTCCCACAAAAGTTCATGCAATAAATAGATTTGTTAGTCTTTAAATTGCCACAGGACTCCTTGTTTGCTTTGGTAGACATAGACTCAGATCTATTTTTAAACATGATTACTTTGATTTATAGCATGAACAACATTTCATAATCAATCCCCTGGGCTATTTAATCTACCAAAATAGCCATGAAAAAAACATTTTCGAAGAATGTAGACTATCAAAATGTAAAAGACACGCACATTAGTATTATTCAATTTCTAGTCCCTAGATTTGATTTCAATGTCTCAAAAAATGTTGAAGTTGTCTGCTATACCTTGTTTTTCTGTAGACAAATAGAAGAAAATTAGTTGCTGTCTAAGGGACTAATCTTGCAGTTATTTACGCATACAAGTTCCTCTGGCTATGTGAGCAGTATAACTTCCAATACCAGTTTGCACAAGATTCATGGCCTAACAAGATAGTTGAATTGCTACATGAACAAGTTTCTGCTCCCCGCCCCCAAGAAAAACTTGAGGCAGTTTGATTGCGAATAGTCATTTCTGAAGCCTAAGTGGTTTCTGTAAAGCAACAGAAATTTAACTTACTTTTAAAGCTACTTCGGATCTGATTCTGTTCTCAGTGATGGTTATAATCTTTTGCAAATCTGCCAGGTCAGAGGCAGGCCTAATCTCTAGGAACAAAGGCCACTCAAGAGAATGATGGGAAAAAAAACATCATGGATATTTCTTTCCCCACAAGATTTACTGGTGAGGTGGAGGGGTAGTAAGCCAAGCCTTAGCATTCAGTAGCAGAGCATACTATAGCAGTATACATAATTAGGAACATATTGTAACACACTTATAATAAGAAAAAGTAGTAATACAGCTAGTCTAAAACTGTACATTGTAACACCATTTCCAGGAGTTCTGTGGCAATTAAAGATGAAAAAAATTATTTATTGCATGAGCTTTCCTGGGAGAAAATCCCACCACATGAAAGCTCATGCAATAAATATGTTTGTTAGTCTCTAAGTGCCACAGAACTCCTTGTTTTACTTAACTAGATTAACACAGTTGCTCCTTTGGAACTTGGCACCATTTCCAGGTGAGATGAGATATTATACAAGGGGAGAAGTGAAAAGTTGGGGAGGTTTGCAAACAGAGACGGGATATTGTCATACAGAGAGCAGGAACTGCCAATATAGCTCAGGCCTTATACTATCTTTAACATATTTTTGAGCCTGTTTTATTTATATATGCACGCACACAAAGCACTGAAAACATCTTCTCCATATTTTTTTATTTCTGAGAGAAATATGGAAATACTACTTTCCATCTGGCATAGCACTCTTCTGTCAGTCTGATTAAAGATGTACAGTAGCCTCTATGAAGTGGCTTTTGCAGTTCAGACAACCATGGGCTCATCCTGCAGACACTTACATAAATTACTTTTTGGGAACTAAATTTAGCTGGCTTAGTCAAGTTACTTAGATACTGGCTCGGGCCCTAAATTAATACACCATTATCTTCCAGACCCATACATTATAGTATATGTTGCTTCTAATCCTACTTTCATATCTGATAGAGTGCACTGAAAAAAGTGTCATCAGAAAAAGAAGAGTTTAACTGAAGTCCTACAACTAAACTTGGAAATGGCTCTGCAAATGTTTGGTGTGTAGAAATGTATTTGCTTGTTGGCACATCTTACTTTTATTGAAAATTGAATTGAAAATTTATTGAAAAGGCTGATCCAGCTGGCAATCAGCTTGTGGTGAGTGAAGGTCAACATGGCATCTGCTTGCCTATAATATTTCCCCAATGTACTGAGTTTCTCATAAACCATTGATTCTGTTTCAAGACTAAAAATGTTTTTAGGAGATGTTCCTTCCACGTTATTCCACTATGACCTTCCAGTGATTTTGATGGATACCCTTCAGGTACATTTCTGTGAATTTCTTTACATTCTCTCTGTGGTTACCAAGACATTCACAATCACACAAAGAGAGCACCTGCTCCTCTTCCCAAATTAGGACTCATATAACAGTTTGTGCCTCCCTGCCAGCTCTGAGTCCATCTTCCAAAACCAACCCCACAACTGATCTTCAAGCGCCCTGCTAGAGCTCCCCCAGAGAAAGAGGGGGCTGATACTCTAGTCCCTCCCCAACCTCTTCCACACAGAATGATACGAATAATGAGCCAAGGGCCTCTTATGAGCTAATCTTATGGATAGAATGTGGTCTTCAATTACATTGCTGTAAATTGGGGTAACTCAACTAAAGTCAAAGTAATGCACCAATGCGAAAATTGATGGGAGTTTGGAATTATGGCAATTTAGATTTTAGACTTTTTTAAAAAAGGATCAAGTGTGCTTGAAGGGATAAATTGAACTGTCAAGCACACTTCAGATGTTCACTTATTCAATAGCTGTCTGTATACTGACATACAGTAAATAGTAGAAAATAATCAAGGGAGCCTTGACTGATCAACTGACCTTTAAAGAATAAGACTTTTATGGAGAATTTATCAAAGCAAATACATCTTTCAAATACAGGTTTGCCTGATCAATTTCATTTGAGATAATTAAACAAACACACATCAAGAGTATTTCATTAGCTTAAGATGTACATATCAGCATCAAAGCATTCTCAATGCCAAAATGAGAATTTATAAAATTGGATCATTTATTCAATTTTAGGCAAGGTATTACTATCAGCTCTTAGCTCAATATGTTGTTATGAGCAAAAAAGAAACATCACGGGCCTGATTTCAATTTCATAAAGGCTTGAAACCTGCAAGTGTTGATGGTCACCCTCTTTGCCAACATCAGAGACTAAACTAGAGATTTCTAAAGCTGAAAGCAGTAGAATGTAATGTTTCAGCTAAAGAGTCAAGGTGTATAACTGGGGCCTGTAACAAACTCATAGCCTCTATAGAATTTGGCACAAAGTAAGATATACACATCCATTGACCAACAGGTTACATACTTCCTCTAAACAGAGGAAGCTTATCCCAAGTGCGAGTCCCACAGCACTTTGAATTCCAGTTAGGTCTCAGTTATCCAATGACCTCCAAGTTGGTCAGCAGCTGGGACCTTCTGAGCTAAAAACATCTCTCTCTACTGCTTAAGATAACCATGATCTTAAGCTGCAAGACATGTAACAGATCCATATCATCTGTAGATCAGGCATGGAAAGGGGACACAGCATATAGTGTCCAGTGAATAATCCAAAGACTTGAGCACATGGTTAACCTTAAATATGTGCATAGGTTCACGGACTTTAGTGGGACTACTCACACAATTAAAAGGGAAGCAGGTGTGAAAGTCTTTGTGGAATCAATTTCAAACTATATCAATTTTATATTGATGTAAACAAAGAGACTAAGACACCACTATGAACAGCTAGGAGGACTCCAGATGTACAGAACTTATTTAAATATAAACAAAACCAGCTATTTACTTAAAGGGAAAACAACTTCTGAGCCTTAATAGTGCATGCAACCTTTTTGTACACTTAACATTATATAACTATCTGTAAGAAATATATTGACTGGCAAACATTCTGACTATGTTGTTATCTGGCATAGTCTGTACAGATCGACAATCTTTTACCATTTGGCCATCCGCCAAATAATTTTGCCTGTTCTAGATAAAGCAGTTGTTGAAACACTACACCTTGGAAAGTCTTTAATATCTAGAAGTCCATATAGCTTCTCTGGGAACACTACAGTCAATTTTGGGCACCATGTCACTAGGAAAATACTGGCCAGCTAGATGGAGTTCACAAAAGGAGCAACAGAAGTTGGCAGGAGGCAGGCTTACTAAGAAAGATAAAAACAATTAAATATATAGATTTGCTCAGCAGCCACTCAGTTTACAACAGTATGAAAGCAGTCTTCAAATATTTGAGGGTGTAAACATCAAGGATGGAAAGGAGTTTCATCTGTTAAATGGATACTAGTAATGAATAAGTTATGAATGCAAAGGTGGTAATAAATTACCAGGCTCATAGATTTTAAGGTCAGAAGGGAGAAATATCTAGTGTCTCCTCCTGCAAAATGCAGGCCACAGAACTTCCCACCCATTCCTGCAATAGGCACCTCACCTGTGATTGTCATTGAAGTTCCCAAATCATGGTTAAAGACTTCAAGGTACAGAGACAAGGTCCACACCCCAGCAAGTGATCAATACCCATACTATACGGGAAGGCCAAAAACCACCAGGGTCTCTAACAATCTGCCCTGGGGAAAAATCGCCTCCTCAGCCCAAATATGGCAATCAGCTAGTCCCTGAGCATGTGGGCAAGACTCACCAGCCAGACATTAAGAAAACAGAAATCTCTGAACCAGTTCAGAACACACCCCATTTAACATCACAGGCCACTGGTACATTTATCACTAGTAGCCAAAGATAAGTTAACTGCCAAATTAAGTTGTCCTCTCATACCATCCCCTCCATAAGTTTATCTAGCTCAGCTTTGAAACCAGCTAGGTTTTTTGTACCCACTGCTCCCCTCATGATGTGACGGAATTCAAGAGCTTAGGGAAGGAGGAGATGAGAATAGCAAAACAAGGGCACTGGACTCCAGAAAAGCAGATTTCAACCTACTTAGAGAAACAGTAGGAATGGTCCCATTCAAAGACTCGTTAGAAAGAAAAGTAGTTCCGAAAAATGTAGTATCAGAAGCTCAAGATTAGGAAAGATAAGAAGAGCCAGAGCAACAAATGTGGCTGAACAAGAAGTTTTTTTTGTTATCTAACAAGCAAACCTGAAACATACAGGAAATGGAAGGAGATGCATGACACCAAGGAAGTATAAATGCAGTATACATAAAGTATACAACATGAGCATATACAGACAAAAAAAAAAATCAGGAGAGCCAATGCAAAGAATGAGTTACAGCTGGCAAGAAAAGTTACAAACAACAAGAAGGGATTCTTAAAAGATAGACAAAAGACAAGGATCAGGGATGGTGAGTATACTGCTTTATGGGAAAGATGAGCTGATAATGGATGATGGTAGGAAGGCAGAGCTGCTCAGTGCCTACTTTGCTTCAGTCTTCTCACAAAAACCATCATGTGACTGGCAAAGTTGCCATTGCAGTCAGCCATAGAGTTGCCTTAGTGGCATGGACACTAAAGGGGAAGCATTGCAGATCAGGATTACTAAAGAACATGTCAGAGATGAAGTCCCATCAAGGGGCCTGATGCTATTCACCACAGGGTGCTGAAGGAGTTAGCAGAAGAAATCTCCAAGTCACTCAGAATAATATTTACAAGCTCATGGATGACAGGAGAGGTCCCAGAAGAAAGGAGAAGAAACATTAACATACTGTACATCTTCAAAAAGGGGGGAAGAGAGATCCAGGGAACTGCAGGCCAGTCAGCCTGACCTCAACACTTGTGAAGCTACTTGAGCAATGTATAAAACATTCAATTTACAAATACCTGGAGGATGAAGGGGTAATCAGTAGCAGCCAGCAAGGTAACTGGTTTGAAAGATAAGGGGGAATTCAGTGGACATAACATACATGGATATTAGCACGGCTTTTGACACAGTCCCACATGACGACAAGTTCCAAAGGGATGGCCATGTTAGTCTAGTTCAGTAAAACAAACAAGGAGTCCTGCAGCACTCCTATAGACTAAGAAATTTGTTTATAAATTTATCATTTACAATAAATTTATAAATAAATTTGCTAGACTTTAAAAGTGCCACAGGATTCCTTGTTTGTTTAGTCCCACATGACATTCTGATAAACTAACTAGAAAAATGCAGGCTCAGCAGAATTAACTTTAAGTGGCTATATAATGGGTTAAACAATCAAAAACGAAGAGTAACTATTAAAGGAATGATGTCAGATTGGAAGTAGGTCTCAAGTGGGTTTTAAAAGGATCAGTTCTGGTTCAGGTGTTAACATCTTTATTAATGACCTTGGGAGTGTAGTCAAAGAAAGCATATTGATCAAATTTGCAGACAACACAAAGTTGGGGGCACGGATTGCTAGTAATTTCCAAGACAGAGCTAATATTCAAAGGGATCCAGATAAACTTGAGAACTGGGCTAGAAACAACCAAATGAAATTTCAACAAAAGACCAATGAAAGGTGCTACACTTCAGGAAGAAAAAGACAAACCCACACATACAGAACAGGAGATAACTGGCTTGGCAGCAGCGCTGCTGAGAACGAAGGATCTGGCACTTGTGATGGATCTTAACCTCCATAAATTGTGTTGGGGGGAAAAAGCAAATGCAATTTTAGGTTTCATTATTAGAAGGAGAACAGCAAGCTATGGAAATTGATAGTGCTGATCTACTCAGCACTGTTAGGCTTCAGCTGGAGTACTTTGTCGAGTTTTGGTCACCAAAATATAGAAAGGAGGCAGTGAAACTGGAAAAGATTCAGAGACAAGTGAAGATGGTCAAAGGGATGGAACTGAAACCATCTGAGTATGTTTAGTTTGCAAGAGAGGAGATTAAGAGGGGACATGATCGCTGTTTTCAAAGGATGACATAAAAATGGAGAAGTTTTTCTCTTTTGCTACAGAGGACATGACAAGAGGCAATGGTTTCAAACTACAGCATAGCAGCTATAGATTAAATCCGTGGGAAAACTAACTAAGAACAGTAGGACAATGAAACAGATTGCCTAGGGAGGTTGTGAAAAGGAGGCTGCATGTTCACCTGTCTTGGATGGTTAAGACACAACAAATCCTGCATCTAAGCATGGTGTTAGACTAGATGATTGCTGCAGTCCCTTCTAGTCTTCTGGTTCTATGACTCTAGGAAACAAAGAGTTCTCTCTTTGATCTAAGTTGGATCACAAAGCAGGAATCCTTTGAATAGCTACCCCAACACTAACAAGAAAGTCAAGGATGCCTGTTTGCCAGACAAGACGTATATTGTTTTCTTTCTGTCAAATGTGGACTCTTCTGTGCTACTACTGAACAAATTTAAATATATGGAAGAAACACATTCAATATACTTTCCCTTAGCTTCCGTAACAGCTCTATGAAGTTGCTAAAAACTGCTCAGCATTTCTCCTGAGAGAAACAGACTGTTGCTGATGCTGCTATCACTTTGTCTATTTCTGTGGATAACGCTGTTCAATGCTACATATTGTTGCTATTAATTGATTCCTCCTACAAAAAACCAGCTGTTGAAAAGCCATTTTAAAAAACATTTCTAAATAAGATGATCTGCCATCTAAAATCCCAGCTACTTTTGCTAATTTGAAAACAACAGTAAGCATATCAGTCACTCTTAAAAATCTTACCCATTGCCTTGGGTAATACTACCTCAGTGTACGCAACATTCCTTATCACTAGAGGAATTTAAATGGAAATAAATATACTACTGATATTTCGGAGCTTTTCTGTTCTCCTTCAATCTTCCTCATCCCCTTATTTAAAAAGAGTGGGCTCACAATTTGCCTTGGCCAAACACGTCTTGCTTGCCCAAACCCTGATCGGATCTGGAATGTAAAGAAAAGAACCAAGACAGACAAAAATCTAACAGTTAATACTTTCTCTTTTTTTGTTTTTTTCTTTTTTTTTTTTTTTAACTGGGAGATTTCTTTAATTTTGTAAGCTTAATTACAGTTTTGTTGTAATTTTTAAAATCAAGATTGGATGTTTTTTCTAAATGACCTGCTTTAGGAATTATTTTGCTGCAGTTTTGTGGCTTCACTAATACAGAAGTCAGAGTAGATGCTCACAATGGCCTGGCCTTGAAATCTCTGAAAACCATAATATATCAGTGCCAGTGGGTAAAAAAATGGATGTAAAAGCATCCTTGCAGTTCTGTGAAGTAGGTATTACTGTCCTCACACTGCACATAGGGAAAGAGAGATGTTATTTTTAACGCAGAGATGAGAATATAACCCAAGAAAGTAAATATAACACAGTAGACTAAACAGCACTGCAATTTCCAAAGATCCTAGGGCAGCAGCAGACAAACTTTTTGGCCTGAGGGCCATGTCTGGGGGTGGACCAGCACTGATGGGGGCTGGGGCCAACAGCCAGAGGCTGTAGCATTCCCACCCCAAGGCCGGCTGGTCTTCTCCAGTGGCAGAGCCAACCACAGCAGGGCGCAGCCTCCAGCCTGGCCCTGGCCAGAGCGCTGGCAGGCTGTCATGCTGGGGCCCCCACAGCAGGACCCTTGGGGTCCCAGTGTGGTCCCCAACCAGTGCTTCGAGCCATGAAGGCCATGCTGCAGGCAACTTTGCATTGCCCAACAATGAACCAGCTGGCCCAGGGGCAAAGGCGGGAGTGGGGCAGCCCCTGACCCCAGGACCTGGCCCCATCCAGCCCAGGAATTGAGACAGCAGGGTGGCCACTGCATGTCAACCAGCATGCTGCTTGGTCAGCCCCCTGCCCCCGGGGGCGGAGCTGCAAGGGAGCGGGAGCAGGTGCAGGACTTTTGCTGCAATGCTGCAGGGCTCCCAGCGGAAAGGGGGAGTGACTGTAGCATCCGCTTTCTGGGCCATTGAGCCAGTGCAGTTGGTGAGCCAGAGCTATGGACCATATTTTGTCCACCTCTGTCCTACAGCAAACTAGCACAAAACAGGTTATCATGAGGAATGCTAAAAAAATCCTGCAAAACAAAAGTAAGAGCAAATCAGAGCAGTTGTTAGGTTCAAACCCTGGGAAGCCTGAAGTCAAATTAAATTCTGTGAAAGCAGGATTGAATCAAGACTATGGGTTCTTTTCCCATTACAAAAGGTAAAACTCCTTGTTTTTTCTTTTTGCTGGACTAGACTAACATGGCTATGCCTTTGGAAGCTAAAAAAATCCTTCAGCTGGTGTAAAACAGCATAGCGCCCCACTGACTTCAGTGAAGCCAATGACAATTTACAACACACAAACTATATGGATTATAATCAATCTCACAACTGCATTTCACCTGATCAACTTCTCTGAGAGGATTTTGTCAACCTTCAATAAACTTCCCTTAGTTCATCTACAGTAACGGGGGTGACATTGACACAGCCCCGAACACAAGAGAAAAATATCGTCCTCTGTCATGGCAGCAACACGGCCATTCATCACCCTCTGGCAATTCAACTGCTTTGAAAAATCTGTCCATGAAGGGTCGGAATTAACTGAAAGGCCTTTGTGGAACTAATATGAAGGCTAATAGTCACATTCTTTGTTTTACAATGAGGAATCCAGTGATTTAGTAACTACAACAGATTATATAGTTATTTGTTACATCCTGAATTTTCTTCTCTTCCACATATGATGAGGTATTTACGATAGTGAACTCCTTATTTCATACTTGGAAAGTGTTTTGATCTTAGTTATAGGAAAGAATCTGTAGAATGCATGAAAAAATTGAATCCCTGTACCAAAGATGGGTTGTTGGGTGTTTTATTTTTCCTGAAAATAGTGGAGGATATTCCATTTTCCGCTTTTCATAAAGATTTGCTGCTTATATGTAAATGAGAAGTTAAATTACTGACTACAGCAATGAAGTTAGCCCTAGTTCCCGGCAGGCAAATTCCATTTTAGGTAATTCTTACTTACTACATCACCTTGTAATTCCAATTGGATACACTAGTCTTCATTCCCTATTTTATGTCATCCTATAATATGTACCACTGTTATACTCTACTCCAGAGCTGGGCACACTGCAATAGTAGGTGAAGAGTCCTGTATATAAACCATGTATAATCAGTTAGTAAAAGTGGTAAAGTGCTTTTTAGATTCATATGGATGAGGTCATATATGAATGAAAAAGCCAAATTGTCAACACTGAGTGGAGGCAATAAAATGGATGGATTTCTCAAATAAAAAATACTGGTGACAAGAGAACTGAGACTAAGTAGTGATTTGTTCATCCTAGTAACCTTGCATGAAAATGGCTTACAATACATCAGTTAGGATCTACCACCAGACATTATGGAGACAGACCCAAGTGGCAGCTGAAGATGGGGATTAAAAAAGTCCTACAGCAATGATTTAGCTTTTTATAGAACCAGCAGACAGAAATTAAGGGTTTAGTAAAACAGCTCTAAGATCAGGGCTCCAGAACCATGAATGTCTCAGATATGAGAAAAAGTATAAAATATAGACCAATGAATGAGGGATTTTAATGTCTTCGCATCGATACTCATGTTAGAACAATGGGAGCTGTTGGGTGCTAAGATTTTTCCTGAACATCTGTCCAATAATGTGCACAGTGCTTCTATAGTACACTTCATACTGTGCTGTAAAATACATCACAATACACTTTATTTGGTAAATGTGATGGTGTTTAGACCAGTAAGGAGTTGTGTCAACATCTACCCTGTAACCAGGAGAACTTCACAGTATTTTGCTGATGTAGCTCCCGACCCGGGACACTCCTGTACAGGTCGTGCCTTTAATGTCTGTGTGCTAGACAGCCCTGGTTCAGCAGTTCCGACCCCTGTATCTATCGACAGCCTCACAGCCCCACTCTGGCTTCCACAAACCTTACTTACTGCTTGGGAGGTGACCCACCACTCCAAGTCCTGAATGTTCCCAAAACTATGTGCTTGGAACTGTCTAGCCCTCTCCTGGCAACTCAAAGAAATAATGAGGTTATTTTATTTTTTTTTAAAGACAAAAGTACATCACAGCTTATTACCTGAATGGGACTAATACACACTGCTATTTAAATGCATTATTGAATTGGTTTATATTAAAAAAATAAAACAAATTTACTGTCAGGGCATAGGCTAAGTGATGCCAAGTGAAAGGAATAGAGCTAGGAAGGGTTCCAAGCAAATAAAGGAGAAAATGTGCTTCTAAAAAGCCTAAAACTAAATCTAGCAAGGTACTGGCTTTGTTCAAAATGGTTTTTTTTTTCCTCATCTTGACTCTATTCACAGAGAATTTAACACCCCTCTTCACTCCCACCCTTTCTGGAAGGACCCATCTTTCTCAGTTTGCAAGAGCTCTGTTCCCTTGTGTCTAGTGATGGATGCCAAAGACTTTTGTCATCTGTACTTATATATTTCAAACAAATTATTTTGTTTCTAGAGGCAGAATGATCTCATGTTCTTCTTTCCTTCCTGGGGGCTTTCATTATATTGATTCCACCATTTTTGATTTACATCAGAGATAGCTGCCTTCCTTCCTGTCTGGGAGGAACCTGTTTCTCTCTGTTTAGCCATAAACTCATAACTTATATAGTAATATTGCATAGAAGCAGTTGATTCACTTGCTTATCACATAATATCCAGCTCCCCTGGTCTTTAAAGGAAACTATATCTTTGAAATGGATTTTCTGAAGATTAACCTTCAAAGTAAAACATTTATTCAAGTTGTAAGAAAGGCAATAGGGATTGTAGTGATATAAGAAGCTCCATATTCTTCCTCCCCCTTCAGTTATGTAGCTTTGTTTACATAATATTTAAAAATAGACCTTCATTGTCTTTTCCTGGAGTAATTTGTCCAGTTTGGGTCCTCCAGTACAGAAAGGATGGGGACAAATTGGGATGAGTCTAGAGGAGAACAACAAAAAGGATTAGGGGGCTGGAGCACATGACTTGTGAGGAGAGAATGAGGAAACTAGGTTTGTTTAGTCTGCAGAAGAGAAAAATGAGGAGAGATTTGATAGCAGATTTAATTACCTGAGAGGGGCTTCGAGGGAGGATGTAACAAAGCTGTCCTCAGTAACAGTAGATGACAGAGCTAGGAGCAAGGGTCTCGAGTTGCAGTGGGGGAAGTCTGGGATGGATATGAGGGGAAAAAATTTCACTAGGAAGGTGGTAAAGCATGGGAATGTGTTACCCGTGGAGCTGGCGGAATCTCCATCCTTAGAGGTTTTCAAGACCCAGCTCGATAAAATCTTAGGTGGGATGATTTACCAGGGGTTGGCCCTTGTTTGAGCAGAGGGTTGTACTAGATGACCTTCTAAGATCCCTTCCAACCCTTCAGAGCTGTAAGTACAGCAGGCCTGATGGGGCAAAGCCCAGGGCAGCCTGGAGCAGCTCAATGGAGCCGCTCAATTAAAGGGGCAGCTTTGCGGCGCTAGCTCTAAGGGCCACCAATGGGAAGGCGGCAAAACACTGCATTATGGCTCTGCAACCCCCATCTTCTATGATTAGACTGGTCAGAGAATCCGCTTTTGTCTAAGACCTGTGTACCAACTCAACCTGACATGCCTAGTTTAAAAATACTTTAATCGTAATTCTAGCATAGAATAGCCACAGTGTTCATACATCACTCAAGAATATAAATGATTAGAAAGCTATTGGTTTTCAAATGATACCTCACAAAGCATATTTTGTACCAGGCTTATTAATGTGTAAAGCATCAATACAGGACTGCTTAGTGCCCCAGTAACCAAATAAAAAAGTCAATGCAGTCAGACTGCACAGTGCATTCTTCTCCTCTCTCCAAGGAGACGCACCTCAGAGGTCACAAGGCCTTAATATTGTGATTGAGATAGCAGCCAAAAATCCTAACAAATTTATTTTTTTAACACTCATTCAAAATAAGTTTTCTACAGAAACAAGGCCAAAGAGTGGGCAGAAAGCTGATTTAGCTTGAAAATGCAGAAGTTGGATGACGAGAATATAATCTGCGAGTCCCCAGTGTTCTGTGAGCCAGGCCCTGGAAAATCGTGAGGTTTAAAGCATTTGGGGTCGTCTTTTTATTTGCCTTCTGGTTTTTAAGTCTTCATGCTTTTCTCTGCAACCAGGAAAGCTAGAAACTTATTTTTGTAAGTGAAATCTGAGATGCTCACTTAATCACATGGATCTGGGCTTTAAATAAATTATAGTTATCTTACTGTAATTTCTCTAAAATTGGCAACAATGAGCAGCACCTCATCTCCCTTTCGTCTGTGCTACATAGTGCTTGCGTATTTGATTGGCCTCTATATCATTTCAGCAATATGCCAACAATCCAGCTTTGCAGTTCATTGTGCTCCGACTGGCAAAACTCACACCTCCATTCAACTCAGCAGTCACGTTGATCTGGGAACAACCATAATCTCTGAAATATGCCAGTGAATGAAGTTAGCATGATACAGAGGTTGTTTTTCCCATTGCTTCCTTTCTACTAAGAGCACTACTAACAAGATGAACTTGCTTTACAGGGCCTTCTGTAGGTAATTCCAGAGTACATGAGATTCATCACAAGGGAGTATATACCAGAGAATGACAGAATGCCTTAAATAGCCAAAGGTAGTTAGATAACTGTTCACATTAGTCATGAAGGTTTATTACCTCCTTGGTAAGAAGGGCTCAGGTGGTTTTTTATTTTATTTTATTTTATTTTTTTGAGCTTTGCTGACTTCCTTTGTAACCTGGTGTCAGATACGTCATTGATATTAAAATTGTCTCAGTGTTTTTATCAACTCCATCTACTGGTCTGCCTGTTTCCACCTGCTGCCTCTGGGCCTATACTTAGTTTGTAAGTTTTTGGGGAGAAGGATTGTGGTTTTGTTCTGTGTTTATACAGCACCCAGTACAACAGGTTCCTGGTGTATGACTTGGGTGCCTGGGTACTAACACAAATAATGATAAAAATAATACATTAAAGTGAAATGGTTTAAAGCAGTCTCCTCATACCACTGAAGACTGCACTACCAAATGGATGCTGTATAAGAACTGACAACTACTATGGCCCACAGTAACAATATGCAAATCCTAGCACTCTACCTACCACCCTCAATATTCACCAGCTTCTTGCCTACAGCAAGTGTGGCTAGTTCAACATTTCTTCTCATTTAGCTGACAGAACAACATTTGGCTAGGTTCTTACCTGGTATTCATTGGCTTATGAGCTTCAGTGGAGCCCTACTGAGTTAGAACAACTGAGTATCTAGGCCAGTATTTTTAATTATTTATGAATATATCTAAAATATATTTTGATATAATAAAAATAGATATTAGACCATGGTTTCACTTCTTAACCAAAAATAAGTCACAGATAAACTGAGACCTTGTCTGGCTGCAGTTGAGAAGTAGTGTGAGTGAAAGGGTATGTGCATCTATTGCCGTGGATAGGTATATGACTGCAGGTGAGAGCGGGTGGGTGACTGAAAGACAGGGTGAAGGCTAGTTTTGTGGAGAAAGAGAAATGAAGCTGCTTTGGGCAATTCATAGTGCAACTCTGCTAGTTTTGTGCTTTTAAATGAGTCTCAACCATGCTCAAAACTGACTAGTTGAATATTTGGGTGGAATTAAAAAATAAAGATGATCTCAACCAACATAAATAAATGTATGCTAGATCCATTTTCATAGCCTGGAAGTGGAAGTGAGTGTTTGTGTGTGACTGGTGTAAAAATTACTGCTCTTCTTTTGCCCTCTTATCATGCTAACTAAAGAATTCAGAATGATTGCTTCATAATGGCACAGACTAATTTACTGTAACTTCAAACAAAGTCAGGAAGCTGTCTTCACACTGTTCCACTGGCTACAGATGCTCATCCATTCCCTGTTTGAACTGAAAATTAAGAAACATTTAAAATAAAACACATGCAGGTTTCTTATCCTCTGCCTGCACAATTACATGCTGATGATGCTGCGTGTCAGTTTGCAGAATCATTTATTGTAAAAGTAATTAAATAAAAATGCAAATTTTCTCAGTTCACCATCTGAGGAGGCTGCTGATGCTTATTTGCAAGTAAAAGTACCAGACAGTTTGACAGTAGGAGCAGTAGAAGCAGAGTAGAGCGCTGCGTGCCACTAGGAACAGTCTCTCTGCTAGACATGAGCCTGAGGGATTATTATTGGTGTGGAATTTGCAAACTAACATTTCCAAACAGAGCGTGGTTTCAAACAATTCTTACCCTGGTTCCATTCCAGTACATGTACAGGAAACTATTTTCTCCCCTGAAAATTTCAGTCTTATGTAGCAGCAGTTCAGTTAGATTCAGACCCCTATTCATAAATTCAAAGCCATAAGGGCCATTGTGATTTTTTTCAAGTGTTACCTATATAAC
Organism: Podocnemis expansa; assembly: GCA_007922195.1. Classification (NCBI taxonomy): domain Eukaryota; kingdom Metazoa; phylum Chordata; order Testudines; family Podocnemididae; genus Podocnemis; species Podocnemis expansa. The sequence goes on from ML682040.1 coordinate 4,293,701, forward strand.
ACAGGCCATAGAACTTCCTTGAAATAATTCCTGTCTCAACTAGAGCATATATATTTTCTTAACAATAAACTGCTGTTTTTACATTTTATTTTGACAGCTGGGTTGAGATTTCTCTCCTTTTGATAGTATGTCATGACTAATTGCAATCTATTATTTCCCAATGTTTCTGCTTGCGAGCTGTGGAATAAATCGGCAATACAATAATATACAAGCCCACTTTCAAGTCACAGATTTAAAAATTTCCCTCTAGAAGAAAGTTTAACACAAGGGAGGGTGGCCTGCTGTAAGGTACTCTGTAGTTGATCTATGTTAACTCCTTTTCTCATTGTACATTGTCACAGGATTCACATAGAAGCACGTATGCTCCTTTAGCCTTTTACAACAGTTACACAAAGAGGGAGAATTCAGAAATGATGCAGCAAGGGAAGTGCAAACTACACATTGAGGAGGGGTAGGAGAATCTAAGGGTATGCCTACCCGGGAGCTACAAGCTGTAATTTCCACCTTATGTCGACATAGTTGCCCTAGCTGTGGTTGAACCAGGATGCTAAAAATGCAAGTAAGTTCCAAAGCCATAGCCCTGTTAGTCTAGTTCAGCAAAACAAACAAGGAGCCCTGAGACACTTTTAAAGACTAACAAATTTATCTATCACATGAGCTTTCATGGCAGAAAATGCCACTTTGTTCTGAGAAAGTTTAAGGAAGCACAGAATATACCTTGAAGGAGTTAGAAGGTATACTTACATAACTCCCTTAAGTCTTGTCTAAGCAAACATTCAATTCATGGAAAGGTGTTGATATAAATCTATGTCACGCCAGCATGTTATGTACTAAGTGTCCACGTTGGCTCTGTTGTTACATGCCAAAAGTTTCTTGTGTACTAATTCATTCCTGTTTCAAAGTGGAGTAGATCAAAGCACAGCAGGGAACTTTTAATATATGGGAGCAGGGTCCACACCCACTGAGTGCAAGCAGGCTAGTATGGGGTAGATTGACATCAGTTTGACACAAACTGTGTGTTCATTTAGACAAGTCCTAAGATATCCACTATGTCAACTCATTCCAGGGTATAAACACCAATGTTTAATGATACATTTATCCAGTTATTTTAATCTAGGAATCCTCCACTGTGTAACCTGCCTGTGATCATTGTGTAACCACATTCACTTTTTTTTTTTTAAATAAGAACAAATAAAATGGTTTCAGCTGATGAACTGGGTTGTGGTAAGTTGCTTAGCTTTGCTGATATGGTCAGTGTTTTGTGCAATTTTTTAAAATTACCACCATGGGAATTATAAGACAGGGAATACATTTCATGTTGAATCTCCCTCCCACTGACCAAACTGCCTTTTAAAACAATGTACTTTGGGATAAAAATACTGTATTCTCTTTTTTGGCAGTGCTTGGCTGGATTAGTTACCCATTTCTGAATATAGAGAATTTACAGGAACAGTAAATTAACCACAAGTTCATGGACATGTTACAACTTACAAATAAAGTGATCTTTAAAACAATCAAGCAGTTCACTTGGTAATATTGCTTCAAGATGTAATCTTTCATCACCAACACTTCTGGTTTATTTTTAATCTATTGCAGCTGAGACACTCAGTTGATATAAATTAGTATTATTCCATCAAATTTGATAAAGCTATAACAATTTACATAAACTGAAGAACTCTGCATATAACTGGCAACCAGGAAAATTCTGTATATGAGACCAAATCCTGATCTCACTGAAGTAAATGGAAGTTTTGCCATTGACTACAATGAAAGAGATGATTTCGTTCATCAAGAAGCTTTCTTTGTACCTGATGATGATGCATGAGGCTTCCGAGAAGCAGTCTCTTTTTACAGAAACCCATACATTCTATTTTACCTCAGTTCTTCAACTTCATGTCAGTCACCAACAGAATTTCTTAAGAGACAAGTAACAAATGCAATGAAGGGTGTGTTTGATTGCAAATTGACATATGATAATGATTGCAAAGAGCAGGTAAGGATCTAAAGTTAGGAGGAAGACATTCAAAACTACTGAAAAGCATACCTGGGATTCTCACTTTCATATCAATATGAAACACTGTTCAATTTTTCTTCTCTCTAACACATTTTTATCACCTCAGGGAATCTCAAGCACCAGTTCTTCACTCTGTCTTCTGATAATCATATTTTGCTTCTAGCACTACTGGCAACTAATAATTAACTACAGATACCTATAGCCAATAACTTAACTCCACATCAGAACACTTGAGGGGCCAGAAGCCTTTGCTACTCAAAACCTGTGAGATGGAGGGAGGGCTAGAAAAATGGTCATTCGATACTTCAGTAGCGTTCTTGAGTCAAGGAAGCCACACACCCATTCCAGAGCAGCCCACCAAAAGGTTTTGAAGATACAGGTTGATACAGGATGAATGAGGTTTGCAGGATAGGGTCCTAACTTGCAATTTGCTGTTCCAAGTGGCAGGGAAATGTTCTTATTTTAAACAGTGAAAATCAATATAGAGTCATCAGTCAGTGAATTAACTCTGGCATAGACCAGCATGAAAGGACAATCAGGCACAATATATTGATTTGATTATTTAGGAGGGTTCACCAGCATCTTAAAAATGGTACCAGGTATACAATTTTCCTTTAACTGTAAACAATAGCTCTTACACATTTCACATTCAAAGCTACTATACATCCTTCAGTAGCTTCTTGCTACTGAATAGTCAATACTCATTTTAAAATTATGACAGCTATACAAACAGGGTGTGCTAATTGCAAGTTTTGTTTATTTTATCAACAATTTCAAACAAAAAGACAAAATTAAAATATTGAATTATTCCACCTTATTTAATCAAAAGAACTAATGCCATTTAAAACTACTGGTGTGATGAGAAAGCTAAAGAGACCATTTAAAGTTTCACCTCATTTTAGTGTGAGGTTTAACACAGCTCCTGTTCAAGTCTTGCATAGTGATTGCACAGAGTTATAGGACTGGAAAGGACCTTGAAAGGTCATCTAATCCAGTCCCCTGCATCTATGACAAGGCTAAGTATTACCTAAGCCATCCTTGACAGATGTTTGTCTAGCCAATCTCAAAAGTCTCCATAGATGGAGATTCCATAACCTCCTTAGGCAATTGGTTCCTGTGTTTAAACTACCCTGACAGTTCGAAAGGTTTTTTCCTCTAATATCTAGCCTAAAATCACCCTTGCTGCAATTTAAGTCTATTGCTTCTTGTCCTCACCTCAAAGATTAAGGAGAACATTTTCTCCCTTCTGTGCGTAACAACCTTTCATGCACTTGAAAACTGCTTTGTTCCTCAGTCATCTATTCTCCACACTAAACACGCCAATTTTTTTCAGTCTTCCCTCCTAGGTCATGTTTTCAAGGTCTTTAAAATTTTTCTTTGGACTTTCTCCAATTTGTCCAGATCTTTCCTGAAGTATGCACCCAGAACTGGACACAATACACTAGTTGAGGCCTAATCACTGGAGAGTAAAGTGGAAGAATTACTTCTTGTGTCTTGCTTAGAAAACTCCTACTAATACAACCCAGAATGATGTTTGTTTTTTGTTGCAGCAGTGCTACTCTGTTGACTTGTATTTAACTTGCAATCTGCTATGACCTCCAGCTCCCTTTCTGCAGCACTCTTCCCTTGGGAGTCATTTTCCATTTTGTGCATGCGCAACTGATTGTTCCTTTTTAAGTGTAGTAGTCTGCATCTGTCTTTCATCATGTTTACTTCAGACCATTTTTCTTGTCAGTCCATATCATTTTGAATTTTACTCCCATACTTGCAACCTCTTAGGGTTTGGTATCATCCACAAACTCTATAAGTATGTTCTCTATGCCACTATCTAAATCATTGAAGATATTGAGCAGAACTGGACAGAAAAATTCTCTCTGCAGGACTCACTTGCTATGGCCTTCCAGCTTTACTGTGAACCACAGATAACTACTTTCTGGTAACAGTTTATAGAAGACAAAGGTCCCATTCTGGTTCCTGCTTTTATTCTCTGCTGGCTCCAAGTTATAAATAACTTTTTAAAAGCTGTTTAAAATGTATTTAATGACTGGACTAAAGCACTTTGATTATAGTTAAACTGTTTTAAAGATGTGATGTGTGATTATTTTTGACAAAAGCTTGGCATCTAACCAACCACACAAACCAATTATTGCCTCCTATACTCTATTCTCTCACTAAAATAAAAGGAATAAAATGTTGGAGTTGAGGTACACAAATGAAAAAAATGCTGAGGTGCCTAATATTTGGCTTTTAATAACAAAGATTTTAACCCTTGAATTACTCAATAAAGCCCATTTCATGGTACGAAATATAACCTCAACATTCCATTGTGTTGTACAGGACTACATAAAAGCAAGTTTAAAAGGACAGAACCTTATCTGGTATTAACAAGGCTGCTCCATTAAAGTAACCTCAGAAAGGAGAGATGAACTTGTGATTAAAGCATTAGGCTATGACTCAGAAAACTGGGATCAAGTTGCTGCTTTGCTATAAACTCTGTATTACTTTTGGCAAGTCACTCATTCTCTCTACTGAAATTACTCAACTTAATTTTTAAAATGGGGATAATAATGCAATTTTTACCAGACTAGATTATAAGCTCTTTGAGGCACAGACTGTCTCTTACCAGGTATAAGTAGAGGAAAATGAGACTGCTTTCCTACTGTAATGCAAATAATAAATGCCAGTTATTCAAGGCTGATGTCAACAAAGTGACGTTTTTATTAATATATACCTGAGCCTCATCTGTAATGATAAAGGAATAGATCTCAAAAGTAGGTTGAGAAGAGGCGTGGTGAGTACGCTTTCAATATCTTGATTCCTCAGCCTGTCCCCTACCCCCTTGACACACAAACTCCACTTCTCTACTCCTTTAAAAAAAATCATCAAAAATATTGTGATAATCTTTTATTATTCCTACCCCAACCTGTTTTCATACTTCTAAAGCATAATACAAAAACCTAACACAATTTAAGCTAGGGTTGAATTTCTGAACCTATAATATTCAACTGGGTTTTAAATCAGGAAGAAAGTTTGCTTATCCTTAATGGCAGTACAGTTAGAGCAGTGGTTTTCAACCAGTGTGCCATCATCTTAATTTTGCCCAAACGCATGGCCCGTGGGCCACATGCGGCCCCTAAAGCTGTTACCTGCAGCCCACAATGACACTATAGTTACCGATATTTACAATATCATTGTATGAAAAAGTTTCAGTGGTGCAGCCCTTGGGCTAACATACCAATCCTTATGCGGCCCTGTACTAGTCGTCATGCAGTCCTCATGGTGGTTTGAGTTTGAGACCCCTGCTTTAGAATGTTAACATTTTAGAATCTAAAGACCAAGAAGATTGAAATTTCACAGAACACTTGGGCAGTTCTCACAGCAAACCAGTGTGCCAACTGTTCAAGTGTGCCATAAAATTTTGTACAAAGGTAATGAAGATCAATGCAAAACATTGTTTCACCCAAAACAGTATTCTATCCAAACAAAATTAAAACTTATGAAAATTAAGCATCAGATTAAAAACAAGGTGTCACTCTTTCAATTCTAAAATGTTAACATTCTAAACGCGGGTGGCCAAAGGGCAAAATTGAGATGATGTTTTTTTTTCCAGTGGATCTGGAACATTAATGCATTTGATCCTTCGTTAGTGTGTTGTATGCACTATGTTGCAAACCTCTCTGGCAACATTAATCACAGTAAATGTAAGTAGATGTGACATTTCTGAGCCATCAATTCAGCTGAAAAAAGTCAGTTTGCTGTGGAACTGTTTGTCTCATTGAAGTGTGATGTTACCTAAAAGGTTGGGAACCATTGAGCTAGAGCATTAGAGGAGAGACATCTGGGTTTCACTTGGTTGTATTTCAGACAGATTCTTACACATTTCAGTACATCATCAACAAGAATGAAGCAGCATACAGCTGGAATGGGGAAAGGTGCTATGAGTAGCTATTCACAAGCTAGCTGTAATGAGCCAAGTCATGAGTTCTGTGAAAAAAAAGATGTAATGTAAACATGCATTTTCTATACTGTAACAGATAATGACTTGCCAGGCTTAACTGGGTGCTCTTAAGAAGTTACAACAACAAACTTTCAAGGATGAGAAGTCTCAACAGAAATAATGATCCCATGATGAAATAATATTGCAGTTACAATCTCTCAAAAATAAAGTGAAACCTGATTATGCAATAGCAAAAGTTCCATAATTTGAGAAAATTTAAAAAATAAATTTAAAAAAAAGGACTGGCTTGAAGAACTGCAAGGGGACTCCCTGATGCTTTTGATACACATGGGTAATTATAATGCTGCTAACAGCAAGGGATAATACTCAGAAAAGAATTAGTGACTTGAAAATATATAATTAAGCTACTGTACTTTAATTAATGCCCTTGTTTGCATGGCAGAAAAGAGTTTTAGTTTAACTTTAATTAATTACAGAAAGGAGCTTTTTTTTTTTTTTTTTTTTTTTAAGAAAAAAAAATTTTTTTTTTTTTTTTTTTTTTTTAAGGATAAAACACTGCACAAAGCTGATAAACATGGGATGAGTGAATGAATGAATTCAGAAATGACAAACCTCTCCAAAGTCTCATGCTGGAGCAGAGGTTTTTCAAATTATATTTTAGATTTATATGCTGGTCATTCCCATTGTTACCAGCACCGAGGCAGCTGTATTAGAAGCCATTACAGAGTGTGTTAAGTAATTTTAATTCACATTCTTGCAGTTTGAGCCTCTTTTTTTTCTTTTAACTGGGTATCTAGGGAAGTCCAGTGCTCAATTTTATATTCCTTGGACACAGCCAGACAACTTTTAATGGCCAAAGTGACATTTTGGTTAACATTAATGCCTTTTTCTTTCCTGTGGCAGGACCCAACATGTTATTTTCACAAGACTCCGAATGAAATTTTTAGATGGCCAGTAAACCACTTACAACAAGTTGTCTGGCCACAGCAAGTTTTGTTCTGAATTTCAGCTATTATTAAAATAGTCATTTTTCATTAATCTTAGTACAAAGAATGTTTGTTTGATAGCAGCTAGAGAGAGTTCAAACATGCTTGATCAAATGGCAGTGTAGGATTAGTGAATGTTTCTGAAAAATATTTTTCACTGTTTATCCGCCTCTACTCTGGATTCCTTTAACTACTTTCCAGATCTGAGGAGCTTCTCTCACTTAAAAGACCTGCTAACCAAGTCCTCACTTCACATGTTTTGGCTATTGCTGAAGGGAATCTAACACTTTTCTTTAAAAAGAAGTTACATGTGAGTATTCCATTTCCTGTGATGGGTAATGGAAGTAAATAGAATTGATTGTAATAAATTAAAATGCTTCAGAGAATTAATCACAATGGGCTAAATCCTGGCAATTAATTCAAAAACCAGTGAAGTGTAAGCGCCCAGAGTTGGGAGGTAAAGACAGTAAACAAGAAATCCTGAAATTATAGGGCACTCTGCCAGATGATGGATTGGTTCACTGTGCTATAGGATGCTGTTTGCTTCTATTTTCTCTATAGCAGCTGCTGTTGCCAGGTTGCACTCGCGGTGGATAGCAGTACAGGCACTCACTGGATTTCATCAAAACAAACAAGTAGTCTGGTGGCACTTTTAAAGATTAACAAATTTATTTATTACATGAGCTTCTGTGGGAGAAAATCCTACTTTGTCAGAAGCTTTAACGCTCACATGATAAATACATTTGTTAGTCTTTAAGTGCTGTGGGCCTCCTTTCAAGGTTTGCTGAACTAGACTAACACAGCTACCCCTTTGGAACTGGATTTTGTGTAATCCATGCCCATTTGCCCTCAACACCTCATGGGCAGGACAAGGCACTGCTTGTTGCCCTCAGCAGCTCCAAGGACATACTGTCAGCAACACTCGTATGCTATGGCAGGATATCTTCTGTTTACTCACCTTCAGCTCTACTTTCTTGTTTTAGAAGTTTGCCTGTACATGAACCAGTGGTGCCAGAAAAAGTATCAGTCTATGAGATAAATCCAAGGTCATTTTAGTTAGTGTCTCTGATCTCCCTCCTACCCTTTGCCAGGCTTGCCTGTTTAAATTATAAGCACACAGAACTTTCTCTTTCTATATGGTTGTACGATGCCCAGTACAAAAGGACTCTAGGACCTTCAGGCACTATTATTACAATCATCATCATCTTTATTGTTAATTTGCAAGTACATTTTCCTGAACATACAATAAAAGAGTTAGGGTTCAAGAGAAAGGACCCATCAGATCATTGTCTGACTTTCTGTCTATCTAGCCTCTAACCAGCCCCACTCACACTACACACAGACAACCAAAATTAAATCAAGAATTACACACTGAAAGAGACTAAAATGCTGTGTATCACCATCACATGTATGACAATTATTAGCTGTGAGACAAATAACTCAACCATTAGATGCAGGGATTTCAGCTGGTGAGCCAAGCTGGTATGTATATTCCTTCATCATATAGCTGAAGCCACAGCCTCTATTCCACTGATGGATTAACACTACCATTACTTTGTAAGGTCCCACTTTCTTCCCTTTTAATTCACCTCCCTCTTATGGGGAAAAAGGCTTCTTCTTTCTTCCTTTTCCTTTGGTGTTTTGAGTTCTACATCCTGGGCCTGAAATGGTGTTTGACAGTCACCTTTGCCTTAAGACTGGACATTTAGCCAGGAAATGCATTTATGAGACTGCAGCCCTTGCGGCTGGCTTTGTATTTGGTTCACTGAATCAATTTATTTTGCCCACCAATCAAGTGCAAATCTTGTAAGTCTGTCACTGCTTCTTCCATTGCTATTGGTAATCCTACTGCTTTGGGCTAGGTTAAGTGCCCCTCTGCCAGCAATTACCTTTGCATTCTCTCACTATTAATATCACAAATTAATATATCTCAGTCTCTAGGACATTTTTGAACTAGAGATATTCCATCACTCATTTTACTATTCCCATGTACACAGGTACAGTTTAACCTTTTCCCCTCATTCTGGCATGAAATGTTCAACCAGAAGATTTGGCTTTGATATGTAGGACTACCTCTGTTAAGATCTTTCAAAGATCTTCTAAATGTGTCTCTCCTGGCTTCTGAGATAAACTCCTTAAGAAGAAGTAGGCAACAGACACTGAGCAAAATTACTTTGTTTCTCCTTAGACTGCAGGGGACTGGATTCAATGACCTTGCATGATCCCTTCCAGTTTCTATGATTAGCTAGGATCTTATTTGCAAGAAGAGGGTGGCCTGATCTACCAAAATAGTGCTGATAACTTCATTTTTTGCATTAAACTTTTCAATATTCCTATAAATTTTTTATTCTTATGTTTTTCCTCATCAACAATTTTGTAAAGGGAACACTCAATACAACAGAAACAACAGACTGGGAATATACTGCTTTATTCAACCACAAAGAGGGAGGAGAAACCCACTAAACAGGAAGCAAGACATTGTGTTCTTCTGCACCAGAAATGACTGGTTAGAGGTGGCTTATGCCCACCAGACAGGCTCATCATAAGATCCCTTCATGCTCTGCCAGGCATGCTGAGGTTCTTTTAAACAAGGTATTATGCATGTACTACCTACCACCTGAGTGCTGAACAGCATAACACAGTTTCACATTCCATTATGTAAGGGAAGGAGGGGACCATTGCTCCAACCCATGATACTCTGAGTAACCCAGCTGATCATCACTTTATTACAGTCTGTCTAACCTGCAAATGAAGGTATGATCCTAGCATAAGGAGGCATACCCATGATACCTTAACAAGCTAGACTGACGCCAACAAGAGTAGTAGAGACATGACGACACAGGTTTCAGAAAAGGCAAGAACCAAATACATATCTAGGGTCCCCCATGGTTGTATATTCTGGTTGCTAGTATGTGCTGCCATGTCTCTTATTATTATCCAGATTAGCTACATTCAAGTTAGCATGGAGTATGCTTATCCATGTTACAACTCCTGTTGCAGAGCAAAAAAACAAGCAAGCAGTCCTGTGGTGCCCCTTTCGATCTTGCAGAGTGGATAGACCCTGAGGGTGAACCTACACTTGCACCAGTGTGTATAACACAGACATTACATGCTCAAATAGTAAAGGTATAAATATCAGTGTCGATGGTAAGGCACTGCTTACGTGAGTAGATTCATTTGAACCCTAAGGTAATACCCTACAAGGTTCTCTACATCAGTGGTTTTCAACCAGTGTGCCATGGCACACTAGTATTCTATGAACTTTTGTACAAAGGTAATGGAAGTCAATATAAAACAGACATTGTTTCTTCTTAAACTATATTCTAGCCAACCAAAATTACAACTCATAAAACTCATGAAAATTAATCATTGAATTAAAAGCAAGGTATCGGTCTTTCAACTCTAAAATGTGTAAATTCTAAATGGAGTGGCCAAAGGGCAAAATTGAGATGATGTGTATTTTTTTCTGGTGGATTTGAAACATTAATGTATTTGATCCTCCTTTAGCTTGTTGTATGCACTGTGTTGCAAATCTCTCTATTATGCCCATAACCTTAGTAAATGTAAATGTGATGTTCGTGAACAATCAATTCATCTGGGGAAAAAAAAGTGTGCGCGCCATGGAATTGTCTGCCTCACTGAAGTGTGCCATGTTGCCAAAAAGGCTGGGAATCACTGCTCTACATGCCCAAGTAATGCCTTCCATGTCTACACAGCTACCTTTAGCAATATGCTGTCCTACTACCTCCCTGATGACTGAGCCTTTCCCTGCTGTGTCCTGCCTGCCATAAACTTTTACACCATATGTGGCTATGCCTTGCAGCGAGTGTGGACACAGCCTACCTTTCACCGTGATGTGCAGATATACATACCCCACATGCAACCGCAAGTTTGATCAAGGTCTGAGTAGGAGTTGGACAGGATGCCAGAGAAGTAGGTAGGACCGAGGGCACTGTTCACCCATGTGCCAGCTAGAAAAGTTAGCCAGAAACAGGTGAGAAAACTGCAATCTGTTCAGGGCCGCAGCCAATTGCTTCTCTGCCTGTTGCAAGAGGGTACTGCAGAAGGGAGAGTGACACTGTCCCAGTTCCCATTAGGGTAACATAACTACACACTGGCTTTTTGCTCAATCCTGTGGTTTAAATGCCACAAATTCTTCACTCCTCTTTTCCTCATTTTCTCCCTCTGTAAAACAAAGATAATGTTTCTTTTACTGCCTAACAAAGGTATTGTGCGAATGAATTAGTTTCTTTAATGTGCTCTGAATATGTAAACCACTTTGGAAGCACTAAGTATTATTAATTAAATTCTTAATCATTTTTTATAGTTTAAAATACTCATTGTTGCATCTCCTCCAAGTAATTATTGCAGTTGGAAAAGCACTTATGCCTTCTCTTCTAAGTTGTCTTGCACAGGTGCTAGTGATCAAAGCTGCTTTTTTACCCATAGCACTAGTAGAGAGGATTACTGATTCACTCTACTGCCAGCACTGTGGCATGGGCCTGATATACTCAATCAAGAATTAGTAGCAATTCCAGCTCCAGTGCATCACAGAAATGTAGCCAAGTTCCAAACGAGTAGCCAAGTTAGTCTAGTACAGCAAAACAAGCAAGGAGTCCTGTGGCACTTAAAGACTAACAAAGTTATTTATTTATTTAGAAATATAGGATTGGAAGAGATCTCAGGAAGTCATGTAGTCCAGCACTCTGTGCTGGGACAGGAGTAAGCATTATCCAGACCATCCCTGAGAGGTGTTTGTCTAACCCAGGGGCTGGCAACCTTTGCCAACCTCCATGCTAGCCCCTCCTCCCAAACCCTCAGCCAGTGCCAGCAGCCCTGTCTGCTGAAAAAAAGCCACAGACACCTGAAAATTTAGTGGCAGCCATGGCTGGAGTTGAGGCACTTGGGGGGGCAGTGCCCCCAGGCACGCTGCAGAAAGAAGCCACCCAGAGCAGCTTTTGGCGGCAGGAGCTGCAAGTTCAGCAGCACAACTGAGGGCACCATGTGCTGCTCCAAATGGGCTCACATGCCACTCTTGGCACACCTGCTGGAAGTCACTGACCACTGGTGTAACCTGTTCGTCAAAACCTCCAATAATGGAGATCTCACAGTCTCCCTAAGCAATTTGCTCCAGTGCTCAGCTACTCTGACAATTCCGAAAATTTTTCCTGGTATCTAAACCTAAATCTGCCTTGCTGCAATTTATGTCCATTACTTCTTATCCAGTCTTTCACTGATTAAAAAGAATAATTTATCATCCTCTTTTTTGTAATGCTCTACTATGTACTCAAACAGTTGTTGTTCTCCCTGTCAGTCTTTTCTACAGACTAAACAAACCCAATGTTTAAAAGCTTTCCTTGGGAGGTCATATTTTCTAAACTTTTAATCTTTTTTTATTGCTCTTCTCTGGGCTTTCCACAATTTGTCCACATTGCTCACAAACTGCAGTGTCCATAACTATACATAGTACTCTTAATGAGGCCTTATCACTGCTGTAGAACTGCTCATGCTGTTTCTTAGCAACACATGTTAATAATCCCAGAATGATGTTTGGGTTTTTTTTTGTTTTTTTTTTTGGCAATAGTATTACATTTTTGACTGAGATTTAGTTTGTGATCCAATATAACAACCAGATCCTTTTCTTCAGTACTCCTTCCTAGGCAGTCATTTCCCATTTTGTATTTGTTCAACTGAGCCTAAGTGTAGTACAAAATATAGAAAAAATTCTAATAGAGCACAGAACATTTATTGTGATTTTATATGCATCTATTTCAATTTTATTATGTTTATACAAATAGCATTTCAAAAAATGGAAAGATTTTTCCAGAATCATCCTTTATTTTTATGAGGCTTATAAGTTGACTTTTGTGCCTTTTAAGCTTCTACTATAAAAGAAAAAGAGAAAAAGAAAAGATTTCCACCCAAGACATTTTCAAAATAAAGCCATCTCACTGTATCTTAGAAAACATTTACAGCATGCAATTTCTTTTAATGAGCAAGGAACTGCATGCTGTGCTTTTTACTATGCTATGTTTGCTCATTAGAAATGGCATCATGATATCTTTCTATTCCCTCAGCTTGAAGAGCCTCCCAGATAATAGTCACAATGATTCAATGGTGTGTGGCATATTTTACTCCCCCAAAATGTGTGTAACAAAACACCACAGAATTATTAACAAGTAGAAAGCATGTTTTTTCTCTAAATGGGACAACTTATAATTAATACAAAGTAAAAAAAAAAGGTTATTTTATCATTAACATATGTGACCTTTCCATACAAAGATTTATAACATGTACTCGTTGGATTTAAAATATACAGTTGGTTTTGGTTGGTCTTTTATCATTATAAGAACATAAAGGAGTGGTCATACTGGGTCAGATAGCCCAGTATGCTGTCTTCTGACAGTGGACAGTGCTAGGTGCTTCAGATGGAATGAACAGAGCAAGCAATCTTCAAGAGATCCATCCCGCCACCCACTCCACGCAAACAGCGATCCCTGCACATCTGACTAACAGCCATCAATGGACTTATCCGCCATTATCTAGTTTTTTGGGTTTTTTTGAATCCTGTGATAGTCTTAGCCTTCTCAACATCCTCTGGGAAGGAGTTTCACAGGTTGACTGTGTGTTGTATGAAGAAATACTTTTTTCTTCATTTTAAACTTTTCACCTATTGATTTAATTTGATGACCCCCTGATTCTTGTTACAAGAAGGAGTAAACAACACTACCTTAGTTACTTTCTCCATACCTATTATGATTTTATAGGTCTCTATCATGTCCTGCCTTAGTTATCTCATTTCCAAGCTGAAGAGTCCAAGTGTTAATCACCTCTCCTCATAGGGAAGCATTTCCGTACTTAATCATTTTGTTTGCCCTTTCTGTACATTTTGAAATTCTGATACATCTTTTCTGAGATGGGGTGACCATGGTATTCAAGCTGTGGGAGGACCATGGATTTATAAAGAGTGATATTTTCTGCCTTATTATCTGTCCCTTTCCTAATGATTCCCAAGGTTCAAAAGGACAGCTGTGTTTGGTCTAGTTCAGTAAACAAACAAGGAGCCTCAGGATTTCTTGTTTGTTCTAGTGATTCCTAGCATTCTTTTAAGTTTTTTTTTTAAACTGCTGCTGCACATTGAGTGAATATTTTCAGAGAACTGTCCACAATGACACCAAGATTTCTCTCTCACATGGTAATAACTAATTCACCTCCCCCCATTTTATATAAATACTTGGGATTATATTTGCCAATGTACATAACTTTTTATTTTTCAGCATTGAATTTCATCTGCCATGTTGTTGCCCAGTCACCCAGTTTAGTGATACCCCTTTGTAAATCTTCATAGTCTACTTTGAACTTAGTTCTGACCTTAGAGTCTATGAATGAACCCGTATGTTCATAGAATCCTAGGGTTGGAAGGGACCTCATAGGTCATCTAGTCCAACCCCCTGCCAGAGGCAGGACCACTCCCACTAAACCATCCCAGTCATGGTTTTGTCCAGCTGGGCCTTAAACACCTCCAAAGATGGAGATTTCACCACCTCCCTCGGCAGCTCATTCCAAGGCTTCACCACTCGCCTAGTAAAAAAAAGTTTTTTCTAATATCACCTAGTCTGACCTCCTGTACAATTCAGGCCATGGAATCTCACCCATTCGCTCCTGTAATAGACTGCTAACCTATGACCAAGTTATTTAGGTCTCAAATAATGGTGTAAAGAAGGGATGTCAAACTGTGGTCTGGCCCGTCAAGGGTTCACATCTGGCTAGCAGAGCTGCTGCCTGACCTAGCGAGTCAGCTCTGCAGCCTGTCTGCTTTGCTAAGCTTTGGGGTAGCACTGAGAGAGGAGCCGCTGAAGCCAGGGCAGAGAGGGAAATTTTAACCCCTCCCTTCCCAGCCCAGGCAGCATGGTCTGCACTGTGGATTGCTGCAAGTAGGGGCACCGAGGGGGAGGGAAAGAGCTGGGGTGGCTGCGGGTGCGGGTCCTTGAGGCAGAAATCCCCGAGTTGGACATGGGTTGCAGCAGAGTCCATCAGTGGCGAGGGGAGCACAGAGCCAGGTGCAGGCCAGAGTCTGCCAGTGGTGGAGGGGGGAAACCAGAGGTGGGTCTGTGTGTTGCACCAGGGTCCCCCAGGCAGGAGCTGGAGTAGAGCATAGATTGCACAGGGTCCCCCAGGGTCAGTTGGCACAGGGTGTGAGAAGACTATGTGGGTCCTGGCAGTGGGTGAGTGTGATGAGAGGCATGTGGAGGTGAGGGGCTTGCATGGCAGGGGGTGGTGGATTCAGGGGGCGGGGATGGTGGAGGTAGGGGATGGGGGGGCTCAGGGCCATGCTCTGAGCTTTTACTCTAAGGGCTGGATTGAGCCCTTTTGAGCCAGGTACAGAAGCCGACCCTGCGGGGGGGGGGGGGGAGTTGGAAAAGGGTCAGAGAGTCCATGTATGGCTGCACCAGGAAGGGGTTGTAGATTCCACATGGACACATGGCCCTTGTCAGGTATCCTGCCCTCCAGTGTGGCCCGCCACATAGAATGAGTTTGACACCTCTGGTTTAAAGTCTTCAAGGTACAGAGAATCCACCTGCAACGACCTGTGCCCCATGCTACGGAGGAAGGCAAAACATACCTAGGGCCTCTGGCAAGCTTCCCTGGGGGAAAATTCCTTTCTGACCCCAACTATAAACCCTGAAAGTGTGGCAAGACTCACCAGCCAGATATTCATGAAAGAATTCTCTGGAGTAATTCAAACCCCACTCCATCGAAGATCCCACCCCAGGCCTCTGACCTGTTTGCCACTAGTAGTCAAAGATCAGTTAATTACCAAATTAGAGTGCTCCATCATAGCATCCCCTCCGTAAATTTATGCAGCTCGGTTTTGAAGGCATCTAGTTTTTTTGACATCACTGTTCGCCTTGGAAGGCTATTCCAGAATTTCACTCCTGATGGTTAGAAGCCTACATCTAATTTCAAATCTAAACTTCCTGATGGCCAATTTGTATCCATTTGTTCTTTTATGCACATTGGCATTGAACTTAACTCCTCTGCCTTCCTTTCATTTATCCCTCTGATATATTTATAGAGAGCAATCACATCTTTCCTCAAGTTTTGGTTAGGCTAAACAAGCCAAACTCTTGAGTCTCTTCTCATAAGGCAGGTTTTCCTTTCCCTGAATCATACTAGAAGCCCTTCTCTGCACCTGTTCCAGTTAGAATTCATCTTTCTTAAACATGGGGAACCCGAAATGCACACAATATTCCAGATGAGATCTCACCAGCATCTTGTATAATGGTACAAACAGCTCCACATTTCTACTATAAATACCTCATCTGATGAATCCTAGGACTATCTTGAGTAGTTTGGTATCATCTGCAAATTTTGCCACCTCACTGTTTACCCCGTTCTCCAGATTATCTATGACTATATTGAACAGTACACTGGTCCCTGCACAGACCCTTGGGGGATACCATTATTTACCTCTCTACATTCTGAAAACTGACCATTTATTCCTACCCTTTATTTCTGATCTTTTAACCAGTTGCTTTTCTAGGAGAGAACCCTCCCTCTAATCCCATGATAGCTTACTTTGCTTAAGAGCATTTGGTGTGGGATTTCTGAAAAATCCACTGGAGCACTGTTGTCCACAGGCTGGTTGATGCCCCCTCAAAGAATTCCAGTAGCTTGATGAAGCATGCTTTCTATTACAAAAATCATAACTCTTCCAACAAATTTTGTCCACCTGTCTTTCTGATAATTTTGTTCTTTATGATAGTTTCAAACAATTTTCCTAGTACTGAAATTAAGCTCACCAGCCTGTAATTGCTGGCCTCGTCTCTTGAGCCATTTTAAAAATTCACATCACATTTGCTATCCTCCATGCATCTGATCCAGAAGCTGATTCAAATAATAGATTAAAGTCCAGAATTAGTTCTGCAATTTCACATTTGTATTGCATTAGAACTCTTGGGAGAATACTATCTGGTCCTGGTGGCTTATTCTGTTTAAATTTATCTATTGGTTTATCCATCAGCTAATGCCACCTCAATCTGGGACAGTTACTCAGAATTTATCACCCAAAAAGAATGGCTCAGGTTTGAGAATCTCCCTCACATCTTCAGCCACGGCTAAGCAGCAGGCTGTGGCTCTGGCTGGCCAGGTGATTTGATCTCACTTTCCTCTGTATGCTGTTCCCAAGTGTTTGAATCCTTACATCTGTTTTGATTGCTGTTACATTGTGGCCTGATCCCATGACATACACTCCTCTGTATTTATTTCCTCCCATTCTGTAAATTTCCCCATCTGCAAAGCATCTGATGAAGTGGGATTTTCTCCCATAAAAGCTCATGCAATAAAGAAATTTCTTAGTCTTTAAGTGCCACAGGACTGCTTGTTTGTTTTATCCTCAGCTGTGAAGACCAATGGAAAGAATTCATCTAGTTTCTCCACAATGTGCATATTTATTTTGTTCAAATTTCAAAAATTATAGGCATATATGTAAAAACCTATTTTACCCTGTTGTAATGCTGTCTGTTTTTTCTGTTGAAAAGGTTTTCCATACTTTGTGTCTCCATGATACTAATTTCAGGGAATCTGTCCTTTTTTTAAAATGAGCTATACATTTCAAGTGCGAGTTACACACAGGAGTACATTAGAGAGAGACACCCAATCAAAAATAGGTAGAAAAGGTTTTAAAAATTGAGGAGTGCAGCGGATCTGGCTGTCCCCATTGAAATTAGCATTAGTCACAAATGCTCAGTACTGCTCAGGATGAGACCAGTTGGGAATGGACTTTTAAAAATATAAATTAAACAGATTACAGCTTGACATCAGACTGTTCAGATCCCCGACCCCCCACCCCCACAAATAACTGACCTAATCATGACATGGCCCTGCCACTTTACTTAACATCAAACAATATTGTATTGGCATTCTCAAAAAGGCTGACGACTTAAAACCCACAGAGACTTTGGTGTCTTTCACATCTGGAGTCAGCGCCCATTAACCACTCACATGCACTGGCAAGGCAACTTGAAGTATGTCAAAGGGTGGCAGGCTGCCACTTTTCATAAGCAATAAATATTAAACAAAGTAAATCAAACAGTTGGTATTCTGCATATGTGGGCTGGACAAATACATCTGTGGAAAGGACAGGGCCAGATTCAGTGGCAGTCAACCCAGGTGATCACTTTGGATGGTGGTTTTGTTGTTAGAAACAAAAGGAAAAACAGAATGTTTGAAATAAAATGTTTCATATATTTCATATTTGGGTTCATTTTTCACTATCCTAAAGTGCTCTGAAACTTTAGAACCTCATGGAATCTCACAGAAACTGTCATACTTTCTGAAAATCACATTATCCTCATCCTTATTTAACTTGTCACCTACTCCAACACTATTTAACACTTGCCCACCGAAGTTTGATGCACAGTTCAAATTCTTGATGTTAGTATATTTCAGTTATTGCTAAAATTAAAAAGCTTCTATAAGCTAAACTAAGAAAAAATGATTTTTAAATTTGCTTATATAGCATGATTTACAGATCTTAGCATGCAAACTTATTTCATACGACCGGTATAAATCGTGCATGCATATCATGCAAAGTCATGAAATGGACCAGAAATGCACTAACAAATAAGGTATTCAAAAGCTAAGAAATAGAAGGGCACAGTTCTAAAGATGCTCCTTGCCTGGGTGCTGTTCAGTAGGGCAGAGGTCTCAAATACATACCCACAGGCCACATGCAGCCCCTAAAGCTATTTCTTGCAGCCTGTGATGATAGTATTGTTAACATTATTTGCACTATTTTGTATTACAAGGTTTCAGTGGTGCGGCCCTCAGGCTAACGTACTAGTCCTCATGTGGCCCTCATGGTGATTTGAGTTTGAGACCCTTGGTGTAGGGCCAGCCCCAGGAAAGGATAATATACTATTTTATGAGCCAAATTAATTTATAGATCCTCTTTGCTGCAAGGTCTTCCAACACATGACCAAATGGTGTGCTACGTGTCATATTTTTCCAGTTCAACAGCTATTAGAATGAAATAAAAAGAAGCTGTTCAGGAAGAACCGCCTCTGCAGCAAGTATTTAACAAACATGGTCACTGCTACAAGGAGAAGTGTAGGGGAAAAGTCATTACAATAAGGTGTCCCTTTACATCTACTGTAATTTTGAGAGCTCAGTTTACTTCAAAAGGACAGAAACAGGCACTGCCAATAACTTTAAACAAAACCAAGCATAATAGGACTCTGATCTTGGCAGAGAATTTTCAATGTTATTACAATAGAAAGATCACACAGAAATTTGAGTTAAATGTATGAACGGTTATAGTGGGTAAACAGATTGCTGGAGAGATGCTGAGTGGAAAAAAGTCCATTCACCCTACTGAATATGACTGGATTTACTTCTTTAGGACATCAGTCTGTGCAGAGTGAAGGACTAGGCAAGAGTCTTCATACTAAAGAAGGTCTCAGCTGTAAAGCTTGGATCCTTTTGGGGCTTGCAGGTTGCCTGAAGTTCTGAGGAATTTGGTTTGGGTGATTAAGAGATATGGGTCATTCACGAAATCTGAATCCAGATCAAAGTACTTTCAGAACAAGCTTATCTGCACTTAAAGAACACTACCATGAAATTATAACAGCTAATAGTCTCAATAACTTCTTTATAGAGGTGAGGATATGCTTACTGTACCATGGTCCATGATAAATCCTGGCCAAAGATGATTTAGGACTCAACTTTCAATGCCTATGTAACCTTCAGGTAGGCTAGAATTTATGTAATTGCCCTTCTCCAGTGCCTTGAAAGAAAAAAATCCCAACTGCTGCAGAGAGGCAGCTAGAGACCCAGGATTCAGTCTTCAAAGGACTCATAGCAAACACTGTTCAGAGATACCTTCCCCACTTCAAATGCTCCTAAGAACCAAAGTAATAATGCACTTTATTAACCACTAACAAATCTTTTAATGAAAAAAAGAACTACTCTATACTTATAATATGCTGTGGTTATCTGGTAAAACCACATTCACCACGTCACAGCTTCCTTTTCCACAACACAGAAACAAGAAAAACAAAATGAAGTTAAATAAAACAGTCCCCACAGAAACACTGTGAGAAAGAAACCCAAGAGTTCTCAAATATTAGATGGAGTTAGCTGCTGCTTTGGTTGCAGGAATCTCCAATAGAAATCCACGTATACAGCTCTTCCTCTACTGGAACCAGCACCATCCAGTCAGCTTACTGGTTAACCAGCCCTCAGTCACATATACACGTGAAGAAACTCTGCTGAAAAAGGCTTGAGTAGGAAGCAACACATCTTGTGCTACGTCTACATCACCAGTTGGACTTGCTAGTCTGAACTAAAGAAGTCCAAAGTTTAGCCCAAACTAACCTTGAGCTAGTTTGAACTAACCATGTTTTTTTTTTTTTAGTTCGAACTAGCCACGTGTTCTAGTTTGAACTGAAGTTTTAGAAAGCACGGCTAGTTCAAAATAATGGCTTAGTTCAAACTTTAAGTTTGGACTAAGCCTTAGTCCAAGTCTCACCTGTGCCTAGTTTGACTAAAAGTTCAGACTAAGTGTGGAAGTCTGGACTACCCACTGGGTCTTACTAGTTTGAGCTAAGCTTTTTCTAGTTCGAACTAGGCAAAGCCTAGCATAGTCATGGACTAAATTACTCCAGACTAAGATTCCTTAATCTGGACTAATTTGCCAATGTAGACGTAGCCTTGCTCCTGGCTCAGCTTCTCCCAATCACACACTGAGCACATTGGCTCTTCTCATGCAACACTGCCCTTTGGTTCCTGCTCTCATAGCATCTGGCCACCACTGCAGCAGCAGGAAACCTTGTGGAGCATGCTCAAAGCTACCACACTTATCTCCCAGGAATTTTTAGCCCCGGGCAGCTAAATCTACCCAGCAACAACCACCCAGCCTCAAGAGATCCCCTAAAGAGAGACAGTCCTCAATAAGGCATATGGGTTACACCTAGAACTCTTCTATGCAAAAAATAGAAGTTAAAAAGCCTTCCAACTATTGACATGACATAAAGTGACAATTCTGATGTAAGGCAAGGTATCTGAGGACTCTCCAACAAGACCACAGAAAAATAGCTGCACATTTTACTCAGCAACAAACAGACCTCTGAATCACCTCTGAAACAGACAATAATAATTTTTTTTTAAACTGATACTGTTTTAATCATATTCATACAATGTAGACCCCTCAGCCCCTCACGGCAAGGTAATTTGGACAGTTTGTAAATAACAGTAATTAGCCATCTGCTAACACTGTCACTGAGCACAGAGGTGCTCTCTCTCCTACTGAGTGCAATAAAATTAGATCAGGAAATTAACTCATGTCATTGGAACTGAAGAGAAAATACTTAAGTGCTAAGGAAATTCTGAGTATATATGACAATTTGAACAATGAACAAGGAGTAGGTTCTCATGGTACAGCTGGTCTCTTTTTCCTTCTTTTTTTAAAGAGATTAAACTGTAACTTTCCATGGGAATGAAAAGGATGGAATTCTGGTCAAAATGAGAGGGGAAAAGAAAAAGAAAAAGACAATGTGCCCAGAATGGCCTGTAGGCTGTTCTCTTCAAGGCTGTGAACCTACCATAGCCTACTCTTGAGCTCCAATCCAACTTAGAACCAAATCTGAGGGAGAATCGTATCTAAAGAACTAAAACGGCCCCCTTTATAGTAGCACTTGAGCTCTTCACTGGCTAGTGTATTTAGCCTCACACACCCCTTTGAGGTAGGATGTGTTATCCTTACTTTACCTGTGGTGACCTGAGGCACAGAGAAGCTGACAGATTTGTCCAAAATCACAAAGGAAGCCTATCAGAGAGCAGGGAACTGAATCCAGGTTTTGTAAGTCCCAGGCTACCACCTTAACCCCTGTACTATCCTCCCTCCTCTCTTGGATCCCTCTGAGCCAGTTCTAGAGAAAAGCCTCTTGCCTACCTGGCAGGTGTACAGGAAAAAGCTAGTAGGAGGAAGCTGCAACTGCAGCCACCTCTATTCTGCAGAGCGGATCAGCAGGGAAGACCACACAGTGCTGTGCTAAACAGCGACTTCGCACTGCTCTCTTCCCTTCCCTTCCAGTTGGGGGCTTGAAGGTTGACAGAGAAGAAACATTCATCACAGCCTTCCATGCAAGATGACAGTTCTGGAGCCTGATGCCTTACTAGCCCTCTTGAACACTGCACACAATTCCAGTGATAGGCATTGCCAGCCAGAAGCTCAGGTGGCCTAATGTGGCTCTTTATAGCAAGGCCAGATTAAGGGGCGCCCTGGGCCCCAGGCTCCCCACCATGGCAACCTGCAGGCGGATCAGTGCTGGGAGTGGCCCTGGAGTCAGAGTCCACTCTCTGCACCTTGCCCATAATCCATCTGGTCTGCCCCCAGGGGCAGGGCTGGCTGCCTGGTTTGTGCTGCAGCCCTCCAGAGAGGCCATGCTGGGGGCTAGCTGGTCCCACCCCAGAGCAGAGCAAACATGCTTTTGGGAACTAAAGCCTGGATGGAGCTACTATAAGATGGGTGAACAACAGCTTGGATAACTGTTCTGAGAGAGTAGTTATCAATGGTTCACTGTCATGCTCAAAAGACTATAAGAAGTGGGGTACTGCAGGGATTGGTTCTGGGTCCAGTTTTGTTCAATATTTTCATCAGTGATTTAGATTATGGCATAGAGAGTACACTTACTAAGTTTGCCACTGATTCCAAGCTGGGAGGCATTACAAGTGCTTTGGAGGATAGGATTATGATTCAAAATGATTTGGATAAACTGGTGAAATGGTCTGAAGTAAAGAGAATGAAATTCAATAAAGACAAGTGCAAGGTACTCCACTTAGGAAAGAACAATCCATTGCACATATACAAAATGGGGAATGACTGCCTAGGAAGGAGTACTGAAGAAAGGGATCTGGGTGTCCTAGTGGACCACAAGCTAAATACGAGTCAACAGTGTAACCCTGTTGCAAAAAAAAGCAAACACCATTCTGGGATTATTAACAAGACAATTGCAAAACAGACATGATTAGGCCTCAGTTGGAGTATTCTGTCCAGCTCTAGGCACCTCAATTCAGGAAAGATGTGGACAAATTGGAGAAAGTCCACAGAAGAGCAACATGAATGATTAGTGGTCTGGAACACTTGACATATGAGGGAAGATTGAACGAGCTGGATTTGTTTAGTCTAGAAAAAAGGAGATATGATAATAGTTTTCAAGTACCTAAGTGGTTGTCACAAGGAGGAGGGAGAAAGCTTGTTCTCCTGAACCACTGATGATAGGATAGGAAGCAAGGGGCTTAAATTACAGCAAGGGAGGTTTAGGTTGGACATTAGGAAAAAATTCCTAACTGTCAGGGATAATAAACCACTGGAATAAGTTGCCTAGGCAGGTTGTGGAATCTCCATCATTGGAAGTGTTTAAAAGCAGGTTAGACAAGCACCTGTTAGGGATGGTTTAAGAAGGTACTTAGTCCTGCCATGAGTCTAGGGGACTGAACTCGATGACCTCTCATGGCCCCTTCTAGTTTCCATGATTCTGTCCTCTGGTCTGCCCTGCCCCAGCAGCAGACCAGCCAGCCCAGTGTGGAGCAGGAGCGCTGAAGAACCTGGTCTGGGCCTCCATGTCCCCACTCCAGTGCTAGCATGGCTTGGGGGGAGCAGCAGCTCGATCATGCAGAGGCCTTAGGGGCTGGGGCTGGAGCTGAAGCTTCAGTCCTGATAGATCCTGCATCGATCCAGCCCTGATTTATAGATAAACAGCACAAAACTGATCTGCTGTACCTTGGTTTGAGCCACTGTATTGACCTTCAGTTGTCTCCTCCAGCTGGAATGCAGAATCCCCGTCATCATTCTCTTTCTTTTCAGAACTCAACAAAAAGAGCCTACACTTCCAACACAGGGCAATTCCTTGCAACAGTTAGTGTCAGAATCCTTCCCATACCGAGAGATGTCACTTATAGCACAAACAAGTCTCCCCTCCACCCCCATCTATCCTAAATTGCTCTCTGCCTGTGCTCCATGGTGCTGAATCCCATACATTTTCCCTCTGAGTCCTGGTTGATAGAAGAATTGTTTCGGTCCCTTAGGCATGCTGTCAATGGGCAGCCAGAGTATCAATATGAGCATAATAGTTAAATATGCCTTAAATAAATCAAGAATATCTCTCTGTGGATTTTGCAGTGGACACTGACACTTGTCCCAGCAGCTCTTGTAAATGAAGCTCTCTAGCTCTGCTAGAATGCATCATACATTGAAATATACAGAGCCAGATCCTCATTTACTGAAGTCAGTATGCACCAGCTGAAGTTAAGTTAGTTACATCAGTTTATGCCAAATGAGGACCTTGCTCTATATATACACAGGCTTTCTCCCCCCGCCCTCTCAAAGCGGCATCTCCAGCAACATACTGTAAAAGCTAAACTTAGGCAACTTTTTCAGCCCTTGCTCAAAGAAGTTGCCTGGTTTACTTTTTTCAGTCAAGAAGCTCAAAGTACTTTCACAAACTTTGATTAATTAAGTCTTACAGAAGCCCTGGATAAGCATCGTCACCTCTATTATGAGTGCTGATCACAATCTCTCTGACAATGTTTTCTCATCAGAAAATTAGGTCACATCAGAAACACTGTTTTAAACAGAAAATGCTTTTAGCAAGTTTACCTTTTCTGAAACTTTTTCAAAACAAAAATCAGAGATGCTACTCTCTCCCCAAGGAATTCAGTTTGCCATTTCAAAACTGTGAAATTTCCCCCACTTTTCACCTACATTCCAATCGTACTTTCCACATATACTTTGTTTGTTACTATTTTCCAAATGTTGACAGCTGGGAAGCTACCCAAGAATGTAAAGCCTCGCTTAACACTTAAAAGTGAACGTATCACTTTGAAAAAAAAATATTTCTACCTTCCCTTCTTGCACATTTTCTGTTTCTCAACTAGAAGAAGTTGGGAAAATGCATTAAATGTGTAGAGAAGTGGGAGGAAAAAGACCCATGTTCCCCCATTTCCAAAACTAGAATTTTACAATAGAAAAAATTTTTAAATGGTATTATAGCCATGAAAACATTCACAGAAAAAAAAAACACACACACCAGCTTTTCAACTTGATCCACCCATTACATAGATGCATAAATGGATTCCTGGTAAGATTAGATAACGCATTCCAAATGACACAGTAAATCAGCATAGAGTCAAGAAGAGAACCTGAGCATCCTGTTCATTTGAAATAAGTACAGTCTTTGAACTGATGATTTAAAAATTAACAACTGATGCTTAAAATGAATTGACATTGTCTTGTGTGGTTTTTTTTTGTTTTGTTTTTTTAAGAATCCATCCTCCTTAGTGCTTTGCTTTTCTAAATGCCGAAAGCCAGGTCCTTTAAGGTGAGACCCTATGAGCTGCAGAGCAGAGAGACAGGCAGCATAAGCCAGCTAAGAGCTACTGAGAACCACGACAGTTGACACATTCTGAAGGGGTAGCCATGTTAGTCTAGTTCAGTAAAACAAACATGGCAGCACTCTTAGTTTGCTTTAGCACAGTATAATTTTTAGCCTTTTATTGACCTCATTTGATTGCTCTCAAAGTGGTATAGCACTAAAACATTGTTCCATCACCATGGGATATGGCACTCATGAGTGACATTGCTGAACAAGAAAAGAATTAATTACTACCAGGCTCAGATTAAATGACATGTAATGATATCAATTATCTAAGAGACAAGGAGGGTGAAGTAAAATCTTTCATTAGACATACTTTTGTTGGGGGGAATCAAAGCTTTGAACTTACATCAGTGCTCTTCTTCAGGTCGGCTCTGTGGAAGCTGAAAAGCTTCTCTCTTTCAGCAACAGATGTTGGTCCAATAAAAGATATTATTTGATCCTATCTTGTCTCTCTAAAATCCTACAATAACACTGGCTATTACCTGAGGAATATTTCATGTGTTCATCTTTCTCCTACATAGTTAAAACACACCAGGGTTAAGGTTTCATTACAAGATTGGCCCTAAAATAAGGTGTCAACAGTATGAAAGCTACCATACAAGAAAAATGTAAGTGTCATAGCCATGGGAAAGAGGGTTCATTAGGGTCAGAGTATCCAAGAGTGTGGTAGATGGTTTGTATACACAAACACTAAGGTGGGGTATGGGACCTGACGCTATTTACCTAACTGTAAAGAAAGTTTCTTTCATTTGCAAAGAGAATGATGTAAAAATGTAATCAGCTTTTTACGTCTCCTAGAACAAGAGTACCACTACATGCAACCCTAAGCAAGATGTGGGGTTTAAACTGAGCCATCCTAGGAGTAGCATCAGAAGTCAGTTTTCCCCTTGTATCTTTCTTGTCATCAGGTGCAAGGGGGTAGGACTTTTCTGCCATCCTATATCAGTAGTAAAGTATTACCTCCAATCCACACAGGTGCCCCAAGGCTTCTTATTGTCTGCCTCGCCTCTGACACTCCTCACCCACCTGCTCTGTGGAAGGAGTAGGCATATGCTTAGCCTCACTTCCGCATACCAGATCCCAAAGTTGAGTAGTGCATATAAAAGCATGTGGGGGAGGGAGCCAGAAGGTTCTCACTCCTTGCAAGGGTGAAGCAATCTTTTCCACTGGAATAATGCAGAAGAGGCAATGCTTTGCCAATCTTTGAGGGACCAGGGAGAATGTGAATTGGCCTGTTACAAGACCAAAATGAATGCAGTTGCATAATATAGGACTCTCTCAGGACACCTGCTCCTTATAGTCTGCAGCAACACAACAGAAAATTATATCCACCAAAGAAAAGCACTCTGGACTCTGAATTCACTTCCTCCTGAGTCAACTAGAGTAGTGGTTTTCAAACTTTTTTCTCAGGACCCGGTTGAAAAAAAAAAATTGTTTGTGCCCATGACCAAACAATAACATCTTTGAGCAAAGTATTCCAGTCTTTTGATGGTGGCAGCAGGGGGCACTGCAACCCAGTACTAGATCCCAGCCCATGGTTTATAAACCACTGAATTAGGTGATACGAGCACAAACTCCATATAGGAAGTAGTTACCATTGGAAAACCAAAGATAAACACAACATATTGAGTGACAACCCAGTTCTTCAGCATGATTACACCAGAACCCACAGTCACTCACAGGAATGGGACAATTTTTTCAGGTTCTGCTACAGATCTCTTACATGACCCTGGGCAAGATATTTAATCTCTGTGCCTTAATTTCTCCATTTACAAAATAGATTGTTAAAGAGTATTTAGATTTTGCCCTCTTCAGCAGCGTAGGGCCTAAGTAACTGAGATGGCAAAGTCATATTTTCAAACGTAGCTTAAATATTGATTAGTAAGACTTAGGCAACCTCAAATCTAGCATTTTCTAACTTTTGAGGGCTGGACTTTCAAATGTTAATGTTCTTTTAATGTACACTTGTGTGCATAGCTATAAAAACACAATGTATGCTATTAACTTGCATTTATGGATTTGACT
Organism: Podocnemis expansa; assembly: GCA_007922195.1. NCBI lineage: Eukaryota > Metazoa > Chordata > Testudines > Podocnemididae > Podocnemis > Podocnemis expansa. Next base: position 4,321,121 of record ML682040.1, read on the forward strand.
CTGGGCTATAGAAAACTCCCATTTAATGCAGATATTCTGTTAGCTCCAGGTGGTATGTAGGGGAAAGAAACCTTACATTCTTATCTGAATCTAGACAGCCCAGTTTTCAAACTTGCCTAACATTAGGCACCACAATTTTAAAATTCCTACATAGGAACTAGGAGTTGGGCACCTATATCCCACTGAAATTCAATGAGAAGTAGGCACCTAACTTCCTGAAATTGCTTAAAAATCCCAGCCCCTAAATCAGTATTTAGGCACGTAAACATAGATGCTAACCCTTAAGCAACCACATTTGAAAATGGGGTGCTGAATAAGCCATATAATGTAGGCAGCTGAATAAGTTTGAGAGTAAGAGTGGGATAGCTCTTTTTCCCCCCAAGCTGTAAATATCTGCTATACCAGCCATTATGGAGGCTGAGTTTCAAAAACTGTTTTCTTACCATCTTCAAGAAAGGGAAAAGGGAGGATCCGGGGAATTACAGACCTGTCAGCCTCACCTCAATCCCTGGAAAAATTATGGAGCAGATTCTCAAAGAATCCATCCTCAAACACTTAGAGGAAAATAAAGTGATCAGGAACAGTCAGCAAGGATTCACCAAGGGTAAATCATGCCTGACCACTCTCATTTCCTTCTATGATCAAATGACTGGTTTTCTGGATGCAGGAAGAACCGTTGATGTTATCTACCTTGATTTTAGCAAGGCTTTTGATACAGTTTCCCACAGCATTCTCATTGGCAATTTAAGGAAGTATGGGTTGGATAGGTGGACTATAGGGTGGATAGAAAACTGCCTAGATCAACAGTTTCAGCGTGTAGGAATCAATGGTTCCATGTCTAGCTGGCAACCAGTAACGAGTGGTGTGCCCCAGGGATCGGTCCTGGGGCCTGTTCTGTTCAACATTTTCATCAATGATCTGGATGATGGAATAGACTGCACTCTCAGTAAATTTGCAGATGACACCAAGCTGTGGGGGACCAGTAGACACGTTGGAGGGCAAGGACAGGATTCAAGGAGACCTAGATAAATTGGAAGAGTGGACCAATAGAAATCTTATGAGGTTCAGGACAAGTGTAAAATCCTACACTTGGGACGGAAAAACCCCATGCACCGCTATAGGCTGGGGAACATTCAGCTAAGTAGCAGCAGTGTAGAAAAGGACCTGGGGGTCATGGTGGATGGGAAGCTGCATATGAGTCAGCAGTGTGCTCTTGCTGCCAAAAAGGCCAATGGCATACTGGGCTGCATCAAAGGAAGTATTACCAGCAGATCAAGGGATGTGATCATTCCCCTCTATTCTGCACTGGTGAGGCCACATCTAGAATACTGTGTCCAGTTTTGGGCTCCCCACTACAAAAAGGACAGGGACATGCTACAGAGAGTCCAGTGGAGGGCAACCAAAATGATTAAAGGGCTGGAGCACAAGCCCTATGAGGAAAGACTGAAAGCATTAGGCTTATTCAGCCTGCAGAAGAGAAGATTGAGGGGGGATTTGATAGCAACCTTCAACTACTTGAAGGGATGCTCCAAGGAGGAGGGAGCTCGAATTCTCAGTAGTAACGGAGGACGGAACGAGGACCAATGGTCTCAAGTTGTGGTTAGGGAAGTCGAGGCTGGATATTGGAAAAAACTTTTTTACTAGGTGAGTGGTGAAGCCTTGGAATGAGCTGCCGAGGGAGGTGGTGGAGTCTCCATCTTTGGAGGTGTTTAAGGCCCGGCTGGACAAAACCATGGCTGGGATGGTTTAGTGGGAGTGGTCCTGCCTCTGGCAGGGGGTTGGACTAGATGACCTCATGAGGTCCCTTCCAACCCTATGATTCTATGATTAAGTTCTACTATAAATTATGACCCCTGTGAAGTCAACACCTATGAAAATCTCTCTATTATGCTGAAAACTTATGTTGTGTCAGCTAAGGTGGCAATGACAAAGATCTATTCACACTGCAGAGCATTCTGACAACTCTACCTTTCTCCAGTGTGCCTGCTTCCCCAGAGCAGAGATCTCAGATGTGCTTGCAGTAGCTTTAATCATTTCTGAGGAAGGAGACATAGCAAAAGTCAGAGGTTGGGGAAAACAGTTTGTCAATATTATCTTTAACAGGAACAGATCCTTGTCACTGCCACTCAAGTTAAAAATAAAGTGATGCTGTTTCAGTGCAATAAGACACTTATGTTTGTCTTATCCAATTCATACTATTCCATTTTCTTTATACATGCAATACTACAGGAAATCTACATGAGGCTGCCCAGCAGGGGCATTGCTGATGCTGGGCACCCAAGGCATGTGCCCTGAATCCTGGTGCCGGTGCCCCAGGTCTGGCGGGACCCACCACTCCCAGTCTCTGGCCCGATTGGGCCGGAGATCTGGGGCCCAGCTGCCTGCGGCCGCAGCAGCCCTATCCCCAGCCAGGGATCTGGAGCCCAGCCCGCCCATAACCGCAGCAGCCCCATCCCCAGCTATGGATCCGGGGCTCAGCCACCCGCAGCCACAGAGGCCACTTGTGGCCCCGGCCGGGGATCTGGGGCTCAGCCGCCCGCAGCAGCAGTGGCCGCTCTGGCCCCGTCCCCAGCCAGGGATGTGGGGCCCAGCTGCCCACAGACACTCCCGGCCCCGGCCCCGGCCCCAACTAGGGATGCGGGGCCCAGCCACCCGTGGCGGCATGCAGCAGCTTCCAGCCCTGTCCCCGGCCAGGGAGTGTGGCCTGCGGGCTGGGGGCAGCGACACCCCTGCTGCACAGAACATGTTTCTCTCCATTTATCTAGTGCTTCTGACTGTCTTGATTCTGCTGTTTGGGTAACTCAGCCATCAGACATAATGGTTATGTCTATACTAGAAAAAGTGAGGTTGAATTTGTTAATTTGAACTAATAAGTTTAGTTTGAACTAAACTTGGCCTTAAGTCAAATTTATAAAGTGGACTAAGTCAACAAAGTTAAGTGAACTTAGTCCTCTTTGTTAATTCAACCTAACTGCCCTTCATTCAACATTAATAGAGTCAAATTAAGGGTTAATCCAGGTCTACACTGTCCTTAGTTCACACTAAGGACTCAAATTAAGGCTTAGTTTGAACTAACAGGTGATTCTTATTAATTTAAATTAAGCTTTCAGTCAAATTAAGGAATTTTCTAATTTGACTTAATGAAAGTCTAGTGAAGACAGGGAAGGGTCATCACTAGCACTGGGCTTTCAGGGCTTGAGCCCTGAGTCCCAGCACCCAAGACCCTGGTCTGCCACCAGGCCACCCATAGTGGTAGCTGTAGTGGTAGTGCACTTATGGGGCTTGAGCCCTGAGCCCCAGCGTCCTGAGACTCCGGTCTTTTCCTGGGCCAGTGGCACTTCTGAGACATGGACCAATTTAATTTGAATTAAGCCTCCTTAATTCAACCTAAATTGTCAGTGTAGACATCGCCAACCTTCCCCTCTCTCCTGGGCTCCTTCCTGACTGGTGTCTTTTAATTACATACCTATTATTTCTGGTGGTATCATATATTCAGATTGCACATGATTTGAAACAAAGGGACAGTTTTCTTGGGTGTTTTTATAGACTTTGGGAGTTGATCAAAACCTGATTCCAGATCCCAATCCAAATTTTGCAAGCAGCCCCATGTGAGCCCTGAAAGGGCACAGGAGCAGGAAAAGAGGGGTCATGCCATGAGCTGTGTTTGTGCACACTGATTTTCAATTGGATTTGTGCCAAACTGCCCTAGGCCTCTTTGAAAAATCCCAAGTCAAGACAAAGTATGAGATAAAATACTATTACCCCCATTGTATAGTCAGTGATCATAGGTGCAAGAGATTAAGTGGCATGCTCAAGGGACACAGAAACTCTTACCGTAGATCTGGGTTCAATTCCCAGATCTGAGTACCAGGCTAGTCACATAAACATTGATTAACAAACAACACTTTGGGTAGTTCAAGTGTATATTGAAAGAATAGTGTAAAATGTGTACTTTTTTATTGCATTATCACTTAACTCATAAATTGAATAAATAAATATAAATACAGACTTCCACCACTTAAAAAACAAACAAACAAAGAAAAAAGATCAGCATCAAAGGCAAGATTGGATTTTGGATATAAAAATGGTTATGATAGTGGCTTAACTAGCTGTGTGTGTTTGTCTCACATCACTCAGCAGGTATATCGGCAAGCAGATAAACAAACATGTTTGTTTAGCATAATTAAGGAAGCCTGCATTTGTTGACCCCATCATTCTGTATTTGCCGTAGTTATTCCCCTTGTAGCCTATCATCCACATTTTTGATTCAGAGAATAATTAAATTTCTCTTGGGATTTGTCATGACTTTACTCTTCAAAACAATTGATCTCTGTCTCATCTACAGGTTAATTCATATTAGAACTGTCATTAACTCTGCCATTTTAAATGCTATATATAGTACAATGGACAAAATGCAAACTTCCCTTTGTAGTGAACTACCTGTCATCCTATGTAAATATCACTTATAAGACATTTGCTGTAAGTTAACCCTTTAAATAAAGCTGAGTTCAAAATGTATTCTCCCACCAAAATCTCAAATATTAACTGCTCTGAGAGGATGCACAAGTCAAACTGGCCAGACCAAGGACTTACCTACACTTTTTTTTCATCCCTTGAACCACACCAAATTAGAACCTTTTAAAGGTTTTCTACCTAGCTAATTATGGTTCCTCTTTGGTAGGGGAGAGTCTCTATTTTAGGTCCCACTATATATGTGCTCTCTGATCTGGAACTTTCCTAGTAGTTGTGTTTAAACATGCAGAGCATATCCTGAAAAGCCCAAATCACATAGGCTATGGGAGTTCCAAATTGTTCTGGAAAGTCACTAAACAAAGCATTAAACCTGGTGTTCAGATACCATGACACAGAAGCAGAAGTTGGATGGATCTCTGTAGCTGCACATATGAAATGTGTGGCTTAAAAAGTTCCAAAGCTATTTTCCTCTGTAGAAAAGGAAAAAGGAAATCTTCTCTGAATTTATCACATGAGCTTTCATGTGAGAAAAATCCCACTTTGCTAGGCGTTTTGAAGGGGGAACTTTCTGTTATGTTCCTCCGTTGTCAAAGCATCTGATGAAGTGGGATTTTCTCCCATGGAAGCTCATGAAATAAATAGGTTTGATAATCTTTTAAAAATACCACAGGACTCCTTGTTCTGCTGAACTAAACTAATGCAGCTAGCCTTTTGAAATCCTCTCTGAATACTTCAGCGAAAGAAAGGGTAAGACCTTCTTTGATGAATCCTTGTAATAAGGCAGCTGGGAAAGGAAGACAATAGACAATTCTCTCGTGACTGAGGCTGGTCCTCTAAACACTAAATCGCTTATAATCTACAGTTACATCATACATCATGCCCATTCTATAGATGTAAAACTGCCAGATTAAGCTATTTGCCATGGTTTTATTCGTAGTCTGACAGAATCCTAGACCTCCTGTATTCCAGTCACGTATAGCATCTTTTACATATGGAAAAGTGGTTGGGTTCCACAGATCTATGTAAATCAGATTGTCATAGGGTTTTAGCATGTCCAGAAAGGGTTAACCCCATCTGTCCAGTGTGGGGTTGATATGCCTTATCACACAGCTGTCAAAATTCCCTGCTCAGTCAAGCTGTTACAATCAGGAGCTCTGGATCCTTCATTGAGACAAAGGGAAAAAGCAGCCTCTATCAACAGTCCAAGCAGCCACACTGTAATACGGCCTCTCACCCTCCCAAGGGGGAAGGCTGGCCAAGCGCGGTCTCTCACCCCTTGTGGGGTCAGACCCCCAAGTCTCTAGCCCTTGGTAAGGCAATTTACAAAACCTCTGGACCTTCCTAGAGAGGGGCTGCCAAGTCTCTGGCCCCTTGGCAGGGCAAAGTCACAGAAAGCCTCCAGCCCTTTGTAGGGTGGGCTACCAAGTCTCTAGCCCCTTGGCAGGGCAAAGTTCCCAACAAAGTCTTTTGGATATGGGGGATGAGGAATGGTAGCATCAATGCTAGGGTTCACAAGTGGTGAGGGCACTTTGGGTAGGAGAAGGGATCAGTGGAGGAGTAGGGTCACACAGCTCCACTGTGTCCCAGCCCAGGTCCCTGGAAGAGCCCCAAGGCTTTTGTGGAGGGGTCAGCGGGGTCCTGGCCACAACATGCTAACCCTGAGGCGTGGTTCACAGCCGAGGGTTGAGACCCACACTCCCCTGGGTCTCTCTTGGACCAATGTCCCCGCAGCGTCTCATCCGCTGGCTCCTGAGAGTAGTCACCCAGGGGCCGGTTGTAGAATCCCTCCATCTCAGAGGGCGGTGGCAGGTCGGGGAGTCCCTCAGGTTCTTCTGCCAGGGGTAGCTCCTCCAAGTCGCGGGAAGAGGACAGAGGCTCGGGGTCCTCAGCAGCCAGAGGTAGCTCCTCCAAGTTGCAAGAGGTGGGTCGAGACTCGGGGTCCCCAGTAGGAGATGACTCAGGACCACTTGCAGGCCCCCCAACTAGCAGCTCCTCCTGTGGATTTGGGGCAGCCCAGGGCTTGGGCAGTGGCTCCCAGTCCCTGGCCGCAGGTGGCTCCTGTCAGACAGTAGGGCCCGGGTCCATAGGCCAGAGCATAGCTTCCCCACGGGGTGGCCCAGGGTAAGGAGGGAGCAGAGCTGCATCTTTCCCCTTCAGTGGCTTGGCTTGAACTGAGCTGGCTGCCTTCCCTCTTATACTTCCTGTCCCACCCCTCTGCTTCCGGCCTGATTGAAGGCCACTCCTGGCTCTGCCCCCTTGCAGTCAGGTGGATCTTTCCGGGCTATTTGCGAGGGGCCTTGCCTTCCTGTTACACACACCTACCGACAAACACCAGGTGGGGCAAGGGGAACCCAGGCCTACTCTACTCCAGTAGGTTTCAAACCATTGACCTACCTATTAAGGGTTCACACGTTAGCTCTTAACATGTTCCTTCAGCACATTTTCTACCACAAAACAATCTTGGGCATCTCTTCAACTAGCCGTAAATTGGCATCCCCATCAGTCTCCACAAATGGCTGGCCCTCTGCAGTGTATTCAAGATCCATATCCTTGCTAGTCCGGAGGGTTGGTGCTTCTTCTGCAAGAAAGGAGTGTTGTGGCACTTTTAAAGACTAACAAAATTTATTTATTGCATGAACTTTCTTGGGAGAAAATCCCACTTTGTCAGATGGTTGGAAGATGGGGGAACTTACAGAATGAACTGGGATATTTTTCCCCACAAACGCTCAGGTGATAAATAAAATATGTTAGTCTTTAAAAGTGCCACAACACTGCTTGCTTGTTTTGCTAACTAGATTAACACGGCTACCCCTTTGGAACTTGTCAATATGCTAGATAGATACAGACACAGTTTACCTTTAATAACCCTGTAAACACAACATTTCTAACTATCTCATCATCTTCTCTATCTCCTGTAATTTAAGAGCTTAATTCTTACCATGTTCTACTTTATAGCTATTTATGCTACCAACTCTCATGACCTAAAGTTTTTCTGTCATTGCAAATGGATTCAGGTTAGTGCAGAATCCAGTGCATTTGAACTGAAATTTCTCCCGTTTAGATTGCTGGTTCATAACTTTAAATAGAGCTTTGGCAAGAATATCTGAGAAAGTGTTTTTGAAGTGCAGTTGCATTCATTTACTATCTGTGAGGCTCAATCAATACTCCACGGGCTCCCATTCTCAATCTCACCTGTAATTTGATTTTCAATAAAATATAAATTCTGGAAAAGTTTTCTTAGGTAAATAAGTTTGTTGTCTGTTGAATAGATGAATGTAGGTATTCTTTTGTATAATCTTTGTTCTTTTTTTGCATCAGTGGTTCAATATAGCAACAGGCTTGTCATTTGCTATGTCTACTGTATTCTCTTTCATTTATACCTTTGTCACTATTTCTAGTGAACAAGAAATTGATTTGAGCCATGGAGAAATATGTCCAAATTTCCCAAATTGTAAAGGAATACATTAACTGAAGTGCTGTGAAGTTCAATTCATTAAAATAACCAAATCTAGAAATGGAAGACAATATCTGTTATAACATCAAGTTCATCTCTCTGCCCGTGTAAGATTTTTCTCTTCATTTTGTAGAGCTTCATTCAGACTATTGTTTTGTTTCAAGCAGTGAGATGTCCACCACTTCCCTTGGGCATAAAGTCAGCATATTTATGCAGATATTCAGCATACATTTTCACTGTCTTAATTTCCTCTATCATTAGTTTTACCCTTGTGAATCACACTAGATCATTTCTTTCTAGCACTGGCATTTGCACCATCACAGATGATGTCTATGTTCTGTTGCATGAGTCAGGGTTTATCTTTTTAGCTCTTGCAGTACTCTTGGAAGTCAATTTTCAAACTATGGATCACTTTATTGCTCTTCTCTTCCCTTTTTGGGGAATGTAAATGTAAAGTCAATGTAAAAAAAATCCTCATTGCTTCAGATTTCTTTAGTTCAGGCTTTCTAAGGACCCTGCTCTGGGCAATATTGCTCAAAGTGTATTGTCTTCTTTTACACCTCTACCACTTTGCCAATTCAAGCCTAATTTTGTCTTCATTACTCATCTATGTTTCTTGAAATGCTTGCTGTTAAAGCACTCAGAGTTTCTGTATGAGCCACTTAAAAAGTTGTATAGATTTAACATTAATTTCTCCACTTTTGTCTCTTATTAAGTATAATCGTCTCTGAAGTTTGTTTTTATCTTCCAAGCTGAACCTTGTTTCGTAACTTTCTGTCTACATGTCTATTCAATCCCCTTGTTTTATTTCTGTTCTTGATAGTATTTGCAACCCTTCCTAAATCAGGATCAGTATGAAGTAGTCCCTCTTCCAGATCATCACTAAATAAAACACAACCTAACACTATCTTGGAAGGGCAAGCAATCGAAAACAAACTACTTCGGTTCATCAATGTACCTCAAACAGGGTCTTCACTTTGAACAAAAGGATTATGGGGCTAAAATGAAAGTTTCCATGTTCGCTCATTAGCCTCACTGATGAGATAATACTACATTGTCCATTATGGCAGTCTCCTTCTCTCCTACCCCTCCAGCCCATGATTAGGAAATGCAGAGGCCACTAATTCCATGTTACCTAGGTCAACAAAGACACAGCAGATAGGAACAGCTTATTGCAACACCAATCTGAGCTGGATTTGAACCAGCCACCTTGTGGGAACAAATTTAATATGTTACTGCTAATCTCATGAGCAAAATCAACCTCCATTCTTCATTCTATTGTCCCCTACACTCACTGAGTGCCAGGGAGCCTCTCCCCCCCCCCAAGGCATCCTGTGATCCATTACTCAGTATTTTCTAGCTGACTCATTAGCCATTTAAGCATTTAAATTAGTTGAGGATTTTGTTATGTTTACACTGGAATTTTGCAGTTATTTCAGCATGGCACTTTAATAATATGTTCTTTGAACAAATGAAAATGTCATTGCTTTTGTTCATTACATTTTGCTTGTTGTTAGTTAAGACTGCATTGAATCTTTTCTTGTATTACTGTTCATTCCAAACTGAATTATTTTGTCCTCCTCACAGAGTATATAGCATGAATAATCTAATGTCATATGAGCTTAATCCACTGTCCATTGGAGTTAATGGAGAGACTAACATATAAAGCATGAGTCAATGCTCACTAACTAAAAATAATTACATTTTAAAAGCTGAATTTAGTGCTAGTGCGAGGAGCAGTTCTGAGAACAGAAGCCTGTTTTTATCAACGGGACAGGTACAATATGGGCTCAGCAATACAAGGAACTTTGTCAAAGGACTATCTCCGAGGACAGGAAAGGTTTATTCTGTTTTCATGCTCATTTCTATAGCTCTGCAGATCCACGGATATCCACATCTGTGAATGCAGATGCAGATATCCACAGACGCATTGCTGTGGATTGACCCACGGATATGGATTCTATTTTTATCTACCCAAGGTGGATCAATCACTGAGCTGCAGCCTATGATCCAAGTCAGCAGCACAAAAAGGAACAAAGGAAGCACTCCAGCCAATCCCAGCTAAACTCTGGTTGTGGTTTGCCAGTCAGAGTCTCTCAGACTGACAGTCAGCCAGCATGCTGGCCTTTGGTTGACCTCTCTCAGTCGGTATGCTGGCATTTGATTGGCTGATTCCGCACACGGGTCCTGCCGGCTTTTTTCCTTTTCTTGTTTGCAGTTTGCATGCCATGCTGTAAATCAGATTTCCTTGGCCAATGAAATCTCTGATTGACAGCATGGGGCACGAACCACAAACCAGGAAAGGAAAAAATACACAGGACCTGCTTGGGGAATGGGTCAGTCACAGACAAGCATGCTGACTGAGTGAGTCCAAGCTCAGGTGCAGATGTGGCTGTAAATACATAAAAAACTTGGCATGCGGACTGTGGATCGGACAGATACCGACACTGAGTGGATGTGGATCAGATCAGGATCCACATTTTTGTATCTGTGTAGGGCTCTACTCATTTCAGTCCTTGAGGTCACTGCCTCTTTCTTGCAGAGACCAGGCCCCCAGAAGTGTGACGGGGGCAGCCAATTCATTTCACCCTGGATTCACAAGAAGATCAAAGCAAGATACAAGAGTATCTAATTTAGCTTCACAATAAAAGTACCTCCATGTTGGAGATGGGTAAAGAGTGTCATGGAATGGTTAACGCCAGAGTAACAGTTAAAAACCAAGAAAATAAAACCATTTTTCCTCTAAACAAATTCTCTATCAAGTTATTAAATATTTCTTCAGGACAGTGGTAGAAATATGAGGACAAAATGTTGTGAAAAATATAGTAAAAATATGGGTCCCTTTATTGTGTAACTTAATTTTGAGAAAATTCTTAACATTTTGCAATTTGAAAGAAAGAACATTGACATGCTCTCCCAAAGATCCATACAGTCACAGAGCTGAAAGCGTGACCCTGAAGTTCTCACTTCTAGTTTTTTTTTCCTCTAACACCAGAGCAGATTGGATTGCTAGCCAATCAGAATGGATTCACATTGCTAACAAAGGGGGGGAGCTTTCCATGGCACCTTAGGAGCCCATTTTGGGACATGGGCTCCCAAGCTCCACATATACTTTTCAAAGCTTCTCCTACAATATAGACTCATGCTACATTTCTCCACGTCTCCTGTTACCCTCCAATTGAAAGGAGCTCTTTCCGTTATCGTTTTTTCCATTCATTCACTTTGTGCTTGAATTCTGATTTGTGAATCTCTCCTCAGGAATTATACCCTGTTTTACCATAACTTATAGTAACCACATCCTAAAGAATGGCATAGAACACTGAGCTGATGACACCAAGAGTTAAAGTTTTGATGAAAAAATTCCTTAAGCTTCATTTTGTTTTGCACTTCAGTCCCAGAGAAAGAATGTTGTTTTTGTAGGTATTCTTGATCTTATAATTTAAAAGAAAGTGTCTTTTATGCCTTAAAGGGGAACATGTGACATATTTCACTGCAATATTTTTCAAGTTTACATCAAAATAATATGGTTTGATAGCACCAGGGATTGTTATTCTAAAGATGTTGGAGGCCCAGACATGGACAGGCTGAGAAACAAAACAGATTTTTCATGGAGGAGAGGATATGGTGATTAAGTAGCCTTCAGCTCTCACAGGCAATTTAGGCAAGGCTAACCCCGATATTGTTTTAAACCTAATCTCTGTTTAAGTTGAAATCATTGGAGAAGAACATCAGCAACTGTGTTATGCCGAACTCATTTAAAAGCTTTGACATACAGAGCTGCATTAAAATAGTACAAGTTTTGCAGTATTCCTATGCTGGGCAAGAAGGATTTGTAAAGCTTATCTACAAGGCTACAAATGTGAGGATAGTTGCCCTTAATTCTCTGATACAGAGCCACTGAAAGTTTGTTAAATATTTTTCAGAGTTGTCAAAAGTGTGTTAACTTCATATGATGCATATTTCAGACATCCAAGTGATATTCATTTAACATATAGCTTAGGTCATTGAGCATGCGCTAGTTAGCACCAGCATTTTCTCTGCAAGCTTTGATGTTATTTTCCCTCTTTCTTAATACATTCCCCTAGGATTCTCCTCTTTGGCTTTCTAACTGTGATTATCCTAGAGACTTTGTGAGAGAACAGTACCATGGTGGTGGTTGAGCACTAGTTTGAAATGCATGTTGGAGAACAAATGTCATTTTATTTCACTAGAGATTATCTAGTCACTGAATATTCATCATGGCCGAGGCCCACATATATTAATTGAAAATTATAATTAACCTCCTCTTTCTAGCTCTCTTTAATCCTTTGGAGATACACATCTCTCCTCATATTTTGATATTAGGAAGAAAAAAGTGAAGAGCTCTTATTCTGGATTACCATATTTTTACTAATCCCATCTACTACATTTTGTCAGCAAATCAGCCTTACAAACATGTACTGTATTTACGTCAGTATGAAATATTTTAAAAAAACTTTTAGCTTGAACAAATATTCTGCAATACTAAATTTGTTTTCCAAGGATCTATTTTCTGCCCACAAACAATTCCTGAATGCCTTCCATGTAGTTCAAATTTATAGCTTCTCTTGTGCCTTTCAGAAAATGAACCACGAAGCTAATAAAATGAATAATGCATTTCTCTGTTTCAAGATGTCAACAATGTGTAGCACGAGCAGTTACAAATGTTGAACAACAGTAAGTCAAACAAACGTCATAGCATTGGCACAATGTTTGATATTAATAGATGTCAGAGGTGACATATAAGGACTTGATTTGGTGAGCACTAGGGCAGTCTAATTTATTGACATTTAACATGTTATGTGGGGAACACTATGTCCTGTTTCAAAACCTGATCCAGCTCTCATTGATTTTCCCATGTAATTCCTGCACTAAGTTATGCATGGCCTGAAAGATTCTCATCAATGTCTGCAGGCTTTGGATCAGACCCTCAGCAAGTACTATTCTTTGAAGACTTTTCTGTGATCATGCCCAAAATTACTGAGTTCAGGAAAACTGGCCTTTTCATTCTTATTTCACTTTCAAGCCAATATGTTGGCATGGAATCAATACCAATTTCCTCATGCAATAGGATCTGATGAGACAGAGAGAGGGTGTCAAACTGCTGGTAGCAGAGCACTAAAGGAGGAAGTAAAACAGACGGTTAGGACAAGGAACCAAGAAACCTATGTAGAGACACAGGACTTCTATTAAGGAGGTCACATGTCCCAGGGAGATTCCCAGCTTACCTCCCTATTTTGTACCTTCCCTTTCTTGTCCCCCGTCCCCCCCGAACCAAAGATCAAGAGTTTGGGGAGACAAAGCCTATTCATCTCATAGAAAAGTTAAGAGGAGACACCTGGGGAGGACCTTAGGGATTCCTCTCTCACCTTCTCCTTCCAATAGGGATGTTAATGGTAAGGGAATTTCATTCTGAATTTGGCTAGAACATTTGCAGTTCTTAACAAATATCATGGAATTTTTAATGGCCTTATGTTATTTGGGAGGAAAAAAAGTCCAACTGTGCACCATTAAAAACAAATACACCAGGAATATAAAATGAAAGAACACCAGCTATCTGGTATGTAGATGAATGATGAGGTTTCACAAAGTAAATAGCTATAATGACATTGGTTAGTTAAGGGTAGAGGGGGAAGATATCTGATACAGGAAATAAAACCAAGATTCAAGTCTATTTACTATTTCAAAATTTCTTAAACACCCATTCTTATGGATGTATAGCAAACAGTGAGAATGAGCCATTAAAAGGCATGAATAGAAAGATAGTGACACAGTCTTGATCATGTTGACAGTCAAAATTCATTTTCATGCTACATGTTCCTGAGGGATCCTAAAACTCAGTATGCCCAAGGATTTAGGTGTATTTTCATGAGAAAAGAAATATGAGATGGTTTCACGAGACAGTCATTTAGACAAACAATGACAAATTGCTAGACCCAAATTAAACGCACTCTGGTCCAGAATACAAAAACAAATAAGGATGGAAATATGAGGAGATTTTAAAAGATTGTCCATAACTTACCACGATTACTGGAGGACACCAGAGAAACAAAATGAAGGTAATGGGTTATTCCATATCTAAAAATGGGTTCAAGAAGAATGCAGGAAAGTTCAGCTCTGTAATCCTATTTAGAAGAAAAGAATGATGGTCAAAAACTTCACTAATACAGAAGTTTTCACAACAGTGAGGAATAATATATAAATTTGGTTAAGGTCAATTAGTGCACACTCCTGAAAGTATTTGACAGAGAAGGTCTTGCTGTTTAATATAGGGCAAATTTGCATAAAAAGAATTTAATTCATTCAATCCCTTAAACTAAATTAACCCTGCATCAGGTCTTTGAATCATCTATTGACTTCAAAGGAACTACACCACATGCTGAAAGTTAGGCACATGCTTCAGTATCTTGATGAATCAGTACCTAGCCTACAGGTGTCCAGCGATATGAATCAATACCATAAGTCACATCAAATATACTGTCTAATACAACATACTACATTTGTTTGAATCCTAAACCAGGGACCAGGCATGAGCAACAGACCGCTCTAAGGGATGAGGCCCACAGACAAAAGCTACTCTTCAGAGGTACTGAGGCACTAGAACTTTGATTTCACCTCTGTCTACATAGTGGGGTATAGCAGGGCAGCCATTTACTGAGCACCACAGCTCTGTTAGCTCCCTCTTGCAAGTCCCTTAAGCGCTTCAGCCAGTATTTAACTGCACCCCCACCAAGGGCTAGTTTAATAAGACTCCAATGGTATGTCTACATTAAGTCAACTTAAGCAAAGTCCTGGGCACATTTGGGGTTCATTAAGTTGACTTAAGGGCTTCCTTAAGTCAATTTAGGCATAAAAAGTCAACTTTATTAAGAATTTAATGCAACGTGGCCATCTAAATCGACTTAAGAAGCCCTATGTAATTACATGTGCCTGCTTAAGTCAACTTAAGCAAATGCATTTTTATTGGGACGCTTCTCTTAAGTCGACTTAAAGTTGGTTAGGTTGACTTCAAAAAGTGTTGACTCACTAAGTCAACTTAGCTTTTGTAGTATAGACATAGCCCAACAGTCCTCTGAGTCCTTAACAACAAATGGTTCAAATAATCATATAATATTAGGGCTGGAAGTGACTTCATGAGGTCACCTAGATCAATCCCCTGCTAAAAGCAGGATCATTCCCACTAAATCATTCCAAACTGGGTTTTGTCCTACCAAGTCTTTAAAAGTTTCCAAAGATGGAGAATCCAGAGTGTCCCAAAAATATAGTCCATAACAACAACTCAAGAGCTCTTACTTAGCCCTGGTTCTTCTGTTACACACAGAACTCTTCCTCTTTTCCAGATTCCATCCTAAACCACCATTCCCAACCCTTTCTGATGGTAGTGTAGTTCTCTGACTCCAGCAAAAAAAAACAAAACAAACAAGGAGTTGTATGGCACTTTAAGACTAACAGATTTATTTATTTAGTGACACGCGACTCCTTGGTTTTTTTTGCTGGACTAGACTAACACGGCTATCCCTTTGGAAATTCTCTGACTCGTTTTCTTCTCCTTCAATATCTTTTGCCATTGTAAGGAAGATGCACTCCTCCAGGGAGCTCCTCCTGACTGGCTAGAAGAGACAGGCACTCTACTTCCACCCTATAGGAGGGGGCTCATGATTCCAGTCACTTAAAGTAACAGTGGTCTG
This sequence comes from Podocnemis expansa, assembly GCA_007922195.1. Taxonomy (NCBI): domain Eukaryota; kingdom Metazoa; phylum Chordata; order Testudines; family Podocnemididae; genus Podocnemis; species Podocnemis expansa. The sequence continues at coordinate 4,336,754 of ML682040.1, forward strand.
AGGTTTTCCTTGCCCCCACCCCACCATTAAGTTTCTAATTCTCTGGGACTGCTTCCTGTCAGTCCATTTCTTCAGTCCAACTCCATGGAATGGGGTCTCTGGTTTCCTTTACCCTGGAAAGTCCAGTGTACCCCACTGCATGGAATCCAGAAGCACTGCTGGCCGCAGAAGAGACTGAGGCCTTGGCTCAGCGTGACTTGGGGCTCGAGATCCATAAGTGTGCCACCACCACAGGCAGCCGCAGGGCGCAGGTGTGGGGACCCAGGGCTCAAGCCCCGTAAGCCCAGTGCCAGCAATCCCCTGATAGAGTCACAATATTATCACAGCATGATTCAGAGCCTATGATGAATTAGTGCTTACAGGGATTTACTGAAAAAAGCCTATGGCTTCAAATTCAGTGCCAACATCTCACTCTAGTAAACAAGTGGAACATATTTCAGGAAGTCCCCAATTGTTTCTCCTGTCTTTCAATTAGTATTCATTCACTAGCGTCCATTTGATATTTCTTAGACTATGCCTACACTAGCCAATTAGTCCAGACTAAGCAAGCTCAGTTCAGACTAATTTAGCCCATATCTACACTTGGCTTTGCCCATTTTGAACTAAGAAATTTCTTAGTTCTATCTAGGCAAAGCTTAATCTGAACTAATAAGTTCACCTGGTTGGTCCGGACTAAACACTTAGTTCAAACTAGGCACAATGTAGACAGGTTCCAAGACTTAGTTTGAACTAAAAAAAGCTTGAAACAAAGCCATTAGTTTGACCTAGCAGCGCATCCTAGTTCAAACTAAAAAAAGTTAGTTTGAACTAGGATGTGTAGCTAGTTCAAACTAAAGAGCCACAGTTAGTCCAAACTAGCCCGACGGCAGTTCGGGCTAACCTCAGACTTTTTTAGTTCAGGCTTGCAAGTCTGAACTAAAAAAGCACAGATGTAGACATAGTTTATTGTCATAAATACTATATTGGTCTAGTCTAGTGTCATTTGTTGCAATGGTTTCTTCTGAGCCCAATCATGCTTCTGTTGAAATTAATGGAGTCTGTTGTTCTTTGTGGGAATTGAATTGGGCCTCAATGGGACCAACAGATAGACTGTTTTCAAACTTTGTGAAAAATGAAAACGCCTTTGGAAGAAAGTCCCTCTCCCCCACAGCTACAGTTTGTTTTGAACAGCCTCTGAACCAATGATATAATAATCTGGAAACAAAACAGGGTGTAGTCCTATGTTTCTTGGATAGTTCTTTTTCTGTCTGATAAGAAATTACATATGCCTGGGGGGGGGGGTAAAAAAGGTAGAAGTATAGGAGTGGTATTCAAGAATGCTCAGTGTTGGCCTAACTCCACTTCCATTGAAGTCAGTGAGGCAGCAGAGTTGGACCAATGAGGAGTGCTTTTGAAAGTCTCCCTTTAGGTTTTAGTGTTAAATTTGTTTGCTACTGTGCTGACTGAGTTGAGTTTACATATGTACAATGGATTTAGTTCACCACCGTTTTAAATTAGTGAATTTCAATGGACTGCCAGCAGGGAATATGGCTATCGGTGTATAACAAATGCTATAAACTTCAGAAATGTTCAAAGAAAAATTATGAGTTTTAAATTTATGCACTTTATTGCAGCTCTGTTCAAAACCATGTTCTTCCACTAGCAGCTGATATTTCTTATCCTTCTCTAATTGTTCAAAATTATTTTCTAATTGAAATCCTCTACAGAGGAAGTACTCAGGCTGGTGACCAGCAATCAATCCCTTCCCTAATACTACTACTTTTCTTCTATGTTTCTTGGTTCCAATTCATCACTCCACAATGCTAATTTTACACGGGTGCAATTCCTCTGAAATCAGTGGTGAGACAGTTTTGGTAAAGCTGTTCTCAAGGGAGCAGAGAATTGGGCCTTTTGTCTGTTATATCTCTAATGGTATGTCTACATTTACAATTTAATTTGAATTAATGAGGATTAATTCAAATTAGATTAATGCATGGCTACACTGGCTTTCATTAATTTGAAGTAAGGAATTCCTTAGTTTGAATTAATGAAAGCTTACTTCAAAGTTATAAAACCTCACTTACAGAGCCATAACGCTCTATTTCAGCACCCCTTGCAATTAGTGGCGCTTGGGGCCAGCGCTGCAAAACACACAAAGTCCCATTCACCCAGTCATACTTATGCCTTTCCTCGCTTAACTTCAAAGTAAGGGTTAATTCAAACTTATTAGTTCCAATTAACCCAGTGTAGCTATGTTAATTTGAACTAACCATTAGTTTGAATTAACACTTTTTGACCTTCCTCCGAGGGTGCCTTCCTCTTTCTATATATTGGGTGGGGGCATGGCCCTCCTTGGGGGCCATCTTGCCACACCTCCCATGGTGCCCCTCTCCTAATTCGAGCTAGCAAGGCTTGTCCATGGACATTCTAGTTCAAACTGATTTTCCTAGTGGGGCAATGGTAGTTCGAATTAACTTAATTTGAACTAATCATTATTAGTTTGAATTCAGTTAATTTGAACTAACAGATCAGCATCTGATTGAGCACAAACTTTTAATAGTCAAAAATTCAGTGGGAACATTGACAGTTATGGAAGGAATCTATGTGAACAGCTGGCAGCTTTCCAATATCCTGCAGGCAAGCTTTTCAGCCTTTCACTGAAATAAAAAATAAAAATCAGATTTTTCCTGGAATATAAAATGAAATGCTCAAACTTATCAAATAATTAAATTCATATATATGGTTATGCATTTCAGAAAAGATAAAAACAATTCTCCTCCAAAGGGGGGCGGGGAGTGAAAATGAAGCTCCTGTCTTTTTGTACACTTTTTGCTGACTTTCTCTTAGGTCTGCATTTATCATGGGCAATTCAATTATAGAGCAAGTCAGAAAGTTAAAATGAGAAACCAGTCTCACTCACATACAAGAGAGCTCTCTCTTCACTCATAGAGCACAGCTCCACCATTACACTATCAGGAAAAACAAATCAATAGGCTTCCCCATTAACCAGGTTTACCATCAAGTTGTGAATATTAAAAATGTACTTTGACTTACATACAGTATAAATGATTAGACGACAGCTAGCCTACCTGCACTTGTAGTGCGGAACTTCTTTGGTCTGGAAATTCACGTTAGAAGTAAAGCCTATAAATAATTCTAATCAAATCATGTCTGCTATTCTGAAATTGTAATCGTAATTGTTTTCTCCTTCAGTTAGCAGATTTATGCTGCACATCTTTTCTGTCTGGGTTATCTTATTTAAGATATAGAGAGTGAGTTCTTTCCTGTCTGCACAGAAATGGACCAGCATAGATATGAAAAGGAAAACTGGGAAATTTTTTTGTAGTTGCCCACTAGGCCCAGTTTATCATTTGTAAACTTACTTATATTTTAATAGTGTGCCTTGGAATAAGTGATATACAAAGTTATTTAAATAAAAATAACTTAACTAGCTGAAATATACAGATCTCATCCTGCCTGTACTTTCCACACCCAGCTGCACACCCAACAAGGTGGGAATAGGCTGTGAGCAGGCATCAGGAAGGACATGGGTGGTTGCATCTGGCTACCAGCTGTGTGCCGGGACCTGGCAGGTGCAGCCTGGCTCCTGGCTAGTGGGAAAAGCAGGAGGGTCATTTTAAAAAGCTCTGCAGGCCACTTTTGACAGGTTGGCCAGAGATTGTAAACTGTTTCACTTAACTCCACAAGAAGCATTCTGACTGTGTCTCCATCCTCAGACGGACAGAACTCCTCCAGCCAGCTAGCGTCCTTCAGCAGCCACTGAAGCAACACGGGCAAGGAAAGCCTCCTGCTCCAATAACTAACCTGGCTATATTTAACCACATAGCAACAGACACTTAGTTTCTTTAAGTCAGAGATTATTTTGACTATATTTGATCATAAGAACTGGAAGATGAAGAGAACTCTTTTTTCAGTCTAACAACCTGATTTGATAGTGGTGACTCCTCACGTATTAACTTGATTTATGCATCCAATCATCTTGGCTTCTTGTAAGCATTCTGATCTAATTTCTTTTTAGACGTTGAAAAAGCCAGCGCAGCATGTCAGGATGTTTAGACTCCAGATTTAGTTCTTGTAAGAAAAAGCAAACCTATATTTATGGAAACAATCTCCTGCATTGCTTGCACCTACAACCTGGGAATCCAAACCCAAAACTGACTGGAAGGGAAAAAGCATAAATAAGAGACTTAAAACATTTTTAGTTTTAATTGAGTTTACAATCTACATACGGGCTTAACAAAATTATGGTGTCTGACCATGCAAGCCATCAACATGCAGCAGTGCCCCTGATTTGGCTTCAGCAGGAGTTACATGAACAGTAGGCAGAAAAGAGATACTGCCCAAGATGTTTAATTTGACAATGCCCTCTCCAACAGACCCAGCTATCCCTTTTCATTATCCATACTGTACAAAGGTCTGATCCTATCCTACCAATGAAATCAATGGGAGTAGAAACCAGCAGTCTCCCTCACCAGTCAGGCCATCAAACAATACTTGCTAGTCTTCCAGTCCTTTTCTTCAGGCTTCTGCTTCCTTGCATCAAAATAAAAAAAAAATAAATAAATAAATATAAAAAAATAAAATAAAATAAAAAAAACCTCTCTTATGAGTTTAATCATTTTAGTCATGTTTGCTTCCCCTTGACCCAGGATCTTCTAGATAAGTCTATGTACTCCCTAGACAATTACACTACACAGCCAGTCTGCCTCAAGTCAAGTCAAAGAAAGCCTCTCTGCTCCTCTCTCCTTCTCCATTTACTTCCTGCAGGATTACATCCTACAGGCCACCTACCAGGGACAGAACTGGACTCATTCCCTGAGCAAGGGGTTCCTACAGGATCCTTCCCACTCCCAGTAGTTCTCAAGCTCCAAATGAACTGTAACCTGGGTTTTATAAGGACACATTGATCTACCACCTACCATCTGATCCCTAGCCTGAAAGCATCAGGTGGGAGATAGCTTATTAATCACCAGCCACTCTTTAATAGCAAGCATTCCCTGATTAAAGACCACACAACAGGCTCTTCATTAGCTAATATAATTAACTATCAAGCTATTGTTTTGATATACTTGAATGCCACAATGCTTTCAAGTATGACTGACTGATCATTGAGTAACGCTCTTTCAAAACAAGGGAAACTTTTTTCACAGCGTACAGGTTGCTAGCTTTTTAAGATGAAGCTATATATATGGTGTGAAAGAACAGCTATTCTTCAGAGCACTCCTGGGTTTCTTTTCCCCAAAATAAATAAAGATAAGAGCCTCCCTTTCCATTTCAGAAGGAAGAAAAGATTATAAACTCTGACTGGTAAATGTGAAGCAGAAGTCTTCAGAAGACTATCACTGAAGTGTCCATAAAAGACCTTTCAGATCTTTTTTCTTCCTTCCTCAGTCCATTCTAGCCAGATAAGATACATTTGAATGTGAATCTTTATCTACCATATATTGAGCAAGTCTTTTAAACAAGTCTTTAAAAAAATATTTGCTTTTCCTTGTATGAAATTTATGAAATGTCTTTGGTCAGAAAAATCAGTATCTATTAAAAATGTACATGGCAGAACGTAGCAAGGCCTTTCAATTAATTTTAAAAAATACCCAGATTAATTTTAAATAATGACTGGGGGTGGGAAGGTGCAGAAGAGGGCACAGGTATTCTCTTTTGCATCCTAACTTCCACAGGTCCATGTTCCTGCAAATGATGCTTCCTACTATGACTTTCACTTCCAACTAGAACCCAGCTAGTTTTATATAGCAGAGGTGAGCAAACCTTTTGGCCTGATGGCCACATCTGAGGTAAGGCCATTTATGGTGGACCACAGGCAGAGGTGTGGAGGAGGAACGGTGAGGCTTGGAAGGGGGAGTAGCCATTGCACCACCCATGGTGGGAGGGGCAGAGCTAGGAAGGGGAGTTTTATGGGGAAAGGATGGAGCAGAAGGACAGGGGTTTTTTGCACTGGTTTTGGTTTTTTCACTTTTTTGCATTATTGTAATGTTTTTTTTGGTAGCATGGAGGATAGGTGAGAAACTGGAAGGGAAGACCTAGAAGGGGGGAGTTTTTGCACTTTTTTTTTTTTTTTATATAAACATAGTAGCTCAGGGGAAGGATGGAAACTGGGAGAGGGAGTTGGACACCGTTAAGCCGTGTCCCAAAGGAGAGAGGCTGGCACACTCTGCCCTTGTGGGGTCCTGTGGGGGAGCAGCTGCCATGTTCCAGCAGGGCACCCCTAGGCCAGCCCCCAATGGCTGCCATGGTCCAGCTGAGACTCCATTGGGTTCTGGGTGGGAGCAGCTGCCATACTTCAGCAAGGTGCCCCAAGGCTAGCCCCCAGTGAATGCTAAACACCAACCAGGGCGCCAATGGATCACGCCTGAGGTAGGGGGATGCAGATGGGATCATCTTTGTGATCTGGCTACAGTGCTGCAGATCCACTTGGGGGAGGGCAGGGGGCTTCCAGCTGGAAGCCAAAGCAGCTGCTCTCTGGGCCACTAGGCTGATGCAGCCAGCAGGCTGGAGAAAAATCACTTGTGGGCTGTATCTGGCCCATGTGCCATAGTTTTCCCACCCGTGTGACAGAAGACTTTTCTACCTGCAACTCTTTGTGGGGAAGTGAAGTCCTCCCCCTGGTTCAGTGAGTTACTGATAGCCCATCCAACATAGCTGGTATCTTTTTGTCACTTCTGGGCTTACAGCATCTTCATTTCTTTTTATAACTTGTGATTGAGTGAAGATCCCAAAGAACACTGAAGTATCCAGCAGAAATACATCAGAGCAAAGGAGAGGGAATGATGCAATGAGCAAAAATTGGAGTGATTGTTTAAATAAAACTATATGAAACTTAAGTGGTCCATGACTTGCCAGAAATATCCAATTATCATCAACATTTTACAAAAGAACATGAATAAGATAATTAACTCATTCACTCTAAAGGAATGAGAATGTGCAGCACTTACTAACTCTGTTTCTGATTCCAAATCCTCTCTTTTCTTGGGGTCGTTTGACAGTGATTGCAACTGGTTTGGTTCTAAAGGCCTGTTTCAAAGATCACTGAAGCCAATGAATTCTTTCCATTGTCTTTAATTGGCTCTTGTCCCTGCATTGTGGCAAGAGATATTATTGAAGGAGCTCCAATGTCACCAGCAGTATAGCTCACATGTGATCATTACCCTTTGTACTGTAGGCAGTGCTCAGTTATAAAGATGTATCACATGTTCTAACATTTGTTGTATGGGGCAATCTAAAAAGGAAAAAGACATTAAAGATATAAGCAAGCTCTTGTGCATATATGGGACGAGGAAAGGTGGTTGAATTATTTGCTGTGCCCACATTATCCAGCAAATACAGCCCTTTTTCTGTTCAGAAATTGTTTCCATTATACAAATGTATCCATGAGTCCCAAATATAGTGGTTCAGGAATGGAACAGGACAGGCTGGGGAGAAGGAAGCTGTTGTCTCTGGAAAACCATGCTGGGCTCCTTACAAAACCCCAGACTTTTATGTGCAAAGAGGATGCTACTTAAGCAGAGGTCCCCTGGAGAGCTCCAAAGGGAGGGAATGCCATCATCCCTACCTCCAAAAGACCCTATGGACTCCTGGTCAATTCCTCTGCTGGTGGGATCAGAGGGAAACTCCATGGAATTACCCTTCCCACCCAGAGGCAGCAGGTACCCTTTTACATAAAAAAAAGGGTAGGTCAAAATTACTTGAACCAGCTTTAACTTTGCAGCTTCATCCCACTCACAGCAGGGACTGAACATAGGAAAACCGTGCCAAGCAAATGGCAGCACGGGTCCTCCAGTAGACAGACAAAGGTGAAGTGTGCAGGAACAGATCATCTTTGGGACTGCAAGGGTCTTTTCCTATGAATACTTAAGACCTGCAGAGTGAGAAAGCTGCATCCCTTCTTCCATCATGACACCTAAAACCAACCCACCTCTTTCCTGTGAGGGCAATAGTGGAAGGAAAGTCTGAAGTCATCATCATTGTTTGGACTCCGATGGATATTTCCATCGGAGGGATCTACTTGGTTCAACAGTTATGCTGAGGTATGCCCATATCAGACTATTTTACTCAGTATTCAGAAAGGAACCCAGATCTGAGCCACCCTTGATTTTGCAAAACCACTTCCCAATCAGTGAGATCTTGCAAAACCAAATTCAAAGTCCATCACCATGGTTAAACTAATTTTACTGCTGTTTTCCATCTATCTGTATTTCAGTGTTAGGATGTTTTGAATTCTGAATATGTGAAAAACAACACAACAGTCGACTCTATATTCTATTCAGGACCATTTTATAATCTCAGTGTGATATTCCTAGATAAGTATTGTGTGTGTGTGTAAAGACACACACACACACAATCGTATAAATACTTGTATATCTCCATGTCTCTTGTAGCTCTGATATTCAGCCTTTGGCCTCTTGCTTAATCATATGCCAAATGTCCTGTCCCAGCCTGTCTATTCTTAGCACCCTGTGATGCCTTTTTTAAACCAGACCACTTTCTTTGCTTTTATTTTATCATTAGCAATCACAGGTATAGCATTTAGTGAAGTGTTTACAAGCTGTGCTCAGATTTAAAAAGAATTGACTTGAGCCTTCAGCCAAAACCTAATCAAGCATTTTCCATGTCCCAAACTGATTAAATTAGTTTACTATTAGCTTGCAATTTCATGCACAGAAGTACTACTTCATAACAGTCAAAAATACAATGAAAGAGTTTGTTCTCCTACTATATGAAGTGCAACTGGAAACAAGTACTGGGAATCTCATTACAAGGTTAAATTTCCAGACTAATTTGATAACCTTGTAGAAATTTGAACAAATGTTTACTCAAGCGCACAAAACTCTAGTGCTTTTTTTGCAGAATCTATGAAGTTTTAGAGATTCAGTCAACACTAGTGTTGACTATCTTGTACAATTTACTCTATAGGAAGATACAACTAGTTCTGGACTTTTTTACAGAATAGAAATTCAGTTATCAAAACATAACTTTGCTTAAGCAGTTATTTGAAATATTCCCCAAAGAATTTCAGATATGTGAAGTTAAGAAAAGTGATCTTCAGACTCCCATTCTCTCCTGCTCTAGCAGGAAAAACACCTTTTTTTGAGAAGAAGTCTGTTAAATCTATGAATATGAGCTCCTGCACACTTTCCCTATACTGGATAGCTCAACAAAACTTATACGAAATTTTATGCACTGAAGCCGCATTTCGAGGTTAAAGCCTATAGTAACATGCCCTTATGAACTGAGAAGAATGAATGATTACTAGACACCCTGCTTTTTTACACTAAGGAATAGTCCTTTCTCAGAATGAACGACTGGGGAGTCTCACAATTCATCTGATAAACTAACTGTCATTGAGAATTTTGGCTTCAGAGTTCTCAACAGCTTCATTTAATAAGGTGAATTACTTCCATCTTTTCATCTGTGAAGCATTGTACCAGACATAATTAACATGGTTCATGTGAAATTTAAGAAATTAGGTTAATGGTTGCATTTTTTAGTGTTTTGAATCCTAAGATATTACAAGGTGATATGAAACAGATCATACCATGTTCTGACAGAGAGAGAATTTATATTAGATAACTAACTTGTCTGTGTGTGAGATGTCTGAATTAATGAGCAAGAATCCAGGACTATACTGCGCATGCAGTGGAAGCCAATTATGCAAAATAAAAAAAGTGTTCATCTTTCACGCAGACTTTCCAGGAAAATACTAACTGGATGAAAGTATTTATTTCATAATTGCTTTTTCTTTGGTTTTAATGCTAGGAATTCAGATGCTGGTTTAATCTTCTGCACATTTACCAAGAGAAAATACCAAATTAGACCAAAATTATTCTAAAATGCCTTGCTACAGTTGAACAATTAATAGATTCTAAGGCCAGAAGGGACCATTGTCATCATCTAGTTTGACCTCCTGCAAGCCACATCCCACAGAAGTTCGCTGAATCAACTCCCTTTTGAACTGAAGCATATCTTCTAGAAATACATCCAATTCTCCTTTCAACGTTGCCAGTGATGGAGAATCCAATCCCCAACTCTTGGTATATAGTGCCAGTGGTTAATTACCCTCACTGCTAAACATTTACACCTTATTGACAATCTCAACAGTTAGCTTCAGCTTCCAGACATTGTATCTTGTTACACCTTTGTCTGAGAGACTGAAGAGCCCTCTATCATAAAAATTTTTATTCCCTGAGTAAGTGATCATGTCACTCCTGCATCTTTTCCTTGTTAAGCTAAATAAATTGAACTCCATGAATCACCACTATAAAGATGTTTTTCCATCCTTTAATCATTCTTCTGACTCTCCAGTTTATCAATATCCTCCTCAAACTGTGTACACCAGAACTGAACAGTATTCCAGAAGGGGGTGCATCAGTGACAGACACACAAGAATGTGGAATGACAGAAGATTAGGGTTGGAAGGGACATCACGTGGTCATCTAGTCCAACCCCTGCTCAAGGCAGGACTAACACCATTTAATTAAAAAATTAAATACATACTCATTGAAAGAAACATGTAGCTAGCCAGCAAATCAGTACTGCTGACTAGAAATGCACTGTGGACTAAATTCTCTGCCCAAGTTATACTGGCGTAAGCTTGGACTAACACCAGAGAAGCAATTAAATTACTCCAGGTTTACACAGAGCAAACTAGGTCAACCTGTTTAAAATTTCTAAACAATTCTCTTTCCAGCTGATAAGGCTGAATTCACCAAACCAGCTTTAAACATTCACCTTTCCTTTCAGGTTGTAGATCTTTGAAATGTCATCCTGCAAAAAATGACTCAATGAAAGAAGGTCATTCTGTCTAACAGGAGCCAGTTCTGCCCTCAGTAAAGTGCAACTCCCACTAAACTCACAATGCCCACTAAAACCAGCATATTGTAAATGTATGTCTTAATGCAGATTTTCACCATAAATATGAATTCAAGAAAAACACATCAAAAATGTCAGAATATACTGTCAGCGCCACAGACACAAGACCTTCATCCTGATGAGACTGAGCTGGAATAATGTTACAGGACAAGGCAGTTACAAGGCTGATGAGGTTTCTCATGGCATAGGAACACACCCAATGATTGAAGGGAAAAGCATGAGTGATATTAAGGCAGCAGTGAAAACCTTGATCTTATGGGATACTCTTAAAATTCACTTGCAGTTTTTAATGGTAGTTGGGGTAGAGATCACTCTGCTTTTCTAGACTGGGTGCTTTTTGCATTGTGAAGGATTGATTGGCTACCATTTTTCCCCCCCTCTCATCGACTGCATTTTTATTTGTTTTTCCACTGTGCCTACAGCATCACTTGTATGTTAAAAATAAAATAAGCAGAGCTAAGAAAATAGCATAAAACCAGTGAGTTAGCATAACAAATCCACCTCTTCTCCTAATGGTGAAATGTAAAAACCTTACTGCAGCAAAGACGAAAAAGAAGGAAAGCCAGAGAGGAATGACAGCAACAGTAAAGCTTTATGGATTAGGAAGAGCTATACATTGTGTAAAGTAATTATTCCATACCTCACATTTTTACATGTAGTAGCTTCTGTAATAACCTGACAATTGGATACAGAGAGGTCCCTGAAATGTTGATGTTTATGGCTCTTTAAACAGTAGTGTTATTCTTGGTCAGAAAGTGCTCTGTCAATTAACTTGCTTGATGCTGGTTGATGGGACTTGGGAGACAGAGTTCAGAAAGAAGCTAAAAGACTCTTTTCTGGATCTGACTTTTCAAAACTCTGAAGAAATGGTCAGAAGAGAAGTTTTTGGTCCCCCCCCAGGCCCATCTCTGATACCTTCTTTGTATTTTCTTCTCTGCATAAGGCTTCATGGTGATCATTTCACACCAATAACTTCATTTTGCCTTATTTAAAAATAATAGCTTCATTCCAAGTCAGAGGTTCAACAAATCTAGAGTAATCTTACTTATCAGTTCAGTGGGAAGCCAGAGGAAGGGATTGAAAGAGACATAGGACCCATATTTGAGGTTAAAATTGATACAGTAATTTCTTTTGTTGCTCTGGACAGGATTTTAATTTGATTATTTTCTATAGGAATAAATTATAAGACATAATTTATGTTTCATTTAAGAAAATAAGTCTTAAAAATTCTGAAGACTCCTTGATTCAACTCAGGTCATATCAAGCTCTGGTGTATTTGTTAATGTACATTGTACTCAACATAATCCTCTGTGACCCTGATTTTATCTTACAAAAGCATTACACTTCGCATCTTAGCTACATAAGCATTATCGTCAAACAACTCCTCCTATCCAATATACACTTTCCCTACAGCCTAATGGTACTTACCTCAAATACCCAATTAGCATGTTAGTTCTCGACTTAAGAGCATGTCTCCATCTGTAAAGCAGATTATTTTCTATGAGCCCAGGTACTTAATGAGATTCCATAATTATATTCTTTACCCTCTATAAGTTTTGAAATCAAAGGGATCCTCATATAATACAGGAATACCATCTGGGGGTAGATCTATTACTGCACTCCACAATGCTATTACTTATTTGTCTGTTAATTCTCCGAATCATGGTGATTCACCTTAATTATAAGTGGAACTGCAGTAATAGTGCATAGCTTCACCACTTACATTTTTTCTTGCTAACCTGCAATTTATGTCTGCTTTATGCCCTCATATAGTTTGAGTGGTTTACATACTTCGTTCTGAGCAAGCCTGTTACAATGCTGGGAATCTCATTTTGTCTTCAAGGCTTTTCTTCACACCATCGTTTCCACATAAATAGATTCTGATCTAAAAATAAACACTGTTTAATGTTTTATTAGGCAACTGGTCTTCTCTTCTGACAACCATTTTCTGTTTTCATACCAAAATGTGCGTGTGTGGGTGTGTACATGTATACACACAAGCAAGCCTTGATAAACTGAATCTAAAGAATTAAACAAATTCAGCAATGCACAATATTCTCTATATTCTAATGCCTTTTTATTAGAAGAAAAGAGAATGGTAAAAATGTCAAAAGATTGCTTGTGAACAGACTTTGTTCCCTACATGGAGAGGTAATAATTATTTCTAAGTAAAGCACTTTTAAGTAGGATGGTAAAGGTTGGGCATCCTATAAGGTAGCATGACTTTTAAATGTCAGGGTTTATGCTGAAGGGGTGTTGCATTGGTAGCTAAAGGGCAAAATCTCAGAAGCTAAATACAAAGGAGTAAGATTAAATAGAATGTATTGTACGATATGCCATTCTTGTAATGCAGTGAAGGAGATGGAGTCCCAAAATCTTGAAATTTCCTTTTGAGCCATCAAATCACATGGTGAAAACACATTTTAAAGTGAGCTAATCTAAACCATAACAGAGCTAAACATAACAGATTTGGAAATGAAACATTTGTTTTTCCTCCTTGCATGTCAGGTGTTTGTTTTTAATCAAAGTTTTCTTAAAAACATCTTTTAGTGGACACAGAAGCACACATGACCTATATGTAAGAATAGGCTATAGCCTTAAATATTTATCAATATTGTGTGTACAGGGTCCCAGTCCTGCAAACAACTCCACACTGGTGGATTTCTGCATCCGTGATGATGGAGGCTCAAGGTGCAGATTTCTCCTCAGATAGACTTGCCTGCAGAATCAGTACTATAAAGCATTCCTTCCCTCCTTTTCCTGGGCTTTAAATGCTCATTCTTTGGTTTATATGTGTGCATTACTTATAAGAAAGTGACCTATGAGGAATAGGAGCTGGAGTATTTATGAAATAATAGAAAAAAACATTAATACCAAGTATACATATTATAGTTAGAGCTTGGCATAATTCTTTGACATCTCATCAGCATCTGAAAGAATCCCATGGACAGGACACTAGAAATGTTTGAGTGAAAAGATATTGTGGCCATTTTATCATCTTAAAGTACTTCACTCATCATTTAACGTGATTCAGATGAATTTACGTTCATTTTTTCAACTTCTATTACTTTAAGGCAGGTCTCTTATACCAGCATTCACATACATCTCAAGTGTCTCATTTCAGAGGAACAAGGATCACTTTAATTCCAAAGTTCCTGGCATTCCACAAAAATTTGGTGCTCCCTGAATTTTATCTTTAAAGTTTACCTAGCAAACCTAAACCTCTAATGACAAGAGTTGCCCCTTTGAAAGCCTATTCCAGGACTTGACTATTCTTATAGTTAAAGTTTTTCCTAATATCTAACTTAAATCTCCACAGTGGTGGATTAAGGCAATTACTTCTTGGCCTTCAGTGGGCATGGAGAACTGCTGATTATCTTCCTTGTCATGAACAGTCCTTCACATGTTTCCCGATAGGTCTGATTTTAGAAATTTTATTAATTTGTTACTGTCCTCTGGACTCTCTCCAGTTTGTCCACATCTTTCCTAAAGTGTGACACATGGAATTGGACACTATACTGCACCTGAAGCCTTACACATGCCAAACAGGATGGGACAATTAGTTCCCATGGTTTACATACAACATGCCTGTTAACACATCCTGCAATGTTAGCCTTTTTCTCAACTGCACCACATTATTGGCTCATACTCCATTTATGATCCACAATAACTTTACATCCACTTTGCAGTTCTATAGAGCTACTCAGAGTCGTAATTTGGACTTCTCTCTACTGAATTTCATCTTACTGATTTGAGACCAATTCTCTAATTTGTCAAATGCATTCTGAATTTTAATCCTATCCTTTAAAAGTGCTTTCAACCCCTCCCAGCCCAGTGTCAGCTGCAATTTTACAAGCATACTCCTCACTTCATTCTCTAAGTCATCCACAAAAACATTGACTAGTACCAAACTGTGACAGTACGCTAGGCAAAGAAAAGCTGAACCAGACTTCTGTCATGCAAGTCCAATTTAAGGAATGAGAGCTGGATCCAGCTGAGGAAGCCTGCACCTAGTGGGCCAACAGGGAGCACTTGTCAGCCTCATTAGCCAGGGGCTACTAAAGGCTCACAGAAAGGCTGTACTGGGAAAGGAAAAAAAGACAGAAGCTACAGCATGAAAGCAAGTGCCTTGCTGTTGGTGATTGAGATGGCAAGGCCCCCCGAAACTGTTAAGCAGAACTGTCTACAGATAGAAGGTAATGGACAAGTAAGCATCACTAATGAGTGCATCAAGCCAAGGTCTCTGACTGGTTTGTGGACACAGAGGATCTCAGCAATAAGTGGGCTCTACACATACCTAGGACACAGCCCTTCTGGACCTCACTAGATGTGCCCTTTCAGTTTGATAGTGAACCATTAATAACTATTCTGCATATGGTCTCTCAACAACTCATGCACTCACCTTATCATAGTATCATGTAGACCCCATTTCCATAGTTTCATTATGAGAATGTCATGTGGGACTGAATCAAAAGCCTCACTACAAATCAAGGCATTACTGCTATTGCTCCTTCCTATTTGCTAAAAAGAAACTGCATTGATTTGGCAAGAATTGTTCTAGACAAATCCATGTTGGCTATTAAGTAATTGCCCTATTATCTGCTAGGTGCTTACAAACTCAGTGCTTAACAGTTGTCCTAGTACCTTTCCAGGTGCTGAAGTTAGGCTGAACTGGTCTATGATTTTCTCAGTTCCTTTTCGGTCTACAATTTTCTCAGATTCCCTTTTCAAAGTACTAAGTTTGCCCTTTTCTAATCTTCTGGGACCTCACCCACTTTCCATGATTTCTCAAAGATCATTGCTAATGGTTCTGTGATTGCTTCAGCTAATTCCTGAAGTACCCTAAGTTGAATATCTCTAGGCTCTGCTGCCTTGAATACATCCAATTTATTTAAATGTTCTTTAACCTACTCCATCCTTTGGCTCACCCATGACACTCATAATAAAGGAAAAAACAGGTTCCTTCTCCACTAGATATACATTTTCCTTTATTTTTCTTGTTCACAATATATTTACAGATGTCATCATATTGCTTTTTAAGCTTTCTGTTAAGTGTAACTCATTCTGTGCCTTAGTCTTTCTGGTTTTGTCCCTACCTTACCTGCTTGTGCTATTTTTAGTAGTTTGGTATTTTTATGATTCCTGTTTGATTTTTCAGGTCATTACAGAGCCCCAGCTGCAGCTACACTTGTCTCTTATTCTTTTTTTCCCCCTTCACAATGGGATAGTTTGCTGTTGTGCCTCAATGAGTTCCACAGTTAAGTATGCACTGTACGGAGAAAAATATATTCTTCCCTTTATTTGAGGCTTGTTAAATCAGAGTATTCAGTTTCGGTGGGTGTTTCACTTTGTTTCAAACTCCTATAGAAGGAGCCTAAAACAAAAGCAAAAGCAAAAGACACCCCCCCCCAACCAACAAAATGATGGCATGCAAAGGAAAAGAAAAATAGGGTTTGGTCTTTTGTTAATTCTATATCATGTATAAAGAACGGTGCCCCCCCCCCATTAAAAGTTTGTTCTTTTTTGTTTTCTGGCTTGTTTATCACCTTAGAAATATCAAAGCTTGTGTTCCTGTTGCCCAGGAATGTTTCCTGCAAGGATGCAAAAAGTAGAGTGGGAGTTTCTTCTGCCCTCAATTGAAGAAGAAGGACCTTGCATCTAAACAGAAGAGCTTTTCTTCCCTTTGTGGAAAAATAAGTATGTTTATATTAAAATAAGGCACTTCCCTCAGGTCTGTGGTATCAGAGCTAGGCAGTTCTGAAACCTGGGCAAACTCCTGTCTTCTAAATAATCTTAGAGGCATCATTTTAGTTGGTTTTAAACATCACAGGATGTCTAATTTCTAGGAACTGGTAGCAGAATTCTGAATCCAACTTAACAGGGAGTTCAGAAAGCAGAACCAAAATGCCTCTACTACTCATGCTGTAAGTGGGGGCATCAAACATCTGGCCTGCAAACCTCTTCCATGAGGCCCATGAATGTGCTCCATGGGACCACACTTTCCCTGATAGAGAGAGGTCTCACATACCCAGTGCTCTGCAATGCCATGAGAATGTCAGGTCTTGCAACATCACAGAGCTATGGGTACACGAGACCACACTCTCTCCCTGAGAGAAGTATCATGGAATGCAGTTTTGCATACACGGCACTCTGCAATGCCATGAGAGTGTCCTAGTACTTTGATTTATGGTATGTACAGCCCAACTGAATCACATTTAATTCAAATCTGGACCACCATAGCAAATGATTTTGACGCCCCTGCGAACCCGTGGATCTCCAAATCAGTTCTTGTTGCTATACTGTATATTCAAACAGACAATTCAGAGGCGGGCTAAGAGAACAATCATGTTAGTCTCTGCTTACCGTAACATAATCGTCCATTTGATTGATTACTCTTCTTCACAAATAAAGTCCTGCAATCCTTCACACAATTTGTGTGCACTTTCTTCTAGGAGTGAGAGTAGTCCCATTCCATCTCCTTGCATGCTTAGTGCCTATGAAGGGCAATGGGAACCTACCTGGATAGCTCTCTGTACAGGATTTGATTTCACTTCCTTTTCTTCCAATAAATACTGTCCTGATTTGTGAACTCAGACAGCAATGCATCATGACAGCTTGACATGCCCTTTTAGTTGATTACATGCTACAGATTAACTGAACTAACTGTCTGTGAAGAAAGTGTTGGGAAAGATGTTTGTTGCTGGTTTCAAAAGAAAAGTAAAGCCCTTGCTTCCATTGAGGATTGAGATCCATTACCTAAATGAAGGTTTTGTAAGCAATCACCATGGATGTCACTTCACTGTCACTAAGAAGGTAAAGGGGCCTTGGCTCAAGTCCTGTTCTTAATCTACAGTCCAAATGACCAGGCTAAGCACAAAGTTGGCCTGTGGGCTATACCAGGCTTGGTGCAAAGGGTGACCCAATATTTCTGGGACCTGGAAGTGTAAAGTAGCATCCCACCTAAATGTGAGACTGTTCCAATTCAAGGTTTGAACTGGGGCCCATCTGAATAATTACCCTGAAAAGAAAATGTCTAAGTGGATATGCAGGAGCCTAATATATTCTTTGGTATGGAATCTTCTAGTAGATGCAACTTCATATATTTGCATATCAGAGGAATTAAAGAAATAGCACAATAGACACTGAAAAAAGTGGGATTTTCTCCAACAAAAGCTCATTCAATAAATAAATCTATTAGTCTTTGAAAGTGTCATAATACTCCTTGTTTGTTTTGCTGAACTAGACTAACACAGCTACCCCTTTGGAACTAGAAGCTGATTGTTTGCTAATGTACTGCACTAAAACACAGTCCCATTACTACTCAGAGGTTACAGAAATGCATTTGCTTCAGTGCTGCAGCTAATTCACATTTCATCACATCATTGGAAAAAAAAAAAAAAAAAAAAAAAACAGGCTGCTGAGGGTGCCTGACAGGAACACAGTGGGTTAAAGACGACTGGATTGTATCCCACTTCTTAATGGGAAATAAGATTTTATAATCCCTCACCTTTATACTGATCTATTAAAAATGCTACCACATATCTTCAGATTTTATTACTGTGTCATACCTTCAGTACATTACCATATTTCATTTATTCTATTGTACCTTCAGGGCTTCCATATGCCAGTACATAAAAGTGCAACTACATATGTGCTGATTTATGCCAAACACATACTGAAGCTCCCTTCGAAGCACACAAACAAAATGTACGCTGTTGACTTTATTTTTCTCCAGAACAATGTGACAGGATATCCAGGTTACAATGGAACTGTGGGACCACTATGGTTCCCTTAACTCTCTAGCCTGGGCTGTGTCTCACCATGCTGTTCCAGCAACAAGCCTTACAGGCACTTTTACCACTCAGTCACCAACACCCTGATAAATTGCATGAACACTCATGGACCACACACAGGGAAACATCAGCAAACGTCCCAAGCTCCCAGTCCAGCACCCCAGCTGTAGGCTGTCGTGCACTGGTCAAAACCTCTCAAGCAGTTCATCTCTTCAAAGGAAAATGGGCATGCATCAGCCTTTGTAACATGAGCAGATTTTCCAAGCACTTTAGACCAATGGTTTTCAACCAGTATGTGATGAGAACTGTCCAAGTGTGCCATGAAATTTTGAACAAAGGTAATGAAAGGCAATGTAAACCCAATGTTGTTTCATCTTAAACAATATTCTATCTGACCAAAATTACACCTCATAAAACTAATGAAAATTAATCATCAGATTAAAAGCTAGATATTGATCTTTTGATTCTGAAATGTGAACATTATAAACATAGGTGCTCAAAGGGCAAAATTGAGATGGGGTATTTTTTCTAGTGAATTTGAAATATGAATGCATGTGATTCTTCTTTAGCTTGTTGTATGCACTGTGTTGGAAACCTCTCTAGTAAGACCATAACCATAGTCAATGTAATTTTTACAAGCAATCAATACCACTGAAAAAGTGGTTGTGCCATGGAACTGTCTCTCATTGAAGTGGGCCAATGTCATTGAAAAGTCTGGGAACCACTGCTTTAGACAAATGTACTGGTAAACATTAAAATAAGTGTATTTACCACAGAAAGACAAAGATTATAAGTGGTAGGCATGCAGATCAGATATACTTACCAAAGAAAATAAAGAGTAAGCATATTGCTAATTCATAAACCCTATTAGACTAAAGTAGTATTTGGATCAAGTAGTTTTTTCCTCATGCCCACTGGATGTTGTAGGTAGGTCACACTCCTTAACACATAGGCTGATCAGCTGGCCAGTCCCACATGCTCAAAAGCAGAAAGAAGCGGTGGGCTGCAGACCCCAGCAGCTCTGTCATTCCCCCATCCCCCAGTATTCTAATAAAAAGTACATGTTGTATCTTATGCAAATTTATTCTTTATTGCCTGCAACCTGTCCCTGACTTTTTAGTAAAAAGACCCATGACAGCATTTCAAACTTACCAAAACGCATGTCAAACAGGAGACCTTCCATCACTCCCACAGTATCATAGAATCATAGAATCATAGGGTTGGAAGGGACCCCACGAGGTCATCTAGTCCAACCCCCTGCCAAAAAAAGCAGGACCACTCCCATTAGATCATCCCAGTCAGTGTTTTGTCCAGCTGGGACTTGAACACCTCCAGAGATGGAGATTCCACCACCTCCCTAGGCAGCTTATTCCAATGCTTCACCACTCGCCTAGTAAGGAAGTTTTTCCTAATATCCAGCCTGGACCGCCCCAGCTGTAACTTGAAACCATTGCTTCTCGTTCTGCCCTCTGTTACTACCGAGAACAGTCGAGCTCCCTCCTCCTTGGAGCAACCCTTCAAGTAGTTGAAGGTTGCTATCAAATCCCCCCTCAGTCTTCTCTTCTGCAGCCTAAATAAGCCTAGTTCCTTCAGTCTTTCTTCATAGGGCTTGTGCTCCAGCCCTTTGATCATTTTGGTTGCCCTCCTCTGGACTCTCTCTAATTTGTCCATGTCCTTTTTGTAGTGGGGAGCCCAAAACTGGACACAGGATTCCAGATGTGGCCTCACTAGTGCAGAATAGAGGGGAATGATCACATCCCTCGATCTGCTGGCAACACTTCTTCTGATGCAGCCCAGTATGCCATTGGCCTTTTTTGCAGCAAGAGCACACTGCTGACTCATATCCAGCTTCCCATCCACCATGACTCCCAGGTCCTTTTCTCCAGTGCTGCTATTTAGCTGATCCCTCCCCAGCCTGTAGCAGTACATGGGGTTTTTTCATCCCAAACAGTAGAAACATTCCAAATCTTCACATACCATATGAATTCTAGCTAGTGACAGAGAGACTCTGGTTCTGCCCACATCTACAGTCTCTGCCACTTGATCAGATAATATTCTGGCATCTGAGGTCACACACTGCTTAATCAGAGGAATACATGCTCCTGTAACCTTCCACCCTAAGCATTCACCACCACTAACCTTGACAAACTTACTGTCCTCCAGGTCTGGTTCTTCAGAAGGTAATCTCACAAAACCAATATGATAAATTGCAGACACTCAAGAGGTTTCTGTGCTGAGGACAGCCCCAAATAGCTTATGTGAATGGTATCATCTTGCTTTCAGTTCTTGAACTACTTTCCTCCTCATCTTAGCTTTCCAGGGGATCCTGCATATCAGCTCCCTGAAGCAGTCAGCCTGCTTTTCTGAAGTTAAGGGTCTGGATTCTGCTTTCTTCCCTTTGTCATGATCTTAAACTCAACCATCTTATGGTCACTGCTGCCCAGGTTGCCACTCACTTCTACTTTCCTTACCTATTCTTCCCTGTTTGTGAGCAGCAGGTCAAGAGGAGCACAGTCCCTAGTTGGTACCTCCAGATCTTGCACCATGACTGTCTCTCTCAAAAGGATATCATAACTTCATGCACACAATGATATACATATTTTCACTAAACAACTGGTTTCAGCAGATCATTACCTTTCATGATATCTTACATGGCACATTTTCTATAAAAAAAATCACAATTATATATGAAGGATGGATGTGGGGATTATAGATGCTGCATGTCACTTTTTGCACCTACAAACTGGAGTAATTTGGAAGCCAGTGTTTCTACAGAAAAGTATCAGATGGAGATTCTCTTCCCTTCAGGATTCTCACATGCATCCAGTGAGTAAGTCTGTTAGAATAAACTCAGAAAGCAACCCACAACTATGTAAACTTTCTCTTGAAATCTGGCTCCAGATATACACCCCCCCCACCCCCAAGAAGAATGGATAAAAAGTACTGTTTCTCGGAGATAACACTTCTACAGCTCTTCTGTTCCACACAGGGCTTACTTATGATGAATCAGCCCAGTACTAGATCTCTAGCATACTCTTTCAATTGCCTCTTGTTGGTATCTCAGGGGGATTGAGCAAGGGTTCTTGCTGTTTGTGCCCGATGATAGGTGACCGCTTGCCTGGGCACCCCATTTGCCACCCCATCCCAAGCACACACAAACCCCTTATGGACAGTGTAGGGACCTCTGGCCTGGAATCTGGGAGACTACAGACTAGCATAACTCAAAGGTACTGACCTCATAGGAATTTATGACCCACCTAGAATTTGGGACCCATCTGGGAATTTATGACCTGAGAATTTGGGACCCACCTGGGAATTTATTATCCACCTGGAAATTTGACTCCCACCAAGGAATTCAAAAAACTTAACTAAGAAATAAACAACTTAACTCAATTGTGGGAACTACTAATATGACCCTCCCCTAGTATGGGAAGAGACCAGGAAACACTGAGCTAAAAATCCTATTAAAAGGAGATGCCAACTGACAGAAGTTATGGAGGTTCACGTGTTACCCGCCGGAACTGATCACCCTGACAGTTGGATCTCCCGAGGAAAGCTAGCTTGTGTCGTGTCCCTTACCATGCCCCTTGTGCTCATGCTGCTGGTCAGTGGTGCCTGGGTTGTGGTATGTATATAAAAATCCCCTACAAGTACTTTGCAGTTTGTTTTACCTTGCAATTTTGTTTCATTGTGAATACCTAGCAGTTTTACTTTGTTGCAAATACCTTGCAGTTTTGCTGTTACTTATATAGATTTGTTACCTCAGTCTTGTAAGATTGCTGTTTTAGTTGTTGATTGCTACTTCAATTGATGCTTTGAAACAAGTGTTGTTACTGAGCTGTCACTGTGATTATCCATTGAAAAATTTTCCCCGTTGTCACTCTAAATAAACGAACCCGTTTCTCAGTTAGAACTACTGAGTTCGGTGTCTCCTTCTCCCATTGTGGTTGGGAACCAACACTTGCTACTCCTCACCCTCTTCCTGCCCATTTGTTCATAGGGAACATATCAGATGTACAGGCCCTGCTTTCACCCAGGGCTTGGATACATAGCCTCTCCTATATAGCTGTACAGGAACTGGGAGCATCCTTTGGGTATGCCTACACAGTTGAAAAGAGTTAAAGACCCAGGCTAAGAGGACATGTATTCTAAAGCTATTTCTATACAAGACATTACAGTAGCATAGCTGCACTGTTCCACTTTAATATCTCCCATAAAGCCACTCTATGCAATGGGAGAGAGCTCTCCTGCTGACATAATTAAGCTAGCTTCAATGAACAGCAGTATCTATGTTAGCAGTAGGGTGTCTCTCACCTACATAGCACCATCCACACCAGCACTCCAACTGGTGAAACTTATGTGGGTCAGAAGTGTGGTTTTTTCCACATCCCGACTGACCGAAGTTTGACCGACAAAAACTCCAGCTAAAATAGCTCAGAAAAGTAAACCCATTGAGAGGAATAATTCAGAGACTTGACTAGAAGGGAAAGTGGTGTGTTCTTCCCCAAAAATAAGCTCTGCCATATAAGTCTGCAAATGAGATGCTACTTACATTAAGAATTTGCTGGAACTAAGGGTGCTGGTGATGCTGTTGCACCTGCTGGCTTGACATGGCCCTCATTGCCTTAGTCCCCTGTGTTGTCATTACACCTGCATAGAGTGAGTGGTAGCAGTTTATACTTGCTTTGCTCAAATGTAAATGAAAACACAAAGTGCAAGGCAAATGGAGAATCAGGCTCAGTGTACCTTGGTCCTATGTCAGTGGATGCAGCTTACAAACATGAATGTGGGCCTGAACAGAAATCTTAATTCCAAAACACGTCTAAACTCTAAGAGTGTTCAGATCTTGAACCACCATTGCACACAAGGTTATCACCATTGTTAGATATAGAATCTAATAAGTCCCTTCTAGGGGGATTTTTGAAGGACATTAATTGAAACACAAAAACTAGAGCGCTATGAACCCAGCTCTTGGAATAATTCCACTTGATTGAGCACCCATGGTTGTCACTTTATCTGCTAGGCCATGATCATGTCTATTTCTATTGTTTTATTTAATAAGTGTTCATTGTATCTAGCAATATTTTGGTCTTGAAGAGAAGCTTCTTTATAAATAGGTGATGAAACACTGATACTTTCATTAGGCAGACATCTCTAGAACACACTGCAAAAGTCTGACACTTATTGATCTGCCCACTGGTGCTGCTGTCAAATCAAATTTAAGGATCAAATAACACCCTCTACAGTGAAACAAACAAGGAGTCTTGTGGCTCTTCTAAAGACTAACAATGAGCTCCTGAACCCGTTATAAGCCTCTTGCTGTAAAATAACCACAGGCTGCTGAAAATGACAGAAGTTGTTTCTGATTTCCTTAAACCTCCCTTTTTTCCCCTCTCTGAAGCAGTGTCTAGGAATGAGAATGGACTTTGGAAATTAGGATCTTCAGTTTCCACTCCTTTCTTTGACTGTTAACCAGGCCCTGGTCTACACTGACCATGAAATTCAACATAATGCTGTTTACCTTGAACTTCTGCAGCCTATGAATCCACTGTCACAATAGTAAATTCAAAAAAATATGGAGTTGTTATTGAGACTGCTAATACCACCCCTGAAAGTGGCATAGCACTGAGATTGAGAGTAACTATTCAAATTTAGGTCCGTGTAGCCAGAGAGCAGCTTTTCTAGTTTTTCCTGTCTCTACCATAGCAACATAGCTCCACCCCTGCCTGCAGCCCATGGAAATTTTCAATTAAATCTATGCAGCACTGTGCTTCTCTGTTCTTCCTGTGGGAGATAAACAGCAAAGAAAGCGTTTCCTGCCTTTTTTTTCCTTTAGAGAACAGTGGGGGACTTGGGGGTGGAGAAAGTGAGCAGGGCACAACTACCTCCCCACAAGCCCTTCACATATTACCCACAGTGCAGTGCATTTAAGGAAGTAAAGCGGCCAGTGGGGATGCGAGATTCCCAATCAAGCAATTTGCTCTGATCACTCAATTTCACCTTCTGTAATTCAAACAGCCTACAATTGAATTACAATCCCACCCCCAGTATAGACAAGCCCTGGGTCACTTCACTTATGTGCCTTGGTTTCTATGAAATGGGGGTGGCAATCTATTGTACTAAAGGCATATCACAAAGATTAGTTAATATCAGAACACATTTTTACCATATATCTCTAAGGATTGTTATTTCTCTTTTGCTGTTGCCTTACAAATAGCTTGCTACTGAGGAGTGATGCTGTAACTTCAAAGGTAAATCCACTTCCATCTCTTCTCTGTGCCTTCAAAAACAAAACCTACTTTAGCATCATCATTGGGTGTAATTAGCTTTCCCGCCAGCTATTCACAGTTATAGCTATTTGATCTAAAATACTTTGATTATCTATAGTCATTTTATGGGTCAAGTTTTCAGAGACAGGCATGACTAAGTGAATGAACTAATTTGTACATGCAGTTTATATAAACTATAATGGTCAATCAGGATTTGTAAACCATCACCACATACAAAAAGCCACAATATGAAACTGGCCTGCATGGATGCAGAAAAACTCTATTCTACATATCATTCTTTACATTTTGGCCATGTGGACACTGTGACGTAAAACACTGAAAGAAAAATAAATTTTGTGAACATCTCTAGCATGTTATGAGCTTCCACATGAAGGAAGCCTCTTCTGTCTCCTATACTCAGATCTTTTAATTGTTGTTGAATAGGCCATAAATTCAGCTTAAGTCATTTTAATACTTTTTCCATATGAAACTATAAAAGTAGTCTACAGTAAGCATATTAACTAAACCTGTGTATGTTCTCCCCCCCCCCCAGACATGTAGTCCAATTCAAAAGCTTTTTATGTATTAAAAGTTATCATTAAATGAAAGCCCTTTGTGGATTATTAAAAATCAGAAAAAGATTTGCTGAACATACTCAAAGTCCTAAATAAAATCAAAGGGAATTTTTGCTAACAAACAAACTTCGATAAACAATACACTTAACTTTCCTCTGCATTAACTATTTGAGCTCAAAATCTCTCTACAACTGAAATGCAGATTTTCTTATGCTGCAGTTCATTTGATCCTGGAAGTAAATTTTGATATTTGGGTACTGGCTAAAAATGACATTCACACATTAAAAAATGAACTCTGATGGAAAATGGCAAGAACTTTCTCCATCTTGCATGAGAAAGAGATAAAAAACCATCTTTGCACATTTAAACATTCACAAACTATATTCTAGAACTGAAAAAAACCCCATGAAGTCAGAATGATGAATGAGAACAAAATTCCAGACGAGATTAAATGAATCCAAAGAGTCTGATCCCTTTTAGGAAGTGTTTCAAAATTTACTTGTTTGATAAAACTTTTCCAACATAACTGAACATTCATATCACCAACCATACTCCCAAATCCCCATAAAAGCAATCTCTTCTAAGGAGAGATTTGTAGAGCCCAAAAAGGGAAAAAAGCAAGACTCAAGGAAATCTGTTAGGGACTTTGCAATCTCCAACCCAGTTAACATGGAAGGTGCCTAGTACAAACCCTTGAAACAGAAAACTCCTTCCCTTGTATGAAGCAGCACCAACACCAATGGAAAAAAGATACAGCAGCACACACAGTACCTGACAACATGATACTTGACAGAGAGAATTTAACTTGAGAAAGGATAAAGTGGATGGGTCCTGTGATGTTCCTGCTGCAAATCCCTATGCTTAGGGTTACTTGTAGTATCTCCGCTTCCCTACCCACCACCAAAGCCACGATAGCCCCTGACAGCTTTGAATACAGTTATCTGGACAGCTTGCCAGTGACAAATATTTCCTTTACCAGCTACACAGCAAAACCATAAGACCATAAACTGCCTTATGTGTTGACCTTCAAAAAGATCACAGGTAATGAAAACATGCAGATATTAGACAGGAACTATGAGGCTTCAGATAAATCTGGGCCTGAATCTAAACCATCCAGTTTGGTTTTCCTAAATAAAAACCCAGCAAAGATTGTCAACCCCCACTCATAATGGAGATGGACCAAACCTGAGCCCCCAAAACATATTGGGTTTCAAAAAAAAAAAGGGGGGGCATTCTGGGCTGAACTACCCTTAACACTGGTTTGCAAAAATAAATAAATAAATAAAACCCACTCTAAAAACCCATGCCAACATGTTGCTAGTGTTCAATGAAAAGGGAAGTACAGCCACCTCCTTTCTCTCAAGCAGGTGTACCTCTGTAGATGTGGAAGCAAAGAGTGGGAAGTGATGTGGTGACCACAGTCCCAAGTCTTTGGACCGACATGTTTTTGACTCTGACCACATACCAAGCTTCTTGACTTTCAATTTGTTACAGTGTCACGTGCCAACTTTTCATCCTGATCCTCTGCAGCTCAGTATAGCCACAGGATTGTTTCCATTTACAAGATTATATTTA
The DNA here is from genome assembly GCA_007922195.1 of Podocnemis expansa. Taxonomy (NCBI): domain Eukaryota; kingdom Metazoa; phylum Chordata; order Testudines; family Podocnemididae; genus Podocnemis; species Podocnemis expansa. Next base: position 4,363,850 of record ML682040.1, read on the forward strand.
CATACTTTGATTGCTTAATTGGCAAGAAACCTAATTATGAGTAAAAACTGTTCCATTCTCTAGATCAGCATTGATCAACTTCTGCTTCTTTAAGGGACACTTTCAAATTTGATATTTTAAAATCGATTCATTTTCTGGTGGAAAACTGCTTAAATACTACTGCATGTTCTGAATTTTCTTTTTTAATACAATTGCTTAAGAACAGTTCCTTACAGTTTTCTGCTAAGGTGTTTGTAAGAGTCTTTTCAGGAAGCAAAGACCTGACTGTGTGGAAGATGCACTAAAAGTGATTGCACACAAAGTAAACAAGCTAAAATATTCATAGAATTCCAGGCCAGAGGGGACCATGAGATCATCTTTGTGTCTGACTTTGTGTATGCCAATGGCTTAAATTTCACCCAGTTACCCTGGTATTGAGCCCAATAACTTGTGTTCTGCTCAAACATATCTTCCAGGAACACATCTGATCTTCACTGGAAGACACCAAGAAATGCAGAATTCATGGTTCCCTCTGCTTATTTATTCAAATGGTTAATCACTGTCACAGTTGAAAATTTGTGTCATTTCCAATTTGAAGTAATCTGGCTTTAACTTTCATAGAACCATAGATTAGGGTTGAAGGGACCTTGGAAGATCATTTAGTCCAATCCCCTTCTCAAAGCAAGGCTAACCACGACTAAATCACCCTAGTTAGTGCTTTGTCAACTTTCAGCCTTTGGTTCTCATTATGCCTTTCTTGGTTAGATTTAAAGAGTCTTCTGGTAACTAGCATTTTTTCCTCCAAGGAGTTACTCATATGTGATAATCAAGTCACTTCTCAGACATTTTGATAAACTGAACAGACTGAGCTCTTTAAGTGTCTCAGCCACCAATCATTTTTTGCAGCTCTTTTCCCCACCTCTCCAATTTTTCAACATCCCTTTCAAAATGTGGACACCAAGACTGTGGGCACCCTTCCATTATCAGTCTCAGCAACACCATTAGCAGAAGAAAGATTCCTATTCCTACAAAGGAGAGAGGAGTAACTTTTTTGCTAACTTCTTTCAATAACACTTTGTTCTTTCCTGTCTTTTGTTCTGCTTCATGGGTGTTGGAGGTGAATATGAGATCATAATTAATGTTTTTAAAGTGATCTGTAAATCTAGAAAGAAAAGCATTTTACAACCATCATTACTTGGAGCAACCTCAGGAGAGTCATTTTTGGCTCACTAATTTGATTTCCAATCAGGGGCGTCACTGCCCTGACAAAAGGGTCGGGACCTAGGTCCACCCTCTACCAAGCAGCCCCACCCCGGGGGCCCAATCTGGTTGCCAGGCCTGATCTCAGAGCTGGATTGGGCTCCTCCCACTGGCAGCCCAACCCTGAGCCAGGCCCTGCTGCTGCCAGCTTGCGACAGGTGACCCACACCTGATCCGGCCCCTGCCGCTTCTGGTCAGTGGCAGGCAGCCCATGCCCAATCCCATTCCCTGCTGCTTCCGATCAGTGGCAGATGGCCCAGGTCCAAGCCAGCCCCTGCCAGGACAGGGCCGGGGAACGGGCGGAGCTAGAGTCCCATAGGTCCGGAGTCAGAGACGCCCCTACTTCCAATCTGAAATATCTATGGTTAATTTGTGATCCTCTTAATCCACGAGAAGAGGATCATCTGTTAGAGCCAGAAGCTGGTTATTAGCTCTTATGTCCTTCTTTGCTCTTTTAAAGTCAAGAGGTTATGAAGCAGTAAAAGATTTAACACCTCTCTTTTTAAAAAAAAAATCCTTTGGAATAGAGAGTATTTTCTTTAAAAACAGTTATTCGAGCTTGGATCAGACATTAATAGCACTTTCTAAAGTGAGATATTTCAGTCATACATGACATAATGGGATTATGGTCTTTATTTTGGTATTCCAGATTTGAAACTAAGTAGGTCTTTCACTGTCATCACTATCTTTTGATTCTAATCAAATGCCACATCCTCCAGGGCAACAGTAAAAATATACAGAACTTTACATATGTTCCTGTCCCATTTTTCAAAGTAAAGGAATGAACTAAACTGTCTCTCTCTCTGCCAGAAATGTACGAGTTAAAATCACTAGCACACTGCAACACAACCGGGCTCAGCTGCTGAAGAAGCCAATTTGTATTCTGGGGAAGAAAAGTGTCGTCCTCTAAAGGACTTTGTGACTTTGATATGGCTGCCCAACTCTTCTCAGTTCACCCTTAATGCCTCAGATCCACAGCAATATTTATGCTCCTATCTTCTACTGATTCTCAGTGTGCATCACAACTACTGCTACCTTTTGCTGTCATTCTGCTCTCCCCTCTGATGAGTTGTGACCTTTGCAGAGGTTCCTGGGACATGTTTGTGGGAAGTGGCCTGCTCCACATGGCTAAAAGACTGAGGAAGCCCTGTCTATTCAGCTAACCAGAAATAGAAGCCCTGACCTGATGAAAAACAACAGATAGATTAATGTACTTTTCATTTGCAAGGAACCCAAATTCATAGTTGGACTCCATTGCTTCCCTGGATGATGGGAATGAGGCTGGAAGCCAGGGTGATTTGGGCCACGTTGCCATAAAAAGTTATCTTCTCCAATTGGCTAGTGTTCAGTCAGCCTAAGAAAAACTCACCCTTGACACATAGATGCTTCATGCTTCTCTAACAGCCTCAGGCACCTGATTTCTGGACAGCAATCTAGTTGAGCAGGGTGCTACAGACTCTCTCTTGAAAGGAGGCAGCCATTTAAGTGATACTCCATTTTTGTGGATACATCTCCTTCCCTCCGAGGGGTGAACTTATAGGCCCTGCCTCCTCTCCTGCTGAAAAATAAGGCAAAAAGCTGATCAGAGAAAAATGTAGTGGAGCAACTGGCAGACAGAGAGGAGCAGGGAGCTCAGTGCTTGGAGCTGGGGTTGGACCTGGCTTACTGAGATTCCCACTCCTACATTTCTCCCATTATTCCTAAAGCTGTCCTCACTTTCAATGGGCACAAAGAAGGAAGAGAGCCAGAGCTTCTGCTTCTCAGACAATCCTCCAAGTTGCCTCCACTTGCAGGAGGAGGGTTTCTTCCCCAGCTCCAGGGTATCAAAGAACAGTTTGCAGGTACTCTTCACTATCCTGACTTAAGCCTTGTCTACATGATAATTTTGCAAACAAATTCTGCATTTTCAACAAAATAGTGGAAGTGTACATCCTGAAATGCTCCTCTCATGGATGCAAGTTTTCTGCTATGCTGACATCATAAAACCACTTCAGTGAGGGGTACAGGGATTTCTGTGATTTAGTTAGAGTGACAGCATCCGTGTAGACATTGCTCTTCGTTTATGTCATCCTAACTGGCCTCCAGGATGTGTCACACAATGCCCTTAATGACTGCTGCACACTTGCATCACTGCAACGCTCATGTGGATTTTCCAACTCCAACCTGATTCACTGTTGACCAGTAGCAGGCTGGAGTTGCCAGCTTCCATACAGCAATTGCAGCTTGTTTTTCTAACAGTGAAGGAAGATCTCATTCTGGTGTACTTGCACTGCAATGCAGGGGCAACCTCCACACACACAAGCAACAGCAGCAAGGAATCCTGTGGCACATAAAGACTAACAAATCTATTTATGAATTTATATATAAATATGAATTTGTTAGTCTTTAAGTACCACAGAACTCCTCGCTTATTTTGCTGAACTAGACTAACATGGCTACCCCTTTGAAACAGAAAAGAAGGTGGCTTTGCCTGAAGAACTTTAGGATGTGCACTGCTCATCATCCCATGGCATCATGAGGTAACCCCACCACTTAGTGCTTGTTTCCCAAACCCAGTATTGGTGGTCCACCATGTGCACCCACTCCATCAATGCCAGCAACAATCCTGAATTATTTTTTTCCTATGGCATGTAGCAGGAGAGGCATCATCAATTCACTTTCTGAGGCCAGGTCTATACTGGCCATGGAATTCACTGCTAGTCAAAGAGAGATATGCAAGTTCTCTCTCTTCAGCTTCCTAACACCTACTTATCATGGCATCTCCACTGTGTTGTGTCCAAGTGAAATGCCCTCCCTTTGACTCAGCACTCCTCTTCCTGGGGAGGGTGGATATACTCCATTAACTTCCAAATTGATTAGGTGGGTCTTCCCTGACTGCTGAATCAAACAAGAAAGATTGAACAGATGGCAGTAAATTTGCTGCTGTCATTGTAGACATTCTCTGATTTTCAGTTCATGAAATACTGCAGGACAAACTGCACTGTGTCCATAATGCTCATCACCAGACGGTCAGTGGTTCAGGATCCACGGTTTCAGTCATAGAGGGCAAGCACACAGTTTACAAAGGCTGTTGAAAAAATGGTGCAAAACAAAGTCAGAAACCCAGAGAATGATTTATCCAAGGCACTATGGGATGATGAATACACCTCCATAATATACTACAATCTGCTCCCAGCAGAGTGTAGCAAGTTATACAAGTGGTTAGCTATCCATGATACAATGGCTATCTCCATCAATGCAAGAGCACTAACTGTGGACAAGTTTTACCAACGCAAGGAATGCTGTGTGGATGTGCACAATTGATACAATTAAAGTGACTTATGACTGTTGACTTAAGTTGATTTAATTATGTAACGTAGACATGGCCTTATTTCAAACACTGTCCATGGAAAAACTTCCCCAAAATTGGCAGCTGAATGTTAATGGGGTATATACTTTACAGGTAATACATTTTCTTGTAATATAGAGAGCATTATCCATCATTATAGAGAGCATTATCCATCATCTTGGCTTCAATTCTGCAACCCTTCAAAGCTCACAGTGGTGAGAAGGAAAGTGGGAAAGTTGGCTGTGCTCTGTGCACAGCAATGTTCATGCCTTCAGATTCTGGATGCTCAGACAGTATCTGAGTCCTCTCCAATGTTCCCTCTAATTACTCATAGACTGTGTGCACAAATACATTTCTTTGTGAGCACCAATATTAGCACTACTGAATTTTTTTGTGCGCACTTTATTTTGTTGGGTGCACAGGTTTCATGACCTGTGTGCACGCACAGCTTAGAGGGAACTGTGGTCCTCTCTCAGCCATACCCTACAATCCCCTCTCACTTTGGGTCCAGAAAAGAAAAAGCCAGGTGAAGATGAGCACGCATTTCTGCACACCTGAGCTGCTAGAAGAACACCATGACATTGTTTTTCTTGTGAGCAGTGAATTAAAAAAAATATATATAATTCTCTCCTGCTAGCCTGTCTTCCTGTACCTGTTGGAAGGAAGGAGAAGAATCCCAGAAGACTTGACAAGCTCATTCTGGACAAGCTAAGCATGGGGCTGAACTGAAGAGGAGAAAAGAACCAAATAGTGCTCTGTGCTACCTTTGCACTCCAGGATCCTGCAGGTGTCCTAGGACCACAATGCTCTTTGATTCAATCAGAGCAGTCCTAAGGGATTATTATTCATTGGTGGCAATTTCTGACTAGATTTAATACCTTATCATACACACATGGCATTGCAACACTTCAGCAGTAACAAGTTCCAGAGCCTTTCTATTAGAAAAGAAATGAGTTACATGGGTCTGTTTTCTTTGTGTAACTTGATTCATCTACACTGTATGCACCAATCCTTGAACAGAGGTGGTCACAAACAACATGCAGGCAACCATCTCTGTTAGGAACCTTAGCTCAAAGACCAGTACTTGGTTCCCACAGAGCAACTTTAATGAAGAATTCATCCTACTACAAGAGACTAAATTAGAGAGAAGCTCTCCTGCTCCTTGCTTGTTTCTTCCCAACTTGTTCTTCCCAAAAGAAACCATATCATAAGACTATCCACAGAACTCACACACTAAGAAAAAAAATTGTAAAATGAATCCAACAAAGTTATCTGGTATCACTGATCATAACAGAGACAGCTTCAGGTTTTCTGGGGCCCTAGGCGAAGGTCCACTGTGGGACCCCCTATAGGAACTAAACTCACATAATAAAAAGCATAGCATTTTTGTTCGTATTAAGAATTTGGACAGTGAACTACTTTCATATTGCCTATTCAACAGCCAACTTTCCTCTCCCCCCTTTTCAGCACCTGACATGTACTTTTTTTTATTACCCAGCTCATCCTTATTCTTTATTATTAATCTCTTTCCATTTGCACCTCACAATACAATCCTGAAAATGAAATGAGTGTCACAACAGATCGCAATGCCACATCAGAGCAACCACATTTCCCACATATAAAATTTCATGGAAAAACCACAACAACAAAATTTCATAAAATGTCAACCCATTTGAGTAAAAAAGAATTCTTCCAAGTTAGCAGAAATCACCTCAGAATGCAAATTCCTCAGTATCACAAATGTTGTGCAAGGGCTAGCAATGTCATGAACTAGGAAATAAAAGCTGCCTCCAGCCCTGAAGAAGAGGGCGAAGAATGGCAAGGCTGACAGCTGTGACCCCTGCTTCTGGCCCCCTAGAGTTGAGCATAGGGGACCCACCCCCAGTCCAGCTGCAGTGAGGGTTTCCAAGTTTCCTAATCTACCTGGCTGGAAGTTCACAAAGGGATCCCCACACTCTCAGAACTGCATGGTTACAGGAAGGGAGGGCAGAGGGAATAGAGTCAATCACAAGGACTCCTGGGGCTTGTAGGGGTGCAGGCTAAGGGCTAGAATAGATGTAACCTGCTGGGGTGAGGCCTACCATGCCCCCAATTTAGTTTCTGGCTGCAGCTGCAGAGGCTGGGCACTGAGGCTGAACACACTACTCCCAGCACCAGCAGCTATTAAGAAGTCAGGGATAAGGGGCAGGCCTCCCTACAGCTCTAGCTACTGGTATGATATGCATGTGGAAACTGCTACCTGGAGGTGAAGAGAGATAAGAGCTCTGTAGCTTAAGCTCCCCTCGTTGCATCCTCTGGAGCCCCCCCAACCCCACATGCTCTCCTCTCCCCTGGCTATGCAGGTCAGTCACCCCAGCTTACATGCAGTCAGGACATCAAAGTTCCCTGAACTACCAGGCTGGGAGGATATCATAAGAAAGGAAGAGTGGGAGCCAGAGGAACTCCTAGAACTGAGGGTGAGGGGTGTGTGAACTATGGGCTGCTGGAGAGAACATGCTCATGTGGTGGTTGCCACATTTCCTGTTTCAGGGCTGAAACTGCTTCCAGCCCTGAAGAAGCTGGGGAGGAGGGAAGAGCTGGGGGCTGAGACCACCCTCCTCTCCCTCAATGCCTGAAATAGCCACTGCTGCCCAGGGAAGAGAGGGGAAAACATCTGCTGAATCCTCAAACATGACTTTGCATTTAAAAAAAAAAAAAAATCAAAAGCAGGACTAGTACTTATTTTTACCAGTAGAAACCATCTATATTAACACTGCCTCCCCTGCAAAAATACATAACAAAACTGGCCTTGCCCTGAAAAGTTCCCCTGCTCAGGCTGCCTGAGCACTAAGCACCATGCACAGGATGGGGGGGGGGGGGAGTGAGTAAAGCCTGCATATCCACCAATCCTCCCCTGCCCCTTCCACCAACACAGACCCACTCCTCAGGGCAGTTTGGAGGTGGTATCAGGACACCTCCTGCCCTGGGTGGGAATGTAGAGTTGGCCCCCAGTCACCAGAGACTCTTGGTAGCCCACTGTGTTCTGAGTCCCTTTAATAGCCGGTCATCAGTGGAAGAGTTGTGCATGTTTCTGTTACTTAACCTCAGCTATGGCAACTGACTGCAGTTCACTGGATACTTAACACTTAATGTTTCCAGCATTCAGCACATCACCACACCTGCTTTTTTAGTATTAGCATTCTTTCTCAGTATGTCTGCCCTCCACCCACTTGGCCCTGCTGCCAGCCCCAATCTCCTTCCTTACAGCCCTGGCAAGACTGCCTCCTCTCCCCACCCCTGGGAACTGTGACATGGTGGGTCTATCACCTATTTCTGTGGCTCCCCATCATTGTAGTACTTTGAGCACCTCACATTCCTTAATGCATTTATTCTCATCCAGCTCTCTGAGGCAGGGCAGTGCTTCTATTCCCATTATACAGTAACAGATGGCTGGGGAACTGAGGCACTGAGTGACTAAATGAGTTGCCCAAAGACACCGGAGAGGTAGCGGAGCTGGAAGTTAAAACCAGGTCTTCAGCTACCCTGGCTCCCGATGCCCGTCCCCTTTCCCACTGCGCAGCAGCCCTGGCTGCTAACCAACACCAGTCCTCTATCCCTCCCCTCTGTGCAGATCCATCTCAGCCCACCAACCCCCCTGCAGGGATTTCCCTAACAGTCCCCCCCAGTTAGTAACAATGTTATACCAATTTAGTGAGCACCCCCCCAATACCCCCTTACACCTTCTTCTAATGTCATCCTGGGTAGAATATTGTCCCCTGGTCCCCCACCCCACCCCACAGGTCCAGAGGATGGGGCCCTCACACTTACCCTGGGGAAGTGGGGATCAGAGGCGTATGGTAATAGGTGCCTGCTTGCTGTGGGGCTGCCTTGCTATCCAGTGCAGTCTGTTCCCAGCCTCTCCTCCTGAGTGGAGCAGCAGAAGCCCCAAACAGGCCAGACCAGGACAGGGAGGGAACCTTGACCCACTCCCCCCATCCAGCAAGAGAAAGTTTCCCGCTTGAAGGGGGGATGGAGCAAGCCAGCCCAGAGGCTGGGCTCTGCTCTTCTACTCCACCTCTGGGCCAGCCCTCCCCATCTCTAACGTGGAAGAGCTGGCCCAGGGGAGGGGTGGGAGAGGGAAGCCCTGCCCCTGGACTGGCTGTTCCTCGCTGGGGGCTGGGCAAGCCCACACGCATGCATCAGAGACTGCTTTTCTTAACTTAAAACAGGGAGCTGACCTGTACAGCTTCCCTGCACTCACAGAGAGGGTGGTAGGGCCCCCCACAGCTGGGGGCCCTAGGCCACCGCCTGCCTCGCCTACCCCAAAAGCTGCCTCTGGATCATAACAGCTTATACCAGCCACGGTAATGCAAAGGGACTGGCAAAATTCAGAATTATGCCCTCACGTATCAGGCTAAGAACTGCTGCTCCCTCCCTTCTGTTACTCAAGGATTTCAGAAGTCAAAAGCAGTATCAGGAAGTGTCAGGAATAAATTAATGGGGATGTAACTGTTCCACCTGACAATGATTGATAATAACTAGAATACTTTTACCTAAAACTACTTTATTAGGCCTCAAGCACATTCACCTATATGCCATATAGCAGACGTGGCCAAATTGCGGCTCGCGAGCCTTATGCGGCTCTTAAAAGAAAAATTGAGGCTCCCCGGAAAGCGCACGAGGGAAGGGTGGCATGGCAGGAGCCAGGGGCAAGAAATTTGCAGTGGTTGGGGACAGCAGAGAGCCGGCAGCAGAGGTGCAGCGTTGTGAGAGCTGGCAGGAAAAAGCAGCGTGGTCAGAGCAGGGAAGGGAAGGAAGGGGAGGGGTGGCATTGAGAGAGCCTCAAAGCAGCCTGGTGAGAGCCAGGAGGGGAGGAGCAGCATTGAGAGAGTCTGCAGGGAAAAGCAAAGTAGTCAGTTAGGTGGAAAGAGAAGCACTCAGACCAAGTATCTGCCAGATTCCACAGTTTACCCACACAATATTAATTCTACCCTCCTTGTCTGTGTGCATTATGATACAGTCTTTAATTACATCACTGCATGATTTTTTAAGTACTTTTCTTTTTTGATGTTGTTTTCGGGTAAATAGTTTTAAAACTGGCAACATAAATTGATCAAGAACAAGCCTACAATGAACTACAGATAAGTGATGATAATTAGCAATTTAAATCTGAAAAGCAATTGTAAATTAATTTTCATTTTTAAAAATCACCTGGCATTTCCAGATATTGTAATATAATGCATTACTTCTCTTGTATTTCTATTTTGAGAATTAAATAAGAATCATCAGAAATGACTGAAAATTGACACAAATGTTACATCCAATACCACTGACTGCTGTCAAAGGGTTATTAAAAAAAACCCTCTATTTAAAGAATGTTACAAGTACTTATTATGGACCATGCTTCCTTTTCAGCATACAAAATGATTTAGACTTAAGATAGACCACCACTACTGAAAACTGGCTTTAGAAAAAAAAATTCCTTAAGTCCATTGAACAAGTGTGCCTCAGTATGTCATCTGTTTGCAGAAGGAACTGCTAGCACATTTATTTTATAAGAAAATTTTAATTAATATAACTAAGTCAATTACAAAGATAATTTACATTCACTGCAAAGTTCAATAGCAGCACTATACTTCTACTGATTAAATAGCATTCAACATGTATTAATTCTTTTTTGTTGTATAGTCAAAATTGATTTAGATTTCAGTGCAGTCTTCATGAATGACTTTATGGGTATCTGAGCCCATTAGACAAGAGTAATGGTTGTGAAGGGCTGAGGACAGAAAATCGTGTTATAAACTTTCTAAAAAAAAAAAAAATCTCTCACCAATAAAGATTTTATTTTGCATTATAAAAACCAAATAATGATATTTAGAATTTATACAGGGCCTGACCCAAAACTGAATAACCTTAATGGTATTTTTTCCACAGTATCTTCTGTGCATGGACTCCAAAGCACTTACTGAAACAGGCTCTGATCTTGTGTAACCCATGTGCCTAAATAGGTGCAATCTCTTTTAGGGATCCTTATGGCTGGGTTACGTTGCTGGGCAGATTTTGCAGCCCAGAAACCAGAAACTTCTGGTAAGAGGGTGAGGGAGCACACTGAGCATGCTCCACAAGTTTTATTGTTGAGCTGGAATTGCATACCCAGGGAGAAGCCTGAGAAGAGAAGCCTGGAGAGGAGCAAACAGAGAGCTGCAGAGGACATTGGCTAAGGGACTCAGTGAAAGGAGCTGAGCAGGAGTGGACTGCAGGATGTTTTCTCCCAGCTTTCGACTGCTTTGCAGGGGAGTTGTCTGCAGCAGAACTGAGAGCTGGATGGCCAGTGACCTGATTGCATGGTGCTGGCTACACAAGAGGAAGAAAGGACTGCATGGCATCTGCCTGAAGATTCCTGCAGCTAGAGAGGATGAGGATTGCTTTCGTTCTGCATTCAAGCCCCAAGGACTTAAAAGACTGCAATTGAGATAAGGGTGACTCCACCTGAACTTTGGGACTCTTGGGTTTCTTACTCTTTTGTTTAAATGTATTATGGTTCTTTAGGATAAGGTGTGTTTAGTTAGTTAATAAAGTTCATTGTATGTTTATGCTGAGTAATAGTTTAATGTAGGATGGAAACTCTGAGCAGTCTTTGCTGTGAGTCCTTTTAACAACTGGATCCTGGCTCTCCAGTTGCTTTCATCAGGGGTTTTCTCTGTGAGGCACTGGAGAGGGGCAATTGAGTGAATTTGAGCCCACCCTAGCAGGTTACACTTGCACTTCCTGTCCCCATAAATTCTCATTGATCTGTTGTGATTCTGAAGAATTGAAAAGGTGTCCCTGTGTGCATCTCTTCACAGTATTAAGATGAGAGCAGTATTTTACCTTACTATTACTCTCATTTTAAAATTAATTGTGTCTGAGTCTTCAGACCTGTTGTCTTCACCGTCCATGAGTATTTTAGTGAAAGACTAGATGGGTGACTGGGTAACCTCTGTTGTGACGGTTCCGCCCCCAGTAAAATACCAGTCTCCTGTGATCCAGCAAGAATGCATATGAACAGAAGGTTAATTGTAGAAACACTTAGCACTTGCCATCTGATAACTTCAAGGCACCTAAGCAAAAGCAATGAAGTAAGCTACACAATACTCCTCTGAGACAGGCAAGTATTATCACTGTTTTTGAATGAAGAAAGGGATACAGGCAGATTGCCTTTTCAAATTAATAGAAAGACTCTCCTGGAGATCAAGTCTTAAATGACTGGTAGTCTAATGTCAAGATGCAAGTCTGACAGGGGAACACCAAGCCATGCTGCTGCTTCCCTTACATTGTGCTCAACAATAGTGTAGTGGCTCAGGCTTCTGCTTAGCATACAGAAAGTCCTGGGTTCAAGACCAAGGGGATTGGACTCAATGATCTCATGAAGTCCCTTCCAACCCTATGGTTCTAAGTCTGCTTCTAATTGTACTTACCATTTCCCTTATCTGGAAAACAAATGAGTGTCTTAATTGATTACTGAACAAGCAAGGAGGCAGTGGTGGGAAGGGAAGTAGAGGGAAAAAAACAAAACCAGTCTGAGTCAATTCACTCAGATTGAAGGCTGGTGTCAGTCTCACACTGCCTGAGGGCATGGCAAGCTAAGCTTTATATGTTCTGTTCAGCCAGCTTCCTGGCTGGCTGAGAAGCATCAAAGCTTTTGTTTTCCCAGTGCAGAGGGCAGGTGCTAGGTAAAGACGTGGGGCCACCAGACCCTGTGAAGGAAGGTCTTGCCTGTACCTTCAATAAACTCCACCCCTGCCCTGACATAAGTTTCTTATTGTTTGAAATATTAGGAATGTTTTGTTAATAAGAGATAAGAAGCAATGACCAGTGGAGTTACTATGGTAGTCTGCAAGAGTTACTATTAATTATTTGTTTTAAAAGCACTAGCTATAAAACACTAAAAATAAACACCTCAGAGCAATCTGAGGGAGATTTTATTTGGGAAGCAGGTGATACCTAAACTCACTATCAGGTGGAAAGAAAGAAGGCTCCCTGAAACCTGGCTAGTGATCACTCAAAACTGTCTCAGCCTTTTGGGTCGCTGTATTTGGAGTTCTCTGAACCTGTTGCTATATAGCAGGGGTGGCCAAACGTATGGAACCCAAGAGCCACAGAAGCTGATTATTAAACCTTAGAGAGCCACATTGAGGCATATAACCACATATTTTTACCTACTCCAAAATTACTAAGCTTAAAATTCGTTGCACACTTTAATTTTATCGTAAAAATAGGGCAAATATTGATCCACTAATGTCAGATTCTAATAATTATTTAAGATTACCATGAAACTAGGCCTATACAGTAAAATTAGCTGTTGCTAGATATAGAACACTACAGGCTTGTGGCAAGTTTTTTTTTTTTTTTTTTTAAATCTGGGCAGTAACTTGTCAATGCAGCAGGTAAAAGCTCTCTGAGATGCTGATTTCTAAGTATTGCACAGTGATTTGAATTTCATTGTAGAATGATGCTTCACAGCAGTAAATTGTGCCAAAAATTGAAAGTAATCTATGTTCAGTTTTATACTTTTTTCCTTTCTTAGTATTCCACATCAATGTTTAGGACTTGTAAAACATGATTTTATTTTAACGAGTACACTGCATCAGGGCCTATGAGAAAATCAAAACATGCTATGGCTTCTCTGACCATGTCACACTTCTGTCCCCCACCCTCTGTTGTCGCTTCCCTGCCATCTCTCACCATGCTGCTGCTTATCTGCCCTCCCCAACCATACTGCATGTCTGCCTCACACCCCATCCTGGCACCTACCATGCCCCCGCTTCTCTGCCAATATTTCTGTCAGAGATGACTCAACCAATTGCTCCTTGCTCCCTCCTTGGGAGCAATTGGTTGAGCCACCTCTGACATCACAGTGGTCTGCCACATGGTACACCCACCCATCCTTCTCTGCCCTCATCTTCTGCCCATGCCCCTCTTCACCACCCTCACCCACCCCCATCTCCTTCATCACACCTTCTCCTGCCACCAACCACCCCTTCTCCAGTCCTCCCCTTCACTGCTCCATCTCCTTCCCCAGCCTCCAGCCACCCCTTCAACACTCCCCACCTCCTGCCCCCGCTCCATTGTTCCTCATCCCTCCCTCCTCATTTCATGTCCTCATCCTTCCTCCCATGCCCACCACCCGGCACCCCTCACCTTCACTTCTGCCACACTCCCTACCCCACCCTTCCTTATCCCTCCAATGCATATGGTACTCACAAGTGGTTGCATGCCACCTTCTGCCCCCACCCACCTCCTCTCTGTCCCCATCTACTCTCTCTGCCCCCCTTCACAGCTTTCAACTGTTTCCAATATTTCACACCAACTCGTCAGACAATTGTATGTGGCGCTCACTTGCGAAGAAACCATGATTTTCCCCTGTCATTTTTGACAGTTACAGCTAATTTATTCCTAATGTCCAACCTAAACCTCCCTTTCTGTAATTTAAGTCCATTGCTTCTTGTCCTATCATCTGAAGTTAAGGAGAACTGTTTCTCTCCCTCTTCCTCATGACAACCTCTTAGATACTTGAAAACTGTTATTGTGCCCCCTCTCAGTCTCCTCTTTTCTACACTAAACAAACCCAGCTCTTTCGATCATCCCTCATATGTCAATCTCTGCTGGCCATATCATCCTGTGAAATGCAAGCACAGGGTAAAGCAACAGCCCCTGTCCCCAGTCTAGTTTGTGTGCACTCAAAGCAAAGCAAACACGTACCAGTCAGCTCCTCACCCCGGCGCAGACCAGACAGCCTGTGGGCAGGGCAGGAACACTGCAGAGTCCGGCCTCTGCCCCCCTCCACAATACTGGCAGGGACCTGCTCAGCACCCTGTAAGCCCCCTCAGTGCTGTGCCAGGCTGAGCAGGGATGAAGTCATGCAGGGCTTCTAGGAGCTGGAGCCTGGGACCCCCCACTTCAGGCGAGGGCCAAGGGCTTCATCCCCTATAGCTCCCTGCATTGATCCAGCCATGGCTGCCACCAAATTTTCAGGCAGCAGCTGCTTTCTTTCAACTGAGAGGGCTGCTGGCACTGGCCAAGGAGGAGTGAATGGTATGGGGGTCAGCAAAGGTTGCCAACTCTGGTACTAAAATTATCAGGAAACACTGAACAAAGCATCATTCAGCAAAAGATTGGCTTTGACAGTATCTACACTCATTGAGAATTGCTCTTCACTTCAAAGATAATTGATCACACTGAACTCTTGTGCTGCAGGACTCTTTGTTCCTAGAAATCTTTGGGCAAATTGTATTCCGTGCAGCAATTTACCTTGAACAAAATATTTCTAGAGATCTTTTTTTTAAAAAACTATGAAGTAAAAATTCCAAGTTATTAGGACACTAGGATTCAACATGGAAAGCTGAAACTCTAAGTAAAACCTGAACATGGTCACTCCTGGAGAGCAACCATTATTATACTTCAGACACGGAAGTAGCAGTAATGAGAAATGAGGCAAGAGTCCTGCTCTCTGTAGGTTGGTGGGCATAAAGTTCCATTCATGTAACTTCTAAATAAGCAGCTTGTATAAAATTTCTGTTTAAACAGACTGTGCACAAGGCTTACGGTTTGCTTCAAATTAAGTAAACAAACAAGGAAAAGATTGAAAGGTATGTGTGTCCATGTCAAAGAGAGAGAGTATACAATAAGGTAACAGTCTCAGTCTCTCCTCTCCCCTCCTCCCCCCAACACACACTTCATAAAACTTAGAGAAAATTGAGATTTTAAATTCTGTGGCTCTTCTGCAGCATGTGTTTGCTTGGCCAGCATTTATTCAGTGAATCTCTGTAGGCCTCACTGATCTGGGCAGCAACATAGAAATGTAATTTACTTCCACATGGCTGGAACCTTATTGAACTATTATGCTAAGACAAGCAGGTATTAACCTCAGGCAAGCTGTCTTCTCTGTCACCCATTCCTTAGTGAGGAAACATTCCCTACAGCCCCTGCAGTGCAATTCCTTCTCTGGAGTTTCCCAGGAGGTCAGTCCCTGGTAATGATGGAACAGAAATTAAGTGCTCAGCAAAGGTCTGATTCACCAGAGCCATAACTATGGCAGGGCTGACAGGGCAAAGCCCCGGAGCAGCTCAATGGAGCCACTCTATTAAAGGGACAAATTTGCGACACCAGCTCTAAGCTGTGCTAATGGGCGGCAAAACACTGTGTTATGGCTCTGTGATTCACTGATTGCAACAACACTTGCAAGCACTAAGCACCACTCAGAAACAGGCCTTTGGTGAACTCTCCACTCTGTTTTTTATCCCCCAGCAAAATGCAACGTAAAATCTGTATCTCCTACTACTATAAAGAACCCTGCTAGAAAACTTTCTATCACCATATTTCTCTGGGCATTACACACAGCCTTTAACTAGACTAACTAAAGAGAGAACACATAAGCAAGGCATATGAGTGTGACAAAACTCAAGAGTCAAAAGGCAGTTACGTCATTTTGAGTGTCCCTTGCTTAAGAAAAGGAGTAAGCACGGCTTCTCTCCAGATGCAGTCTTTGCTGCAGTATGATTAGGGCTGGCCCAACCATATGTGAACTCAGTGGTCACCTAGGGTGCCAAATTTTAAAATTTTTAAAATTTAAGATTTTAAAAATAAATCTGTTAATCTTAAAGTGCCACACAACTCCTTGTCTGTTTGTTTGTTTGTTTTTTTACTGGACTAGACTAACACAGCTATCCTTTTGAAATGGACATATTTTAAGGGGCACCAAGTTAGATGGAAGTGAATTTGTTTCTCTATTTAAAATATATAAAATCAAATAGGGTGCATGGGAAGATGGCATCAAAATCATAGTTTTCCTAGGGCACCAAAAACCCTAAGGCTGTCCCTAAGCATGGCAGTACTATGCCTTGATGATCATTCCAGGCCAAGTCTTCAGGATCTTATAAAGTCAAAGTGCAATTCAACCCTAAATAGCTTTACAGAAACCTTACCATGGGATTCCATAGTCATGTGTCTGATTCCCAAATCCAACGTGCTCAGTTTGCACATACAGAGATAGCTACAAACTCAACCTTCATCATCAGTCATAAAGATTCTGCAGGCCAAGTTTTTCCAGCAGTCTGTGAAACCCTGCTATTTTCAGATGATATCCTCAATTTTACCTGTGTGAAGCTACTTACAGGGTACCTCTTGAGATCGATAAAGGCCCAAATACTTCCACATAATCTTGTGACTATTCTACCTAACTCAGTGTGGTAGCACTAACCACATGCTTTATACTACAGCATTATTTTCCTCCAAAACACAGACCAGATGCAAAGAGGAAACATTGATTTTACCTTGTGCCTACCCATACTGAAACACCCCCCCATCTCAGCCTAAGGCAAAGATCTACAGAACCCTGGGCCCAAATGAGTCTGGGACACAACTAATGAAAAACACGGACAGGAGTGAGAGTCACAGGGTCAAAAACAGAAAGGCAGAAGGGAACATCAAACAGGGAACCCTAGTGTCTACTGCTCCTCCATGACACCAACTAGCAGAGGCAGCCCAGAGATGTGACCTTAGGGAGAAAGGGAAATAGATCCTTGCATCCTACTTAGTGCATAACTGAAAAGGGAGGAGTTTTAGCTGTTAACCAGTTAATTTCTCAAGATCCAGGGAGGCCCAAATACCTCCACATCTATGCTCCCTATAAGCTGTGCATGTGCACACAGGTTGTGAAGCCCATGCACACAACCAAAGAAAGCGCACACAAAAAAATTCAACAGTGCTAATACTTTTGTGCTACTTTAAGAAGGCAGTTTCAAATAAGGTTTTGTAATTTAATATAATTTCCATCACTATATCAAAATAAAATTTAGATATTATTTGCATCATATGCTTCATTGCGCTCACAAGTTTGAACACACTCACTGGAGTGCGCACAAATTTGGATACTGGTTCTGAAAATTTGCACAGAAGAAATTTTTTCCGCACACAGACTATGAAAAATTAGAGGAAACATTGCTCCACATAGCCACACTATATGCCCCATTTCATTCACTCATATGCTTTATACCACAGCATTTTTTCCCCACAGAAAGGGATGCCCACGGTGGAGAGGAGATGCAGATTTTAGCTGAAATACTTTTGCATCTCTATGCATGAGCAGAGCACACGGGAATGCTACTTGGAAAGCCTAGAAACATCCAGAAATAAAGTGTGGCAGTTACTAGACATGTTCGGTAGCTATACAGGAAGGTTTCATTATGGGCAAAGAGTCTTGTAGCTCCTACAGCTATTCACCATCGAAAGGTGAGTCAGTCAGGGATGGAGTAGGAGGAGAAGCCTAAATAGAGGAGTTAAAGACAGCCCTATGGCTGATTAACACAGGAACAAGAGATGTCTGCTGTGTAGGCTTGGTCCCAATTCTTGTACCAATTTGGCTACTAGGTAAGCTCTCCACTAGGCAATGCTGTTTATGGGCTGGGAGGGAAACATTTGTTACCCCCCCATTGACAACAGATACTAAGGAATTTGCATTTTGCTGCACTACACTGAGACACTTAAAAATAGGAGCAGAGCTGGGTGAGGTGAGGGACTGTATATTGACTTAGCTGGGCAGAACATGATGCCCTACAGAGTAATAACCTCATGCAGGATCTGGTGAATGGATATTTTATATGCTGATCCCAGTCTCTGAACCACTTCAGATACAGGGTACAGATTTATTTCACCTGCAACTGAGGATAGTGAGCTGTTTACCCAAGAGCCAAAATGCTGCTAGATGTGGAGATCCCCATATTCTGCTGACAGGATTCTGGTGTGTTTGAGAAAGGTCTGGGATGCTGCTGCTCTTCTAAAGCTCTGAAGCTCCAGGTGATACAGATTACACACTATGGGCACACTACAGAGTAAGTTCCAAAGGGACAGCCGTGTTAGTCTAGTACAGGAAAAAAAAAAAAAATCAAAGTCTTGTGGCACTTAAAGACTAACAGATTTATTTATCGCATGAGCTTTTGTGGAAGACAAAGTGTGATATTCTCCCATGAAAGCTCATGCGATAAATAAATCTGTTAGTCTTTGATGACAGAGTAAATACTATGACTTCTTACATTTACACACGAGAGACAACACATCAGTGAGACAATATATTTCTATTGGACCAACTTCTATGGGTGGAAGGTACAATACTTTGAGCTTCTCAGAGCTTTTCCACAGCTGAAAACATTGTCTACCCATCTAGTTTTTTCCTTACAAACTTTGTGAATTCTGACATTGAAATTGATAGTTACAAACACTAGTGATAACTCCAGATAAATTAAGAGCTACTAACCCAAGATATTACAGGCCCATGCCAGCTTCATGGTAGGAAGCTGTGTGGGAAAGGATTATACAAATCAATTTTTTAACACCTGGCTTTACTCATGAGAAGTTGGTATTTTTTGAGCCATTGTGTATGCTACATGGTGGGGTAGTAATGCCCTGTAAGTTACATGTAGTAAAACAGAGAAAAAGGGAAGAAGAAAATTGAACATGTAGCAACTGCATCAGCAATAACCAAACAAGTTGCTGCTGGGTTTCCATGCATGCATCACAAAGGGATGTGTTAAAAAGCATCCTTCCCATAAGATAAAAATGAAGTAGAGGCAGCATCTGAATGCTTCCTAAAACAAACCACATTCAGTTCCAAAGTGCAAGTTTAACTATAGCTGTATTTCGGGGTGAGGCCAGCCAGTCCTCAGAGAACAGAAAAAGTTTTATAAAATTTCTTCAGAGTAGCAGCCCCCAAATTGAAGCTACTGTTAACAAAGTCGAGGCATTTTATCGGGAGAGCAAGATATTATTTTAAAATGAGTACTGCTTGTGCTCAGTGACTGAAGAGCTGGAAAAAATTCTGATCATAGTCATTCATTTCCTAGCACTGGTGCTTACCTTCAGCTCAGACTGATTTTTCAAACATCTCTTTAAATCTTTAAGTTAGTGTCATACTGTCCTAATTATTCTCCTTATCAACAGATGCCACAAATTGGAAATACAAGCTGTAATAGAAAGGACAACTTTACCTTTCAAGAGAAAAGTTCTTTGGCTTTGCAACAGGCAAGCACAGGTCATTCAGAAATTTATTGTATTTGGTCAAGACATGGATCATTATCTCTGAATACAGCAGCACTAGCACATCTAAGTCTTAAAACAATATATTTAATTGCATTGGGTAAAATTGATGTTGACAACAACCAATAGTTACCAGTACATTCAGATTAAAACGTGCTAGATAGGACATGATGATCAAGGGCAAGAGAAAAATAGAATAAGGCGGGGGAAAAAAAACTAAGAGGAGAACTTTGAACAAAGGACTGATGAACTCCAACCTAATGGCTAAGGCAGAGAGTTATTATAAGACAGTAGCTTTACCATCACTGCTATGATCCTGATCTACAGGCTGTGAAATCACTAATAATAGAGATGATTCCTTTAGTCATAATAACTCAGCTTTTATTAATAAACTCTTACATATAGTTTTCCTGAAGACATTGGCCACTGAGTGCTGTTTGGTAAGACCTAAAGTATGTGTACTGACTTGGCTGATCCTTTGGTATTAGAAGAACTTTATGTATGATTAGTATGATTTTCAGTAACCTCATCATATTACAGCCATGTCTACACTTCCCAAACTTAGCTCAAATTTGTTAATTCAAACTAATAAGTTCAAATGTCATTCAAATGATATTCAAACTTATTTCAAATTAACAACATGGACTAAGTTGCATTACAGTTAATTTGACTTAACCCACTTTGTTAATTTGAACTAACTGCCCTTAGGTTGAACTAACAAAGTGGAGTTAAATGTCTACATTGTGCTGAGTTCAAACTAAGGAACAAACTGAGGGCTTAGTTTGACCTAAAGGGCAGGTCTTACTAGTTCGAACTAAGCTTTCATTAGTTCAAATTTAAGGAATTCTTTAATTCAAACTAATGAAAGCCTAGTGTGGACAGGGACTAAGTTAGTTCCCATTTAAGCCTCCTTAATTCAAACTAACTTGCAAGTGTAGACATAGCCATACAGACCAATAAGGAGTCTGGTGGCACTTTTAGAGACTAACATTTATCGATCACATGAGCTTTCATGGGACACTATCCCACTTTCTCAGATGCTTGAAGATGGGAAACTCACAGAAGTGAGTGACGAAGAGGGATTGTCTCCCATGAAAGCTTGTGCAATAAATACTTTTGTTTGTCTTTAAAAGTGCCACAGGACTCCTTGTTTGTTTTGTAAGATTGGGTCTTAGTGGACACCCCTATGCAGGAGCTGGGATGTTCTTCCCAATGTGGGTAAACAGACTTTACTACCTTGACTTGAGTTAGCTTGCTGAAAATAGCAGTGTGTCTGCAGTCACAGAGGCAGTGGCTCAGGCTAAACCACCTTAGTACATGCCTACTTAATCCCCTTGGTGTGTACTCAGGTGCCTAGTCCAAGCTGCCATGGCCAGACTTATTTTTAGTGTTAGCTTGACCACAGGTCTAGCTACCTGTGCTGAGACATGTACTCCCATATTCTGCCAGACAGAAGCCACTGCTATGAGTGCATAAGATGGAACAGAAATTGCAGTACTAATCCTGTAGGAAACAGGCAAAATCTGCTTGTGTGTTCTTCCCAGGTAAATAAATGTAATATTTTCCTGATATTTCATGGCAAAAAGCTTTGATTTGAAAACAAGATTTTATCCACTAGAGCAGCACCAGATCGACATCTTATGTGCCTCTAGGTACAGCCTTTTCAGCACCCCTCCTCCCTGCCTACAGCTGACCTATGATTTTTCCATAGGGATGATGGACTCAGCTAGTGGGGGGGGGGGAGTGCTAACCACTGGGCTCTAACTTCCAGCCTGACCACAGAGTGGGTGCCTCAGTAGGAAGAGAAGATAGTGGGGCCCCAGGGAGAAGTGACTGAGACCCCTGAAATGAGCCCTACTGGCTGTGTGGCATTCCTTCACTGTTTAGAGACCCTATAACACTGGTGTCACTGGACACATACCTAGTGTGCATAATTGGAAATCTGGCCATGCACTGCAATACTTTACATGAATATTCCCAGTATCCTCTCTGTTGAAAAATACTGGGAACAATTATGTGCATAAGTTCTCAGCTTGTGGGAAATTTTCAAATATAAAACCTCATCTCCAATTACAGGTCTGGTTTATTTAGGTGAGGAAATTTTTAAAGGGGGAACATCTTAGAAAAATGCATTTCCGGAACAGCAGTTTTGAAAAAAATCAGGTTTTATTCCTAGCTGATGCATCTTGTAATGACACATGCCAGGCTACATCAGTCACATTATATAATAGCAGAATGATCTAAATGGAAGAAATAAGACAAAACCTAGAAAATAACTTGAGAACCATAAATCCTGCCACTGATTCTGATACGAATCTTGACAGCACTCCTGAAATACAGAGAAGCGTCCTGAACTCCAGAAAGGTTGCAGTCAGTTTTGCTGACTGAGATGACAAGGAGTTACATGTAAAAGATGTGGCTGACAACTGCACCAGACACACTAGTACAGATGTTCTATTTCTTAAATTAATAGTCAATTAATCTTTGCAAGACACCTGGACACAGTTTACTTATTTTACAATCAAAATAGCTGACAGGAAATAACCCAGATTTCACATGGTGGGGAGATCTTGAACTTAGGGGTCCCAGATAATCAATGACTTTAGCTATTGTAAGAAAAATATGTAATCTCTTCTGTAGGACAGTGAGAAAGGTGCTAAAGTGTAGGCCTCGTTGGAGCCGTGGGTTGCTATGGTAGTGGGGTTGTTTCTCTGGCAAGTCATGTATCTAAGTTTCTTTAACAAGCGGCCTAGAGTTGATAGTTAAAGTGTGTTATTTCCCCTTTCTCATGCTTTTTCTCCTGACCATCTGGACAAGGAATGTAAGCTAGACTGTCCGTCTTTGTTCTAACTGAAAAGGGAGTATTACCTCCTATCTCCTGCTCACCCTCCTTGGCACCACAGCCTCACAAGAATGTAAGGTCAGCATCTCTAGGCAGAAATTAATGAGTTTGCAGGTACTGCGGCTGCCCAGGATAATGCAAATGATGTCAACAGTAAACAGAGGCGGGGATAATTATATGCATTCTTTAATATGTATTTAATAATGTTAATATAACCATATAAGGGTCTCTAAAACATTGTCAATCATGTAAGCATTATCATACTGTACTGGATAAAAGTGTTGTGATGCTGCCCCTCGGGGCTCTCTCTTGCACTCGAGTTGTTGGGGGGGCCTGCTCAGAGGGGCTAGCACTTCTTTCCTGCCCTCTGATGCAGTTCCTTTTGTTATTCAGCTGAATAATAAATCCTGAACCACACCTCATTCTCTGCTAATTTGAGTCTCAGCTGGGAACGGGCCTTCATCACTGGGGAGGATCAGTGGTGTCTCTTTCCAGGTTGAGAGCCCTGATTAATTTGTCCCCCACACTATGTAGCCACCATTATTTGTAGAATCTGAAGAGGCAACTTGGCATTTCTGAGAAGATACTGCCATTGATTAAGAGCTCTGTAATGGAATTGAAAGCTTTGTTCTAGTCAATGGCAGATATACATTATATATTCTTGTCTGCATAGTGTTTCAGCAAGGTAATGTTCTGTCACCATCATTGCTCAATATTGGGGTGATTGGTTGATAAGCTTGAGGAGGCAGCTGAACACTTTTCTGCTCTGAGATCTCAAATATGCCTGTAACTCTACCTTGTTGGCTCAGTTTGGTGAATTGCTGCAGCTGATATGATCTGGCAAGTAGCAGCATTCATTGGTCTTATTGTAACCCAAACAAATGAGGTCCCTAGCCATTACAACCTGGTCAGTATTAGCCACCCCAGATGGCAACTGTCCAATGTCATAGAAAGTATTTGAGGATGCTTGTAAGATGTGGATACTCCTATAGCAGCAGTTGCTGCTACTGTGTTTCAGCACCTTTGACAGCCACTGTGCAAACATCATGACATTGTTTGTTGAGAAGCAGCAAATCCACAGACACAGCTCTACCTATTTTATTGTATGACAGTGAAACACAGGGGCTGAGAGGGGCTCAGTAACAGTGTACTGATGTTTCCAGTTTTCCTCATCTTCATTGATTGCTCAATCTGAAGAGGACAGACTAAAGCAAAATGAGAATATTTAAAGTCAAACTGAGAAAACAACTCCATCAGTACTGGCTCAGTTTGGACTAGCAAACAAACAAACAAAAAAAAAAACCCCAAGGAGTCATGCGTCACTTCAAGACTAACAGATTAATTATTCACATGAGTTTTAGTAGGAGAAAAATCCCACTCTCTCAGATGCTTCAGAGATGGGGGAATTTACAGAATGGAATGAATATAAATACAAGGGAGCGTAAAACACAGGATCAAGTAGTTGTACAGTAAACAGCAAATCAGAACAGTTGCTTAGGTTCAAACTCTGGGAAGGCTGAAGTCAAATTACCTTTTGTAATGGGAAAAGCCAGAGTTTCCATTCAAGCCTGCTTTCACACAAATTTGCATATTAATTCCAGTTCAGCTGTTTCTCTTTGAAGTCTTGATGTCCCACTGACATCTGAGTACAGTAGTTATATCATGTATAGAGTGATTAGAAAGATGGAAGTGCCCAGCAACTGTGGTTTTTTGTTTTTTTTTGGTGATTTCTCATGTCAGTTTTGTATTCATTTGTGTGTTTGCTCAGCTATTTTCCTGTTTGTCCAATGTATAAGGCATTGGGGCATTTCTTGCACATGATGGCATAGACCACATTAGTAGATGAGCAGGTAAATGAGCCTTTGATGGAGTAGCAGGCTTGATTAGGACCTATGATCTCTATTGTGCAGATATGTGGGCAAACTTGGCAGCAGGGTTTGTTGCAGGGGTGTGTGTGCCTGCTTTATAGTGTTTCTGCTGCTAGGTCTGTAGTTGCTGATGAGTATCTGGTTAAGGTTGGGTGGCTGGCTGTAGGCGAGGAGAGGTCTGTCTCCCAAGGCTTGAGAGAGTGAGGGATCATCTTTTACGATAGGCTGGAGATCCTTAATGATCTGTTGCAGAGATCTGACTTGAAGGTTGTATGTGGTGACTAGTGGCGTTCTGTTTTCTTTCTTGGGTCTCTCCTGCAGTAGATGACTTCTGGGTATCCGTCTGGCTCTGTCAATTTGTCTTCTTACTTCCCTGGGTGCCTACTGTAGTTTTAAGAATGCTTGATAGACATCTTGAGGATCTCTGTCTGAGGGATCAATGGCATCATCATCAAACACTGGAAGTATAGATGGCTTGCCCAGTACCCTGTGCAAGTCATTTATACCAGTGCAAATTGGGTGCACAATACTACAGATCTGGTTCAGCAGCATTTTACACCCACTTTACAGAGATGTAAATGCCTACATAAGAGCGAAGACAATGACGAATCATGCTATGGGTTCCCTACAACAGTGCCAAATTGGATCAAGTAGATTCAGAGGGCTGAGGCAGATAAAGAGCCTAGTTCTGAGAACTACAGCATGCCCATAACTTACAATGATTTTAGCTTTCCTGTTGGAACTACTAAGACAGAGAGACCACAGCAGTGAGCTCAGATCCAAGGTCTACAAACTTGGACTCATGGGCACTGTTCCTTCTCTAAGCTGTGCACGGGTGCACGCACACACAGGTCATGAAACCTGCGCACACAACAAAATAAAGTGTGCACAAAAAGAGTCAATAGTGCTAATATTGGTGCTCAAAGAAGTGTTTTTGCGCACATGAAGAAGTTGTTTGCGCACAGTCTACAAGGAATTAGAGGGAACATTGCTCATGGGGATTCACACTACAGAGACGGACATTTCCTTGTGGGCTCTGAGACCCAGACACTTGTTTCACAGTCAGAGTTCCAGCTGGAGCAGGAATGTCTACACAGCTATTTTTAGCCCCACAACAAGTCCAAGTCTGTCAACCCAGGTGCTAAGATTTGCTGCTGCAGGTTTGATTTCATTTTATTGCAGTAGCACTTAGAGCAACTGAGTAGTTAATCAGCTTTGTATTTTTTGTGCATTTTCTGAACTTTATTTCAGCCCAAGCCATATGAACTATTTGCCAAGCCTTTTCACTAAAACCACTCATTTTTTTATTCAAAGCTTTTGTTTTTTTGAAGAAAAATGGCTTTATCTGAAAATAGAAATTTTTTACTAAATTCGTGGTTTTAAGTTGTCTTTTTTGACCAAAACCACATACGAGTTTTCAGTTTCTCTCCTCATTTCTCTTTGCTCTTCCACCAGTATTTTCCACTCTTCCATTTTTCCAATGACAAAGAAGGAAAACACAGAGAGAGAGAGAGAACGAACTGCAGGTGGGGAGGGAGAATGGTTTTTATAAAAAGATGGAAATATTCTGTTTTGGTTTTTGCTTTTTTGTTTGAAAATCTGGCAAATTCAGATTGAAATAATTTTGAAATAGTCAGACAAGATTGATTCAAATTACATGAATTTAAAAGTGTCAGTTACAGTATGGAAATAGAAGAGCAAAAACAACCAGCTTGACTTATGGTG
Organism: Podocnemis expansa; assembly: GCA_007922195.1. Classification (NCBI taxonomy): domain Eukaryota; kingdom Metazoa; phylum Chordata; order Testudines; family Podocnemididae; genus Podocnemis; species Podocnemis expansa. The sequence goes on from ML682040.1 coordinate 4,389,900, forward strand.
TCCTGCCTTGCAGTATCAGCAGACCAAGGGCTGAACAGGCAGAGATTTTTTTTTTTTTTGCCTTTGTAGTAGTCCCTCTAGAGTGGACTAGACTGTGGCTTAGTTGTACACACTGAGCAATTCAGCAGCAGTCTACAGGAATTGTACGAACTATACAGAATAGCTTGCATAACTCCTGTTGGACTTCCCTTTAGTGTAGGGTTACCAGGTGTCAGGCAAAAGGAGGACATGTCCTCCTTTTTACCTTCATATGCTCTGTCTGGAAGGCATTTTAAAATATATGATTTTGTCTGGCTTTTTACCTAAAGGGGTTAAAGTATGCTGGAATGCCATGGAATACCTTATTTTTAAGGGAAAGCATTCCAGGGCTCCCTAAAAACAGAACAATATTGCATTAATACAACATTTTCTCCATGTGTCCTCTTCATACTTCCCTGTCCTCCTTTCCAGGCTTTGGTATCTGGGAACCCTACTTTAGCGTGCTGTCACTACTACGCTGCACTGACAGGAAAATGCATGCCTGGCGATGCAGTGCTATACCTTTTGAGGTGGTGGTTTAATTGAATCAACATCCAGATCAACTGAGCAGGTCTTTACTGCTGCCCAGTTGACTCAGCTTGATCAGTCTGATGGCAATGAATTTGCTGCCATCAGCATGGACATATCCTAAGGGATACAGTGGCTAGAGCCACATGAAGAGTTGCATTGATAAAACTTGTAAAGTACCTGTGGGATAAACAAGGGTCATTTCCAGTGCTGTCAACCTAACACCTTTCACAAACATTATAGTCCACTTCCAAACACTCCATCACCAGAAAATGTTAATTATAAATTTATCACAAAGAGAGAGAAAACTTCAGCTGGTGTAAATGTCACCAGTTCTGACATTTGAAAGTAGAGAAGAGGAAATAAAGGTAATTAAAATCTGACATCTTGATTTATCCTCCTAACCCACCATCTTTAAGGTCAAATCCTGCATACTTAATTCATATAAGTAATTCCATTAATTTTTGAATGGGCTAGCAAGAAAGAGTTAGTTTGGCATTTTCCAGAGGGGTAGCCATGTTAGTCTGTATACAGTAAAAACAACGAGAGTCCCGTGGCACCTTAAAGACTAACAGATTTCTTCAGGCATAAGCTTTTGTGGGCTCCAACCAAAGTGGGTTGTGTGGTGTTTTGGACTACCTAGGATCATTGGGGTTGTCGTAGTGATTAATGGGAGGGTTGTTTAGGTGCTAGGCAAAATTGTCTGCCCCCTCTCTCTCAATGAAGATTCCCTGCACAGCTCGGAATATGCTGCCTCTCCTTATAATTATAATAATTCCCCCTAAAACTCCACAGGTTGGAGCCCATGAAAGCTTATGCCTGAAGAACTCTGTTAGTCTTTAAGGTGCCACAGGTCTCATTTTTAGTTCAGAGTTTGTTTTTTGCTAATTTTTGTAATGTGCTATGTAGTTAAGAATTATTCTCTCCTGCTCTGATTTTGGTGTTTTATACTGTAACTGAACTCTTTTCTGAGTGAAACCATTAGAGCTTGTTTTTTATTTGAGAGGCTCTTAAGGACTAGCTCCACCCACCCACATGAAGTTACAAACAGGAGGTGTCCCCTTCTTCTGGCTTTCCGTATCATGGGCTGCTGTGCAGGGGAAAATGATGGCTCTGCAGGGCCCATAATTCCTCTCTTCCACAGAGGTGCCTGTGGATGATTAGGAATTGGCCAAGGACTGGTCCCTACAGTCAGGCCTATTGCCAGGTGAAGGCGGGGGGGGGGGGGCACATTGATCTGGGGACCAATGATTTAAAAGGGCCTGGACGGATGGAGGGGTAGATACGTATCCTCCTCTTCTCCACATACACCCCTGTCCTGCTGAGGCCCCCACTGCTCATGGTCTCCCTCCCTGCCCTGAGCTAAGCTATTTATTATGTGGATTGCAGGTTCCCAGGTCTGCTGAGGAAGCAGTATCTGCTACTCAGCTTTCTGGATTTATCAGTAATCTCTTTGAGGAGTCCAAAGGAGAAGCTGAGTAACAGAAATCACCTCTTCTGAGGTCTGAGAGCCTGCATGGCACATAATTAAGTAAAAACCACCAGCAGAAGCCCACTCAGACCTCACCCATCCCATTCTAGCAGGGCCATTGACTGTTCTGCCTTTGGTGTAGGTGGGCCTGCCTACACTTATCAGCAGGTTTGTGCCAGTGCACCGTGACGCAAGCTGTGCAAAATACAGGTATAGTGACATTTACTTTCTCAGCAGCACCACCATCCTTAGGAGTGGCCAAGGCAAAGGATGAATCACCTTGTGTGGGCCCCACCCGCTAAATGCCAGTGAGGTGCAGCACCCCCAGCTGACGGAAATGCCAAAGGCAGCATGGTGAAAGCCACAGAAAGGTGGCAGCCTGGGGCCCACCAAACCACAGGGCCCAGCTCACAACATCCCCCTCATCTCACAAGGACTGCCCTGCCAGGCAGCAGAAGATGCTGGAAGGCAGAATGGTCCTCACCGAGTCACCATTTGTTTCTTGGGTTGCCTCTGGCAGAATAGTTGTAAAGAGAGGACTTAGCTCTGACACTGCAGGCCTGAATAGCCAAAGAATGTAGATCTGGGGCTAGATCCTCAGTTGGTATAAATGAGAATAGCCCCTTTCATCGTGCCCATTTGTACCAGATGAGGAGCTATCCCTCTGATTTTACACTATGCCAAGAAACATCCCAAGGCTGATTTTAACAATGTGAGATAGTGCTTAGCTCAGCTTCATGATGGAGTTCTATGTACATGCCTGCAAGTAATGCATGAGGATCCACTGTCACACAGGTATGCCTCTCTCCTGTCCACAACAAAAATAAAGAGCACAAAAAAATTCACAGTGCTAATATTAGGACAAAGAAATTTTTTGCACACACAGCCTGCAAAAAATTAGAGAGAACATTGGGTGACAGGAATCTTAGCTCTCAGCCTTGATTATTGGCCTAGTCCAGTGGTTTTCAACCTTTTGTGGGTTGTGACATGCTTGGCAGCATATCATAACTCAACAGGACACAGCAGCCCTCCTCCCCTAGGCCAAATCCAGCCATTGCCCTGGCTCTCCTTGGCACATTTACTGTGTCACCACACAGTGGTAATGTGTCCCAACACAGTGGTTGAGAACCACTGGTCTAATCTACAATATTAGATCCCAGTCTTCATGAGCAACTGTAATAGTTTACTAGACCTCAGTGTCTTGCCAGCACTCATTCAAGCGTGCATGCCCTAAGGTGAAATACAGTCAGGATTGTCATGAACAGCATTCTGTATTATTCAATATGACCAAAGCTGTGTCCTGGATGAAACTGCATGCAAGTGAATCAGAAGAGGCAGTCCAAAAGGATTAATTTAGTAACTCCCCATTGCTATAGAGAGAGGGACCCAAGAGCTCCAATCACAGGCCCAGACCGCACCCCGGTATGTCACAGTAGGGCATTTACTTTAGGCTTCCAGCTTATTAGTTGTTACACTCTCCTGATGGAATTTTAGGACTATCTTATGCTGAGTTTGTGATGCTGTCTGGGTCCAGGGGACTGGTTATGATTATTTTTCATATTTGGTATCAGTAGAAAGGCTGTAATCTGCTAAGAATGCTTATATGGTTTATATGTAGATATCATGCCTGTATAAAAAATTAGCAATCTGTTTTTGTGTGTGTTCCAAGTGATTTGATTTTAAAGCATATCCAGACTGAGTGTCTGCAAAAATCATCATCTTCCTGATGGCCCATCAAAAGGAACTCTCGGTTGAAGTGGGCCTAGGAGGAAACCTGTTCAGCCAGTCACTCAAGCTGACCATGTGACAACTCTATTTTGATTTGGCAAGGACCCTGAGAGCATGGGGAGGGTCAGAAGGTGATAAAAGACCATAGCCCATTCTCCATTTTGTCTTTAGTCTACAGTCTGTCTGCAACCAACACCCTCCACTGGAACTATTCTTCTGGGGCTGAACAAATGACTGAGACCCACCCAAGCACTGGGTGCATTAGAGTTGGACTAACCTGCAAACTACAGATACTTCAAGGATTTGTTTTCTATGGACTCAATCATTTGTATGTATGTGATTCACTTTGACCCTTTAACACTCATATTTTGTTTTCCTTTTACATTAAACCTTTAGTTGTAGTTACTAATGGATTGGCTGGCAGCTTGGTAATTTTGGGAAGATCCAAGCCTATATTGTTCTGGATGATGTGGCTGGCCCTTTGGGGTCAGGAAAATCTATTTCTTTAAGAGACCCAGTGGCTAGACAGCAGCCATAGGAACTGATGTGCAATAACGGGGCTGTTTCTATTTTGTATACTTGGTGATGACCAGACTGGGGCATCAGAAGCATATTTTGTTACCAACTAGGAGACTAGTTTAAGTACCACCCATCAGTGGTTTAGGGGTCTGGCCCCTGGTTTCTGTAGCTTGCCCTGATTTTGGCACATTCAGAAGGTTATCCCAGGAGGCCCGGGTCACAGAGGTATCCCCATCAAGCTAGACTGCACAAAAGACAAGCACCTGCATTTGATTTCTCTCAGAGCTATGACCACCTATGTCCCTAGATACCCCATGCCTACTACTAAGCAAGCTTTTTTTTTTTTTTAGTGTAAAAACAGTACAGAGAAAACATATTAAAAGAATCTACACACATACTAAGAAGCTTTCTAGAGGTCACCTCTATCTCCAGCATAATGAACTGACCAATTTTAGTACTTCAAAACCCACAAGTAAATTCTCCTGTAGTTAAAGTTCATCCATCTGAGACCCTGAACCTCAAATAAGCAGAGCAGGAATTTCTTTATGTAGTTTAGCCATTTGATTTTGGCCTCTAACAGAGAATCAGCAGATAAGGACCCTTTCCTCAGGTCATAGCTTTAAAAGACTTGTTTCATAAACAGAGTTTGGGAATTTATATTAACCACTCCCAAGGGATTTCCCAGGAAATCTACTTTCCACTTACTGTCCCAGAAGTCCTGACACATTTTCAATAGTCTTTTGAATGTCCATATCTCACATCTCCCTCTAAAAGAGGATATATCCCAGCTCACAGTAATACATAAGCTTAATACATTAAGGTCTTCCAAGGATTTTGTGGGAAATTACTAAATCTGTCAGTGTATGCAGATTAAAAACCTGTCAGGCTTACTCATCACTGTCTGTTTCTAACAGTGTATCATGCACTGCATTATTTAAAATTGCTTACAAGGTAAAACATCTGACTGACTATATTTGTTATGTATATTTAGGAAGTGCTCAGCCTGAGGAATATTAGTGCTTTATGAAGATAATTAACTGTCAGGATAATTAACATCTAATTTAATTGACTCTTATTTGTCCTTAAAATAAACAAAGTGCATCATGCCAAATAAAAAGAGGAATCTAAATTGCTGTAGCATGCACTTTTTCCCTACTTCCCGTATCTGATACATTATAACAGGGGTTCCCAACCTTTGTAAGGCTGGGGACCCCTGTGGAAGGAAAAAAGTTTTAGGGACCTCTGCGTGCTGCTACTGTGCCAGAATCTGGCCCATGGGGGGTCAGAATGTGGCCCACAGCACTCTCCTGTGGGGGAGTGGGATTCCCCCCAGCAGAGGACCATGGCTGCAGCAGCCCCTGCTGTCCAGCAGGGGAATGGGGCCCGAGCAGGGACAGTGAACCATTGCTGTGCACTGCAGCCACTGCGGTCCCATTCCCCTGCTGCAGCGTGGGGGCTGCTGCAGCCGTGGCCCTCTGCTCGGGAGGACCCCACTCTCCCACAAGGGAATAGGGTCGCAGGCAGCTGCTGAGCAGGGGACCATGGCCACAGCAGCCCCCACTCCCAGCAGAAGGGGGCCATGGCAGCTGCAGCATGCAGCTATGGCTCACTTTCCCTGCCTGGGAGCTGCTGAGGCCCCATTCCCCTGCTGGACAGTAGGGGCTGCTGTGGCCATGGCTCCCAGCCAGCCCCTGCAGGGGAGGGAAGCAGTGCCGTGGCTGGCTTTGACAGCTAGCGAGTGAGGTCAGCATCCACCCCTCTGCAGTCCCTATACCTGCTGGGATCCAGCCCCGGCGAGAGCATCGGGGCCACAGCTGGGTTCCAGCCCCAGGGGGGAGCAGCACCACAGACCCCCTGGAAGAGGCCCACAGACCACAGGTTGGGAACCACTGCATTATACCTTTATTGATGAAAATGTTTTGTTTACCACAAGATAAACAGCTATCCCAATGTAAAACCAAAGTGGAGGCAAGGCCCTTTATTTGTATGTGAGGTAACAAAACAAGCTACGTCTTCCAATGATGCCTCCACATAGGTAAAGGTGACCCTACAAGTGTCCCAGCATCAGTCCCCCCCCCCCCCCATCAAAAGGTTCCTCCTGAACACCTTTACTTCACTCTATAATTCAGTAATGACCCAGCTGTGGAGACAAATGCTTCAATGTAATCCCCAAAGTTACAAAACACAGACCAACAGCATAACATTAAAACCAGAGTCTCCATCATCCTCTTTCTTAAATCAAAGCAGCACATTCCCAGGTTTCTCCCCAGAGCCCTAGCCAAACTCAAAGCCTAGACAAAACTACAAATGAATAACATCTGCCCACCCTGCAACAAAAAAATGTTAAGCAACAAAGGGCTCACCATACTAGGCTTAAGTGTATAGTCCCACATGGGTTCTTACCAGGTTCAGGATTATTCCCAGGGACATCTATTCTCCTTAGCCTTAAAGAGGTCAATGGAAATGCCTTCTTTTACCAGAACTTCTTCCAGCTCTCTTCCCATAAAAGTTCATTACTGCTAACTAGGGAAACACCAACAAGATACACATAAGCTTCTCCCCACCAGGAATTTGCAGCAGATCACAGCTGCTCCTTTCTACCTGCATCTCATCCAGCAACTGCTGCTTGACCCTTTATACAGACCAGGTGTCTTCTCTCCAGTCCCATTAAAAGGCAATTACCAAGCACTGACAGGGGCAGCACCCTTACAGTGGAAAAAATTGGGGTGGGGGGAGTGGATCTATGTTTCTACCACCACAACATCTTGCAGAGGCAAGAGCAGGAAACCAGGTGTGTCTGCTGCTGCACACATGCACAGGAGGGCAAAGACAAGAGTAGGATTCAGAGAAGGGACTAGAGTAGCCACCATTGCACACAAAATTGAGCCAGATGCTAGAGAGGAGGTAGAACTCCACAGTCCTCCCCACCTCCAATTTGCAGACACCACAGGTCCCCCTGGAGACACCCAGCCCAGGGGAGGGACAGGTTCACATGCACCAGCTGCCAGGGTGACATGGAGGACAGATAGGACATGGCACTGGAACCTGGGCAAGAGCATTGGTGCACAGAGTGCCAGCTGCCAAGGTGAGAGGAGTGCAGGGCCCTGGGCACCAGCTACCAAGGAACTCCTGGAGGAAAGGCAATAGGAACTACAGGGAAGCCCCTTCCCAGCCCAGAGCCAGCTGCCCTCCACAACACCCACTCTCAGTAGCTCACCTCACAGCCCCTCTTATCTCTCAAGTCCTCCTCTGACATACACAGGGGGCTTCTACCCCCCCATATAGATGTATGGGGCCCACTCCTTAAAGGAGTTGGCCCCCTGTGCCAAACTAGTCAAGATTAACCATGGGCAAGGTTATAGTTCTGAGTTCACCTAGCCACCTCATGACAAATGCTACAAATACCTTGTGTCCAGGTAAGATTTAGCTGTATGCTAGTTACAGGACTCTACATTGGTTATGGTTCTACAAAGAACATCTTTGAGACAGTGAAAACAAAGCCTAGATCAGTGGTTCCCAACTCTCTCTGCCCTGGCTCACCTTGATACCTTTAATTATTGAGGAACACCACCACATATTTGCCAAATGAGCTTATGAATATTCATGAGCCAATCCAGAACTCAAGCAGTTTTTCACAGAAATTGCATGGCACACCTGCTCAGGCCTGAGGGCCCACCTGTATGCCATGGCACTCTGGTTGGGAAACACTGGTCTAGACAAAAATGTGCTAGTCACACCATTAGTTACTAATGTGTAACTAACACCCAAAAGCACCCCCTCTCAGTTTGGCCCACTAACTAAGCCTAAAGCAGTCTGAACTGAAAGACTGGTAGAGGGGACCACACTTGGAGGAATGCATAGCATGGGTATACAAGAAGGTGCAAGTTATATTGGGCTCCCCTGAACTTTGTTACATCTTCTGTTACAGCTCCTCAATGTACTAAGGTATGGCCTCAGAGTCTGGGTTCTAGGCACCCAATGACTCAAACTCTCCTAGAGTAGGGCATAATGGTGCCAGGGCAACCATAGTCCTCACTATGCCTGAGGAGCTGGGCCTAGTTAGGGTCTTTTCAGGTCAGCCTCACCTGCTGGGCTACCCTGAGAAAGTTTTACATGGCAACTCTTCTCTGTCAGCTCAGTTGCAATCACAGCAGGATTCGATTTATACTCCCATGCAAACCTGCTGGAGTGAATCTAGCCCTTAAGTCTTCCTTCCTTTTCACTGTTGTATAATTTATACCACCTTATACATAAGGTCTGAATTTAGGGTTTAGCTCATAGTTGTATTTAGAGTTGGGAAGGAATTTCCCCCCCCCACAGTAGGCTGGCAAAAGCCCAGGGGTGTTTTCACCTTCCTCTGGGGCTAGCGGTCTCTCTCTAACAGTCTTTAAATCACTATTTGAGGGCATAAATAACTCAGTCTTAGGTTGACGTCTATTACAGGAGGGGGGTGGAGGAAGTTCTGTGGTAGATAGTGGGCAGGAGGTCAGACCAGATGATCCTAATGGTCCCTTCTGACTTTCTAGTCTACAAATTGAACCCATCTGTTAAACTGATATACTGTTATTCATTGCTGGTACATCTAGCATTTCAGCTGAGGACTGTTTTGTGCTTTATACATCCTAATAATAAAACTCCATGACATCCATGTTTTTATTTTGAGGCAGACAGCTCAGCACACTTTTCTTACTAGATCAACAGGACAGCAAAAAATAGAATGCAGGTGTCCCAGGGCCCTGATCTGTCACATTTACCCTAATAAAATCAAAACATGCACCTATAGTGGGGTGTTGTATATAATATACTTCAAGTCATCACTTCACATTTTGACCAGCTTAGTGCAATTTCTACTTTAACATAGTGGTAACTAGGGCCTAACTCCCATAGCCATGGGTCCTTTCTAAATGAAAGAAGTCAAATGAATTAGTTTACAGTAGTGTTGTTCATTTAATCAGAAACATATTCCTTGTGCTCTCGTTCTGTTTCCTTTCTTTAAGTGGGCCATGGAGAAGTTTCTTTCAGAGGTTGCTTAGAGTATAATGAATTATTTACTTTGCAGTCAGTCTTATATTTTGAAACAGGCTCCGGTGAATAGTAAGTTACTTGCTCCTTTCCTCAGGCATTTTTTTATGGCAGGTAAGAAGTACATGCTATCAGGCTGCTCAAGTTATACTTTCACAGTCAAATGGAAGCAGTCAGTTGGCCTAGGTATAATTTGTATCCAGTATCAGCCTATTGCAAAGAAATATACATCAGTTTTATAGCAGTATAATTGCAGTGACTTCAGTGGATTTACATCTTTATGTGATATACCACATTAAGAAGGTAGAGATTTTTTTTTTTTTTTTTAAAAAGACACCCACACCACAACTTGATCCACAGAGAATATACATCTTTATCATTTCCCTTGGCAATGAAACCAGACCATTGACAGGAAACACCACAAGCATAGTATTTTTGGAAGCCAGAAAGAACATTGCTAACTTTCCAAGAAAGGCACATATTTTCTATTCTTTTTATTTAATTTGCACTGTCAGTTTTTAACAAAACCATGGAACCCAGGGAAGTTACACTACACAATGGTTCTCCAACATAATTCTTTCTTCAGCTAACAACATTTGGAAGAGTACACCAAGGTGTGTATAACCAGTTAGGTCCCATCTGCCCCCTCTCCCAGTATTCAGGGCTCTGCAAATGACTCACCGGCCTTCACAGCTCCTGTCACCCATGTTTCTGTATTTACACTGCCTACAGCAAACTCTTCTTTCCAGCATTTCCAGTCTAGCCTCACTGTAGCCCACCACACTCCAGGCTTGTTCTGAGGCCCCTGGATGATCACAACTGCCTTACCTTGCCACCAATAGCTTTGGCTACCTAGACCACACCTTTACATTTTGGTTTCCTGACCATGTTTATGTACCCTCCTGGGTCATGTTCCCCAGCTGCTTCCTCTTGCCTCATTAAGGCTAGACTGTGACTCAGCCCTAATTATTAGGCACCTGTTCTGGTGCTCTGATCCTAGGCTCAAAGAGCAACTTAGGGGTTTATCCCCTCTCCCCTGCTACAGTGTGCATATAGGCGCCTCGCAAGTACCTGTACACGCTCGTGCTCCACACCATCCGCTTCCTCACCCTCATGTCCCACCCTGAGACCAAGTGGCAGGATCTGATCCCATCCATGGAGAGCGAGGATCCCCGTGGGCCAGTCTGTATGCCACCCTCACCCTGCGGCCCACCAGGGACATCACTTGGTGGTTCCTCCACAGAGCCGTGAGCACGGGCATGTACCTGGCGTGGTTCACCCCCCCGTCCTGACACTTGCCCCTTTTGTGGTGTGAGGGAGATCCTGGCACACACCTACCTAGAGTGTGCCAGGTTGCAGCCCCCTTTTCTGGCTCCTCCAAAACCTCTTACTGAAGTTCTGGCTGCACTTCTTCCCCACACCTGCTCCTCTATGCACTCCCTATCCGTAGCCCCACAAAGTCGTGGGACCTCCTCGCCAACCTCCTCCTGGCGTACGCCAAGGCCGCTATCTATAAGACTAGGAAGGGTCCTGTGACTGTGGGGCGTATTTCTGGTCCCTCATCCATGAACACCTCTGGGCAGCATCCGCTGGCTCTCTCGACACCTTCCGGGAGCAGTGGGTGCTGTCTGGGGTTCTCTGCTCAGTGTCCCCCTCTGATTCTCTGGTTTTGAACCTTTGACCCGGGCACCTGTCCCTGTTCTTCATTAGTTGTCCCCCAAAATCAGTTGACCCTGGGCCTAGGACCACCTCCCCTTAAGCTGGGGGAGGGGTGTTAGCAGTGGGTGGGCTTGTGCCCACCCACCTCTCGGCATCCAAATAGTTACAGAGTGCATATAGTCCCCCTCCAAAAACCTGATTTTGAACCTTTGACCCTCACACCTGTCCCTGTTACATCATTAGTTGTCCCCCGAACTCAGTTGGCCCCAGGCCTAGGGCCACTTCCTCTTAAGCTGGAGGAAAGTTTTTAGCGGTGGACAGGCTTGCGCCCACCCACCACCCAGTATCCAAATAGTACATTGTACATATAAGTGGCATTTAAATGTTAGTGTTTTAACAACATTTTTAATATGCTACATGTACTTGTTTGGAAATCTAATTGTATTTGAACACTTCAGTCTTTTTGCTATTACAATATTGCAAAATAGAATGGTTCTCTTACACTATCTGTGCTTCTTCAAGGTTTGTTATCCAGGTGCATTCTACGCATGGTGCACATAGGCAATATGCACACAAGCTTTGATTGTTTTGGCTAGAAGTGTCTCTCGAGGTCATGCCTGTGCTCTAGATGTCCTCATTCCCTCCATAAAGCTTTAAGCAGGCCCAACAGTCCTGCAGTTTCTTCACCAATTCACAATCCCAGAAGAATAGGACTCTGCAGTAGGAAGGAGGAAGAGGAGCTCAGGGAATCCACACAGACAACGCACCTCAAAGAACCACCAATACCCATTATTTTTCTTTTATGGTTGTGCACATGGATTCCATCATGCTAGTTTGAACTCAATTTCAAAATAAGTTCAAACTAAGCAGTTAGTTTGAATTAAGCATTTGAACTAACTAGTAAGAACTAAACTTTGCTTAGTTTGAACAAAAAGGTTTTGTTAGTTCGAAGTAGGCAAAGCCTAGTGGAGACAGGGTTCCAGTTAGTCCAGACTAAGCTTCTTTAGCCTGGACTAATTTTGTAGTGTAGACATAGCCTAAGAGCTCAAAGCAGGCACCTATTAACTGTGTTAATACTATAGTACCCAGTTTTTTTCATTTGCCATTATTTAAAATCAGTTTGCTTCATTTGTACAAATTTCTCTGACATTTATTGGATTTTACTTCTCTCACACTTCAGGTTTTTGTATATTCCTCATCTGTGCCTCAAAATCCGAGAAACAAAAATTGCAAAGAAGCACTAAATCAAAACAAAAGGATTTGTTTCAGATTTTTGGTAGCGTAGGAGAAGAACAGATGGTGAGTGGGAACAATTAGTTATTCTCTACCCATTATTACTTTAGATGAATCCTTCTTTAGGATTTATGAAAACTGCCAGATTGTTAGTGTGGAAAAATAAACTTCTTCCTTTCTACACAGCACTGGCAGCAGCAGTGAAAGCACTTGTCTCAAGTCTTGACTTGCACCACAACCCTTCCATTAATTATGTGCAGGCAAAGCCCTATACTCACATGGGGCCTACTGACTTCAGCAGAGCTGGGGGGGGGGGGCAAAGTTTGCCTGCCTGGATCTCACTGCAGGAATGGGGCCTTAGAGAACACCTCTTAGAAGAGCAAACCAGTCTCTATGCCCACTTCATCTTCACCCTTAGATACCAACAAGTTTGCCAGCATACATCAACTCTTGTGATAATATTTCTGATGGGAATCCTTTGTCTAGGTCAGAAGTGGGTTAGGACCTCCAAAATCATAAAGAGATAATAATGGCTTTTCGCTACTGTGTACGAAATGCTGATCTGGAGATGAATAATGGCAGACGAGAAAAATTAAGTGAAATCTTGCAGTGCTTTTCCACAATGAAAAAATTCTTACAGTCCTCCCAACTTTTACTGAACATTTTTTCACAAAGATCTTATAATGTCCCCCCACCCACACAGGGATATTAACAGGGCTAAGAAGCTAATCAAGGATCAATAGATATTATAACCATATTACCAACAAGATTAGTATTTGTTATAGATAGCTATAAGCACATCAGTAGAAACCAGTATAGACAGACATGAATCATGGACATAAACCACCTACTGAACTTTAACAATTGAGAAGCATTTTATTAAAAAAAATCTGTTAACCATTTGTTAGCTGTTTATAAACTACTTATAAGTGAAATTTAATAAAGTGACTGGAAACTCAATTATATTTGCTTTCAACCCTATTGCTTACTGTCTTACATGTTTCTGGTGTTTCTCTGCCTCCATTTTGTACTAAACAGGAGCAATCGGCCACTCTTTCATAACACACCACTGCTCCAAGGATAAATAGGCCCTTATCCCAAGGCCATTCCAAAGATACATAAATGATAGCTATTAGCAGTGTTTCCTAGACATGGTAAAAAATAAAAGTAGACTCCTTCAGGAATCCACACCCTCAATATCAGCATTTAGAGCTAATTTACAGGGGCAATGGGTACTCCAGATGAATCTAAAATAGATTGTTCTGAGCCTGTTAGCTGAACTAGTCGCTTACCTTTGACAGGGTCTTATTAGCATCAGGATTGTGGAACATGGTAACTCGCTGTGTGATGGGGGAATCTTCAAGTAGCCTTTATGAAGAAAGTGTAAATTGATTAAAGTTGTTCTCAACATGTAGTCATTGGGCCATTGGGTACGTCAGAAGGCATGCCTGCCCTGTAGGACCCCCCTGCAGGTCAAACATGTCACTCCAGCTATGTGTAAGCGGGGGGATGGACCCGCTCTTGTGAGGAACTTCCCAGACTTTGTATACCACCCCGGTGAAGGTGGGTAGCAAAAGGATCTGAGTCCCTGCTCCCACTTCCTTTACCCCAAGGCCTGCCTGACCTCAAAGGCTCACCTCCCAATCTCCTGTTTGGAGGAGTCTCCGTAACCCCGACAAGGCTGGGCCCCAGGATTCCTGGGGGCTCGACCCCCCACGCATATCGTGGTCTCTCAGGACAGGGCTAGGGTGTCCCCACTCCGGGATGCTGACCGCACTGACCACTCTTCTGGCCCACCAGTTACTATTATTTAAGCATACAGAAATAAAAAGAATAACCCAATAAGAAAATAGAGAAGAAGCGGAAAAAGGTGAACAGTAAACCCTCAGTGTCACCCCCTGGTGTGGAGGCACTACACACAGAGTCTCTGGACCTGACGAACAGTCTCACAGTCTGTCCTCCATGTTGCAAGCCCTCTGCCCAGGCCTGGCTGTGACTGGATGATCCAGGGGGCCAGATGCACGCTCCGGCTGTGGCCACACGTCCCCAAGCTCCAGGGGCAGGGCCCCTCTTCCCAGCATCAGCCCCCCTTCACTGCTCCCCAGCTGCTCACCACACCCAGCTCCAGATGGCTGCAGCTCTGGCTCCCAGCTGCTGCTCGGGTTCAGTGGGGCTCCTCTGGCCGTCCTGCCATGGGTCTGCACAGATGAGCTCTGCACCTTGGGCTCCTTCTCTGGCCTCCTGCCCCAGCTTCAGGCACCTCTGGCTCTGTCACTGCCTCCAGCTCTGCTCTGCTCAGCTCCACTTGGCTTTCTGCTGGTCCAGCTGCTGTGGGTCTGCTCTGCCCAAATCAGCTCAGCCTGGCCTCCCTTCCTGGGTCCTCTGGCTCCCAGCTGCTGGCTGCTTAGTGCTTCCTCCTTAGCTCGGCCCCACACACACTCTGGCTTCCCCAGGCATGTCCAGCCTGCAGTTTCAGCTCAGGGGCGGGGGAGCACTCTCAATCAATCAGGCCATCCTGGGACACTGGCCTCTCCCACTGGCCCTGGGGCTGTCTGTTTCAGAGTCCTGCTTCCAGGCGGGAGTGGCCAATCAAAAGGCCCATTCACTCTCAGTAAGGGGCTATCAGTCCCCTTACATATGTCTACATCACCCAAAGTTAGTTTGGACTTGTTCGTTCAAGTTAGTTCTAGTTTGCACTAACTCTACTAACTTCTTAAGATTGAACTAAGCATTAGTTTGGCTCTTGGCCAGACTTACTTCGAACTAACGTTTGAACAAAGGCAGTTAGTCTGAACTAAGTGCCAGTACTAACTAGTTTGAACTAAGCATTCCTTAGTTTGAACTAAGACATTTCTTAGTTCAAGCTAGGGACAGCCTAGTGTGACCATGGGCTAAATTAATCCAGAGCCTCCAGACTAAGCCTCCTTAGTCCGGACTAATATGCCAGTGTAGACATACCCTTCATGCTTCAATTTTCTCCTCAGGGTTTTCAGTCTCTCCCAGGGAAAGCCCTTAGCCACATCCTTTTCAGAGATCAATTCCCCAGCAGGATAATAAAAGTCTAAACACACCAGAAAGTTCTTTCATACTGTTTGGGTTCCTCGGGATTGTCTACACTATGGACTCAAGTCTACTTAAAGTCCTTTTACTCAATTTAAGCCATTCCCAGTTTACATTTAGGAATTATTAAGTCAGCTTAATAACTCTGGCCCCTTCCTTGCCCCAGGGCATGATCAGACTTCCAGGCCCCAATCTTGGTGCACAAGTGGGACCAGGGGTAAGGCAGGGGGTCAGGTCCCTCCAGCATGTATGCACTGTGTCCAGTGCAAACATACCCTTAAGTCAACTTAACAAGTTTGACTTAAAGTCTACCTTGTTAGGTCAACTTCCTAGGACCCCCTAGTGTAGACACAACCCTCTTTTGTTCCTGCTGGACTCCCTTTAAGTCTCTCCATTTTGAGACAAAGCCTCATCCCCAGATTACTTCTTTGGAGCCCCATCACAGCTCTAAGACAGAGCCTTGATTCCTAGGCTGCTTCCCTAGAGTTCCTTTTTTTTTGGGGGGGGGGGGGGGCGCGAGGTACTTTTTCAAGGCATTCCACAGGTGCCCCAATTGTTCCCTAAGGGTCTTTTCTCTGAGTTGTCTGCCATGTTTGAGGCCCAGATGTTTTTCAGATTATCACCTGACTCCAGTTAGGTAGCTAATTATGGCACAAGCAGGAATCAGTGAGCAGGGATGGTTAGCTTGATGCCTCCTGTGTTTTAAAGTCGTAGGCCAACCTACTATAGTGTTCCACGATGCACTTGCTGGGTGACTGTGGAAAGCTAACAAGCCACATGGGTTTGGCTTTTCCTCATTTCCAGCTGCTAAAATGCATTAAAAAGGCACAAATACTTTCCTATTATCACTCTTCCATGTAAACAAATGTTTTGAGGTGCCTCAGGAATGTTACGCCATGCCAGATAGATGGATGTGGACCACATAATCTCTGTTGGAAGGGGACATGATCCATGAGATAACCTGTGCTTTTTATGAATGAAATCAAAGACCCCTGTGCTTTGATGTCCTGTTTGAGGTCATAAGAGTAAAGCATGTGGGCATCCTGTCTTTGTTATTAGTCACCTCTAGCTAACATAGGCTATGTCTACATGGGGGGTGGGGGGGCAGCAGCCCTGGAAGTTGACTTATCAAGGTCAACTTTAAATCAACCTTGTTAAGTCAACTTCAAGGTATATCTGTGTAGACAGGGAGCAGACATATACAGGGCGCCCCTCCTCTTACCCCCCCCCAGTTTGGATTGGGTAACCTGAACCCAATTGGCTCCAGGGCCCAATCCAGACTGGGGCCCGATCCAGCACCTGCCCTCTAGTGAGAAGCTGGGAGCTGGGTACTGCTCCCAGCTCCTTGCTGCCGTTGGTGGGTCCAGCAAAGAGGAGCTAGGAGCCAGATCTGGCTCCCACCCCTTCTTTACAGTGGGGGGGTTGGAACTGGCTCCTGCCAGCCCTGACAAGTGACCCCAGCCGAATTTGGCCCCCTCCATCACTAATCAGGGCAGGAAGCTCCCCACCCTGGTCAATTTCACTTCCCCCCACGCCAGCCAGAGGTGATGCTGGCTCCCCATGGCAGCTGGGGTGATGCTGGCTACCTGCGCTGGCCAGGGGTGATACTGGCTCACCCAGCCCTCAACTCCTTGCCAGAGGGCAGGAGCCAGATTGGGCCCCCAGTGGGAGCACATCATGCCAGGGGCAGAGAAGGGGGCAGGCCTTGCCCTGCAAAGTTGACTTAAATGCTTAAGTCGACTTCCAGGGCAGGAGTTAAGTCGACTTAAGCAATTGCTGAGTTGACTTAATATTTCTAAATATAGACTGGGCTTAATTTAGGTCGATTTAAAGGGCTTTAAGTCAACCTAAGCCCACATTGTAGACACAGCCATATAGCTAACATCATGGCCAGCACTGTCCATTCTAATTCTGGTACCAGGATTAGCTCTGATTTGTGTGGCCTCTCTAGTGAAAAAAGGGGATTAGCTCTTTGGGAATTGTGACCTTTTAATTTAGATTCTGAATGATGTCTACTGGTCAGAGAAAAATATGCAATGGCTTCTGAGGGGTCTGAACCCATATGCATCCTCAGGAGTTCCACCAGAACTCTGGTGTTACTGAGCTGTCAAATTAATTATTTTTGGATTAATGGGATAATTTTCATTTTTTTGGTCTCCTGAGAGATGCTTTCTGTCCTCTGTTGTATTTGTCAAGCTATCTATGTGTTGGATCCTTTAGGAGAATTTCAGATGTCTTTTCATTGTTTTTTGGGAATATATGCACAGGGGAGTTGGGTTCAAGTTTAGACTGAGTCCATAAATCTTTGTGTCTAGAAGTTTCATCTCAAACCAAAATTGCAAGAAAAACCTCATCATTAAATGGATGCATTTGATGATTCATAGCAAAGTACATCAGACTTAAAGTATAAAAATGTATTCAAAAAATGTATGAGGTGTTGTCCTTCTGATTTAATACATTCATGGAAGCCTTTACAATTAGTTCTCATTAACTAAAGATTTGTATACTGAAGCAGCTTACAGAGCATCCAAAAAGATCACAGGGATAACAGGGGTGTATTATTTTGCTATGGTCAGAAACTGAAGTGGACTTAATTTGGAAGACCCTCAATCCAGCAGCTGAAATAGCTCTCTGCATCTTGCATTTTACTTCAGTGAAGGCTCGGAACAGGGCCCCAAGGTTTGTGGGTTGACTAGGAGGAGTCAAACAGGAGCTCTCCTTGTATCAAGCCACTAGGAGCTGTGCTAAGCTTCTTTCCACTGGGAATCAATTTTTGCTGCTCTTAAACAGAGTTTGTTTTATACCTTATTCATTATAGTTGTTTTACCTGCCAGTAGAACCACTTGTTTACACCTTGACCATGAACAAAACTGCTCCATACTCATCCATTGGTGGGAACCAATACGAGGCATACCTACCAGGACACATTCTACTACTTAACATTTAAAAGAAGATTTTAAAAATCCAGTCAAATTATAAGAACCAAATCAACAAGAAAAAATATTTGGAACTTAATATAAAGAAACAGGGGAAACTGTGATAAGACAAGCCAGCTAATTTGTTCTCTCTCACAATCCTAAGGGGAACTCCTGATA
The DNA here is from genome assembly GCA_007922195.1 of Podocnemis expansa. Lineage (NCBI taxonomy): Eukaryota > Metazoa > Chordata > Testudines > Podocnemididae > Podocnemis > Podocnemis expansa. The sequence continues at coordinate 4,408,233 of ML682040.1, forward strand.
CCTATAAAGAAAATAGATTGTGAAACATGAAAGGCAGAAGAAATTACAATAATAAACTTCTATGGCATATAAAAGGAATAAATGGGAAGATGGGAATATTTCTAAATATTTTCTTATGGCTAAGTAAAGCAAAAAGACTACACTAAAGTGAGGGATTATTGAAGCCACCCTCATATTCAGTTGATTTTCCAAAATATTATCTCTTTAGAGAACAAAAACGAGGAGACTGGAGGATTGATAATGGGTTCCAGAGCCTTTGGCTCTAGGTTACTGATTGGAAATTAACTCAGTGACTGAAAGGGACTACCATCTAATATTGTTTGGTGTTCTATGTGAAATGAGCTGCTGGTCTTAATATACCTGCTTAATACAGTTAGGGTAACAATTTCAGAAGCACCTAAATGATTTAGGAGATTGTCACACCGATGCTTTTGAAAACTGCTCTCTGTCTTGCACCTGATTTGATGAAGGAATCCTGGAATGAAGTTTCACCACTGCCAAGCCCTACCCACCTTGAAAATCAGATCCCTTGCAAGCATTTCAAACTAGTCATCCAAAAGGAATTATGCTTTTTGGAAAACCTTAGCCCAAGCAGGCTGTCATATATAAATGTTTTTTTTTTTTAATTACCAGGAAAGGATGATGCGGTGGCTAGTGTACCAGCCTTTGACTTGAGAGGCCAGGATTCAATTCTGGGTGCTGTCAGACTTCCTGTGTAACCTCCTTGGGCAAGTCAGCTGTTCTCTCTGTGTCCCAACTGTGAAATGGTGATAACATCACTGCCCTACCTCACAGGGGAATTGGGAAGAAAAATATATTAAAAAATACTACAATAATGATGCACCGCTAAATACCTAAAGATTATTTTTGAAAATCTTCTAGCATTCAGGAACTTGCATCAGAGTTTTGAAAAATATCCAAGGAAGGCATACCTCTTGCCAACCCTTCTTCTGCCTCCTGCTCCATTGATTAAGCTTCCTCCTTGTTGTCCCTTTTTTTGTTGTTGTCTTATTATGGATCTAGTGGGAAACACACTAGATAGATCATTGAATTCAACTGAATGCAACTTAAAATACACAAAGAAAGAGCGGACTGACATTTAGAGAAGTTGCTCTTCAATGAGAAACATGTGGACATGACTGGACCACCTGCTTTATTGAACACTGTAAGAGAGATATTCCAAATAATAAATGATGTAAAACAGAAAAAGCAGTGAAAAGCAGCTGGCTACGGACCTTTTTCCTACCCTGTGGCCAATGATAGTCTGTTCCTGTGTTCATTACTTCTGCATCAATTTATTTAAATGTTTATCTAGAAAAAAAATCAAAGGTTATGCTATTATTAACAAATTAATTTAAACAGTTCAGCACTGAACAAACAAGTTCAGTAAATAAGCAATCTTGGCTTTATCAGTCTTTTCAGTGCCTCCTTTCAGCAGCTGATATTGCCTGGTTTATCCTTGTCTCTTAAACAAAGGTCATCTGACAGCAGCATATTTGGAAACCTTTTAAAGCACCTCCAGGAATATATAAACTTGCTATTACTGTTTTGCATTTTTTAGTTTGCATGGTATAGGCAGGATTTGAAAAGTTTTTTTAGAACAGCTATTTGAAAACAGTGACTGTGTTCATGCAAAAAAAGATATTTAATATTTAAAGACTGTAAACATCTTTAAGTCAAAAAATAGCTGACATCTTTTGTTTTCATCTCTACATAAGTGGGTGGATCAGTAGACTGAGGTGCCAGTAGATTCTACAAACAGCTCCAGTTAATTTCATTCTCAGGATTACTGTAAACCTAAAGAATGAAAAATGGAGATGCATAAGGATAAAACATGTGAGGGAAATTTTACGTTCTCAATTAATGGGCAAGATTTTCAGAATGACGCCTTTCATGACAAGTAACTGGCAAATCTGTCATTGGCTTCTGTGGTATAAATCCCAGTCTCCTAAATGGGAAGTTAGGACTAATAAAATCATGTGTGAGTGAAGTAATAATTATGGGGAAGGGAAACACTGTGCTAGACTTGCCTCAGGCTTGCTCTTTCCAGCTCTTCCTGAATATCCAGCTCCTATATAGTGTTTTTCTCCAGTAGATCTGCAGGCACTTTATACAACAGGTAAGTTATCCCTATTTGAGATGTGAGGAGACTGGGGAAGGGGGTGAGGAGACTTGCCTAAGACTCGCCATTAGTAGAGCTGAGCAGGGGTGATGCTACATCTAAATATTAGGAGAGCCTTGACCCCCATTGGCTGCCTGGGCCCCAATCCATTCCCTCCCCCCGGCCCCCAGGCAGCCTCCTGAGCCCTTCCCAACCCCCGTTCCCGCCACTGGCCCCTGCTGCCCCGTGCCAACCCCCTCCCCCATGCCCTTTCCCCACTAGGCCAGCATGCCTGCCCCCGGACTCTCCCCTCCCGCTGGCTCCTTACCTGGTGCCAGAGGAGAGAAGGGCTGCGGCACAGGCTGAGGCCCCTGCTCTGAGCATCCTCAGAGCAGGGTCAGGTCAGGGCAGGAGTTTTAGAAACTCCCAGCCCAGCCTGCGGCAGCTCCCTACCAGCTGCAGCCCAGCAGCATTCCCTGTGCAGGGGTGCGATGGTGCACCCCCAAGCAGTTGAGTAGCAGGCTACTCAAGGGGCTGCTCCTGACTTTCAGGGGGCTGAGGCCCCCCCAGCAACATCACTGGCACTGAGAATAGAGCCCAAGTTTCCTGAGTCCCTGTCCAGAGTGCAAACATTTCTCAGTTACTAATCTCATCATTTATTTTCTAGCTGGAGATACTGAGGGTTGAAGGGAGTTGCCCAGGTCTCACTATAATATGCATTTGGTCCTGGGCTTTCCATACTGGACCCCCCAATTGTCTGCACTTTTGGTATGTTGGGGGGTCCTTTGTTGTGTTTTGTTTTTGGGGGTGTTCTAGGAGCTGGTTTTGTTGTTTGTCTGTTTTGCTTCTGATCTCAGTAGCTGGTTGTTTGCACTACAGAAAACAAATTAGTGAAAACATACATGTCCATAGCAAACTTGGTAGACTCAGCTCAGATGTATATTTCTGAAAGTGTTGCCTATTTCATTTTTATTCACACATTATTCAAAAATGAAAAAGATTCATTGACATACATTATGTATACCATTCCATTAGTCTTCTATTCTTGTGCCCAGCTATTTAGAGGGTGGTATTTAGACAGACATTAGATTAGACAGATTAATAGCAGTCTAATTTGCTAGTAGCTTTCAACTACCTGAAGGGGGGGTTCAGGGAGAATGGAGCTAGGCTTTTCTCAGTGGTGGAAGGTGACAGAACTAGGAGCCATGGTCTCATGTTATAGTGGGGAAGGCCTCATGTTGCAGTGGGCTAGGATATTAGGAAAAAGTCTTTTCACTAGGAGGATGGTGAAGTACTGGAATGAGGTACTTAGGGAGGTGGTGAATTCTGCATCCTTAAAGGTTTTAAGGCCCTGGTTGACAAAGCCCTGGCTGGGATGATTAGTTGTTGTTGATCCTGTTTTGAGCAGGGGGTTGAACTAGATGGCTTTCTGAGGTCCCTTCCAATCTTAATAAGCAAATCTCTGATCAGTGTAGCCTTCAGCATCTTTGGTAAACTATTCACTATTTGACAGATTTGGATTTTACATATGTTTATCCATTTGGCTAACTGAATTATCTGAGATTTCATTGACGTATGAAGATGGGACAAGTTGTAACTGGCCTAGGCCTCCTGGGATAACCTCCTGAATGTGCAAAATCAGGGAAAGCTGCAAAACAAGGGGCCAAACCCCCGAACCGCTGATGGGTGGTACTTAAATCAGTCTCCCAGTCAGTAACAAAACATGCTTCTGTTTCCCTACACCAGTCATCAAGAAGCATAACAAAATAGAAACAGTCCCCTTTACTGCACATCAGCTCTTCCAGTCCCCACCTAGCCACTCAGTCTCTTAGGGTATGTCCAGACGTACATCGTTATTTATTTCAAAATAAAGTCCTTATTTCAGAGGTCTTCAGATGCTGCCTCTCAGCTCAGCTTGTCATATGTTGCATTTGGAATATTCAAATCCAGCTCATTTTAATTTCTCCTCAAAGTCTAAGGAGGAGTACACAGACAAATTTGTGAGCAATTGGGTAGCTGGTCAACTCAAAATAGGTTCGTTTCCAGCTCTACACAAGACTACTTTTAGGAGTTTTACTAGGGAATGTGGCCATTTCTTCCCCTGCGTGACAAGGTTCACCCAGCCTCTTCCATGGGCGGGCAGTCCACCTGCGGCAGGTGGACCAAACCAGTTCTTATTTTCTTTATAGTCCCTTCCAGGGAGAGAAAGGCGTTTGGGGGGAAAAAACAGTACACCCCAAAACAATAGTTTATAATGCAGAGGTAATGTGCTCCATCAGTAGTCCAATGTCTTTTACATAGACTACACAATTCTCAAGTCTTTAGCCAAAAGGGGTAAACAACATGAGGTATCAGATGGAGTTGCCATCTAGGGAAAGGGGAGAGGAGGAAAGGGGAGAGGCCTGCCCTACTCCACTGTGTCCCAGCCCAGAGTCCTGGCAGAGGCCAGATATTTAAGCAAGGGGTCAGTGGGGATCCAGCTGCAACACGCTGACCCCAGTTTAGGGCATACCTCCCCTGGGCTACTGCCTTCCCCCTCTCCCAGTAGTACCTCTTCAGCCCCTTCAATAGCGTCTTCTGGGTAGTCACTTAGGTGCAAGGAGCAGAAGCCCTCCACTTCACCTGGGGGAGGTAGGTCAGGAAGCTCCAGTGTGACCTCCATCTCTTCTGGTGAGGGTAGTTCTGGAAGCTCCACTTGGTCTGGTGCAAGGGGCAGCTCTTGTGTCTCAGGGAAGATAGCTTCCTGCGTATCAAGCAGCAGTTCCTTCAGATCTCAGGAAGACAGTGGCAGAGCTGGGTCATTGCATTTTAGGCCTTCCGGGGACAAGTTGGGGTTCCTGGACTCCAGCTGTCCTCCCAGCCCACCATCCTCAAGCACAGCTGGCCCCTCCTCAGAGGCACCAGCCATGGGAGGCCCAAGCCAGCCATCCAGGTACTGGGGTGGAGGCCAGCAGGTAGGCAAGTGTTCTCTCTGCTGGAGGAATGGCTGGGGCTGAGGAGCCAGGGGAAAGCTATCCTTCTTCTTCAGCAGCCAGGCTGAACTGAGCTCCCTGGCCTTGCTTTTATACTTCCTGCCCCACCCCTTGAGTTCCGCCTTGATGGACAGATGTCCAGTGGCCATGTTGCCTCACCTGGGAGTGGCCATGTTGCCTCTTTACACCCTGTTACACTCATGTAGATCTGTAGTGACCCCATGGATATAAATGCAGTTACTCTGTATTTACAACCTTGGAATGACCTGCCGAGGGAGGTGGTGAAATCTCACCTCCCGAAGTGTTTAAGGCCCGGCTGGACAAAACCATAACTGGGATGGTTTAGTGGGAGTGGTCCTGCCTCTGGCAGGGGGTTGGACTAGATGTCCTATAAGGTCCCTTCCAACCCTATGATTCTACTTTGTGGTCACTAAAACCACAGTTTGGCCTGAGGTCTGTTCAGCCCACTAGCACAGTGATACAAGGAAAGCCAATGAGCTCATCTTTTTGTGTTCTCATGGCTTGCTCAGTTCCTGGACACTATGACATAATGCATTCAGACATTAATAGAGTTTCTTACCACATTATCCAATGCCAGAAGGAACAGAAAGGCTTTTGTTAGAATTGATGGTTTCCTGATGTCCCTGAAAGTGACTGACTGTACTCAAGCTCCTTCTGTGGCACTTGCACCGAATGAAATGCAATGGAAAGAAGAAACATTTCTCTGGATAAATCCAAAAGTGGCATAGAAAATACAAAACATGTTGAGTGTTTGAAAGGTTTCAGTTTACAGAGAAAATGCAGCTGGAGAGCCTTTTTCATGTTTCCCTTCTTTTGCATCTGTACTTTTGTCCCCACTTACAACTACCAGGGCAGGGATATCTCCCTGAATTACAGTTTTGACAGGAGGCACAGCTGCTCCTGCATCAAAGCTGAAGGAGCTTTTGAACTCAGCTTGTGTTGAAGTGGGTCTCTTATTCCAACATGCTTTGAACTGACTTTTTAAAGATTTTAGCACAAACATTTTGTAAAAGTGGTTTCAAATGGCTTCTGCTGATACACATTAAACCTGGGCTGCATGGATGATGATACTTAACCATGTTATAAGTATTTTAGAAAACTGTGTTCTTGACTTAAGTCTAGTCTTCACTGATAGTAGCAAAATTGCTGGAGTCAGATCCACCTTCCCTATTGACTGATCAGGTCTGTGAAGACCTGCTCAATCAATCAAGAAGCCAATCACTGAACACCATCCTGGCAACTGGAGTAGCACTGAGTCAAAGGCAGGCTGCTCCCTTTGACTCAGTGCAGTGGATGTGCTGGGCATAGGACAGTCGAATTGAGCCCTAGTTTACACTTACAGGGCTTTTCAGCAGTAGTCAACCAGCAGATAACACAAGGAATGTAAAATGCCTTGTGTATCTGCCGGAGACTTCCTAAGCTACTGGGAGACACTGGCTTGTGGTCGGCTTTCAGCTGCATCTCCTGGGGGTAGGACTTTCGGCACCAACCTTTCAGAGCACAGCAGCAAGTACATACTTGCTGTTAATCACTCCTGGAACGTCGGGCTGATGGCGGCGATTTTGCCACCATCAGTGAAGATGTACCCTTAGATAAGCAAGTTATTTTAAGTAAAGTATATCTCCATTCGACTTCTACCGAAAATGGCAGGCAATGCAAACTTGCCATCAGTTGCTGCTCTAGGACACTAGCTGAGCTATTATGTCAAGAACATGGGTGTGCAAATGGTTCTTAAACATCTGTGAATACATAAACCGGGCATGCTATGTTTAAAACACAATGGCAGAAACCATTTTTCAGCTATGTTTAGATGCTTTGTTGCTAACATGGTAAAAATTATGCCAGAATGAATAGACAGAATCTGAGTTGCTGTGAAAAGGGGAAATGAGATATAGGGCTAGAAGCAGGGTTGCCAGTTTCTGCATTGTTGTACTCTGTGCTGCTTTAAGGTTGATTATAGGACTGGGACTGGATTACAATTTAATATCTCATTTGAAAATTTGCTCGGATTCCAGTGATGGGCACCCACACAGATTCAACAGATATTTGTACACACATAGTGTCAAATTCCAGATTTGAGATTGCAGTTCTTAAAGATAATATTTTATTATACCTACAAAGTTAATTGCCCTGCAAGTGACCAAAATGGGATTCTCTGGCTTCCCTTATTCACTCACAAAAGTGCACTGGTATCACTTATGTGGTTTCTTGTCATTATCTGGAAGGGCTATGGAAACAGCACAATTACCTCCCAGGAAGAGAGAGTGTCTGGACATACTTTAGCAATCTCAACCCTTCCCTGACTAAAACAGTGTCACTGAGCGTTCTCCAAGCAATTAAGCTCTTGGACCAAGGACCGCCCTGCCACTGGGTTTTTGAGGAAATAAAAGATACAAGGATCTTACTGAAAATGCATTTTATGTTAAACTTTCAACCAAGTTTTAATTGAAATTAAGAGCGAAGATGGGATCCTCTGAAATTGCCACTAGAATATTCTCAGTGGGTAGCATGCTGAGAGGGAAATTAGCAAGCTTTAAACAGCCACCCACACTCCTGCCCAAACTTTGCTCTGAGTTACTATTATATCTGAATCAAAATCACTATAAATATTCCAGTTTGGCTTTTAGCATTTTACATGAAGAGAAAAATGCAACCTGGTGGAAGAGTTGTGGGAGTTGTGGAGGTAAATTGAGGCGAAGAGGTGCTGTCTTCACGAAAACAAGCCAGAATCCCAAAGAAAATTTTAAAAAAAGTACCCAACCATTCTTGTACTCAGAAATTGATTTAACGCAGGAAAGGGAACCTGGTGGGTAGAGGGCAGAGAAAGAAAGGAAACAGACACAGCAGTCTGAGTGGCAAAATTATTGGGGCAATATTCTATGTTCACATAGTGTTTTCTACTGGCAAGGATCATAAAGCACTTATAGAAACCACACATTGTGCATAAGACTGCTAAAATACACCTCCCAAGGGAAGGTTACTTACCTGTAAATGTCCTCCTTCAAGATGGGCTGCTCACATCCATTCTGTGTCAGGTGTGTACATGCCATGGTGCACGGTCATCCGGAAGCTTTTTTGCCCTAGCCCTTCCCTGTAGGTTCAGTCGCCAACACCCCCTCACTCTGGCTGCAGCATATAGGTGGCACTGACCCTGTCCCCCCTTCACGCCCTTCTTTCTGCTAACTTTGAAAAGCAGGGAAAGAAGAAGGGTATGGAATGTATGTGGGTAGCCCATTTTGAAGAACATTTACAGGTAAGTAATCTTCTGTTCTTTTTTGAGAGCTGCTTACATCCATTCTGAGTCAAGTGACTTACAAGCCTTGTGCAGGATGGTGGGTGCAGTTACGGTTTCCCCACCAGTAGTATTGCTCTGCTGAAGGCCACATCATCCCTTGTTTGTTGGACGATGGCATACAGAGAAGCAAAAGTATGGACTGAGGACCAGGTGGCTGCCCTGCAGATTTTTTGAATGGGCACCTGCACTAGGAAGGCCATTAATAAGGCCTGTTGTCTGGTTGACTGTGCTTTCACCCATCCTGAAAGGGGACCGTTTGCCTGGTGGCAACAGTCCCTGATGCAGCTCATTATATGTTTTGTGACATCACCGCCTGACCTTTCATGCATTCAGTGACCACAAAAAAGAGCTGGGTTGACTTGCAGAATGGTCTGGTCCATTCGACATAGATGGCCAGTGCCCTTCTAACATTGAGGGTGTGCCACTTCCTCTGGTTTTCTGTTACATGTGGTCCTAGGAAGAACTATAGGAGAAAAAATGTCCTGGTTTACATAAAAGGTGGAGAAAAACCTTGGATAAGAAGGCTGGGTGTGGTCATAGTTGGACCTTGTCTTTATGGCACATCATATAGGCAGGCTACAAGGACAGAGGCTTTGATTCAAATACCCTTCTTGCAGAGGCAATGGCCACTAAGAATGCTACCTTCCATGACAGGACTAGGAGGGAGCATGAGTCCATGGGCTCAAAGGGCAGGTTCATGAGCCCATTGAGAACTAGATTCAACTCCCATTGGGGAACCAGGTCTCAAACCGGTGGATAGCCCCTCTCCACCCTTTTGAGAAACCTGGATGTCATGGGGTGCAAGAAGGGAGTGCTCCCCTGAAAGGAGTTGCGGAAGGCTGAGATTGCTGCTTTGTGGACCTTAAAGGAGGCCAGAGCCAACCCTTCACTTTTCAGGAACAGGAAGTAATCCAGTATGGAATGTATGGGGGTGGATGCTGGATTGGCCCCTCTAGCCACTTCCACTTGGCTTTGTATGTTGCTCATGTGGACGGTTTTCCACTCTCAGTCAGTACCTGCTGTACTTCTTTTGAGCAGGCCTTTTTGGCTGAGCTCAACCATGGAGGTTCCATGCTGTCAGGTGTAGGGAATCCAGGTCTGGGAGTTGGAGGTGACCCAAGTCTGAGTCAGCAGGTCTGTCCTGGTTGGGCACTGATAGTTCAAAGAGTATACTGAACCAGAGCTGGCGAGACCAGGCTGGGGCTACAATGATTATCCTTGCCTTGTTTCCCCTGATCTTCATTAATACCTTGTGAATCAGGAGGATTGGTGGGAAGACATAGAGGAGTAGGCCCTGCCAGCTGATCAGGAGAGCATCTTATAGAGACCCATTCTCCCTGCCCTTGAGGGAGCAGTATTGGTCACATTTGCAGTTTGTGTAGCTTGTAAATACATCTATGTAGGGGGTGCCCCACTCTTGGAAGAGGTGTCTCATCACCTCCAAGTGTAGGGACCATTCATGTTGGGGGAAGAATTGTCTGCTTAGTTTATCTGCCTGGCTACTGCTCACCCCCAGAAATCAGGCTCCTGCTAAGTGGAAGCTGTTCTCTAGGGCCAGTTCCCAAAGGTGGACCACGTCTTTGCACTGAACAGATAAGCAGGTTTCCCCTCATGGCTTAGGCAGAACATTGTTGTCATATTCTATTCTAAAAAAAACAAGAAGGAGTTGTGTGGCACTTTAAGACTAACAGATTTATTTTTTGCATGAGCTTTCGTGGGAGAAGATCCCACTTCTATTCTATATTGTCCATGAGGACTTGTACTGTCTTTCCCCTGACCCTGTCTAGGAAGCCCTTGCAGGCCAGGTGAATCACTCTTAGTTCTTTCACATTTATGTGAAGTGGAGCCTCCTCTAGTGACCACCTCCCCTGGGTGAAGAGACTGTTGCTCATATGGACCCCCCACTCTCGGGCTGAGGTGTCTGTGATCAGTGTCACAGATGGGTCCCAGATCTCAGAAGGGACCCCTTTCAAGGCAGTCTGGACTCTGCCAGATTGTGAAGGCCTTCAGGACGTCTGCTGGGATGGAGAGCACCTGATTCAAATGTGTAGAATCGCAGGTGGTACACCCCCACCATCCAGGACTGCAGCAGTCTCATGCAGAGACGGGCCATTCTCATCATGTAAGGGGAGGCTGCCATGTGCCCCAACAGCTGAAGGTACTGCCTCCCTGTAGTCATGGGAAAGCAGTGTAGGTCTGAAATAATGAAAAACATTGACTGAAACCTGGAGAGTGGGAGGGAAACCTGGCCTGTCTCAAGGGCAGGTGGGCCCCAGTAAACTATTTTTTGTGGGGGGTCCTGTTTTGACATTTCTAGGTTTAGGAGGAGATTCAATCTGTCACACAGGTGTCAAGTGGCATGGACACTGTGGTAGACCTGGTCCTTGGACCTGCCTCTGATAAGCCAGTTGTCCAGATAAGGGAAGATTTGAACCCCTTGATTTTTAAGCTGGGCTGCTACTGCCACCACACACTTTGTGAAGACCCTCAGGGCCAGGAAGAACCCGAAACGTAGAGCTGTAAATTGGAAATTCCTTTGCCTATCGTGGACCTTAGCAATTTCCTATATTTGGGTCTGATAGTGATGTGAAAGTAAGCGTTTTTCAGGTTGAGGGCCACAAACCAATCCTGCAGGTCTAGAGAAGGACTAATGTGAGCCAGAGAAACCATTCGAAAAACTTTATTTTTCACAGAAATTTGTTCAGGCACCTTTCATCTAGTATGGGTCTCAGGCCCCCATTTGCCTTTAGAATCAGGAAATATCTGAAGTAGAAGCCCCTTCCCTTTTCTCCCTGGGGCACTCATTCTATAGCTCCCAGCAACAGAAGCTTGTAACTTTCCTGTTCCAAAAGGGGCATGAGAGTGGTCTCCAATATAGTTGTGAGGGGGCAGTTTTTCATTGAGGGGCTTGGACTTGAACTGCAGAGCATAGCCATGTGAGATTGTATCTAAGAACCAGTAGTCCAAGGTGATTTCAGCCCGCTGGTGTCAGAAGGGAGAGAGGCGGTCCTGGAGAGTTGGACAAGAAGGGTGGTTCGGGTAGCATTCACAGTCCTCAAGCAGTCAGTCAGAACCAACGTCCATGAGCAGTGGGTTGGTTGTTGTTGTTCCCCCAGTTGCAGGACTGGTTGGAGCTCTGACCCCCGGCCTCCTGTTTCCTCTACCTCTGTCCCAGTCTTTATTCCCATAGGGACTTTGTAGTGACTGGAATGGACACTGATGTCAGCTCTGTTGTTGATGTTGCTGCTGTTGTGGTAGTTGAGGTAAAAAGGGACGTCTTGCCGCCTGACAGGTGTGCATTCCCAGCGATCACAACATGGCTCAGGGATCTTTCATGCCATGTGGTTTAGAGTCTGTGGACTCCATGAAGAAGGATGGGCAGCAAGAGGAGCTGGTTTCTGGGGCTGGGGCCAGCAGCTGAGAGCTGCGGCTGGCAGTGGGGAGCTGAAGTGGTAGTGAGTGAGCCAAAGCTGGAGGCGGAGGAGCTGTGGTCTTTAAGTGCCACAGGACTCCTTGCTTGTTTTGCTGAACTAGACTAATACGGCTACCCCTTTGGAACTCGTATACTCCATATTACTCAATTTACTTCAAGAGGTTGAAATTCTAAGTTGACTCTGAGATATAACTTTCTGAATATTGTTTTATTACATCTGCCCTGTTTATCAGAAAAATGTTGTGCTCTGTTCTCTCTTTTGTGACCTGTACCATTCCTTTTCAAGGCAGAATGATGCAGATAATCTGCATCAATATGAGTCAGACACCAAGGACCAATTGAAACTATTGCTTTCTGTGGCATTTAAAACCATTTTCATATACGGCAATGGACTTTCCTCAGAATGTCTCTAGGGCCCTCTCTATGACCAGGAGATAGTCTTCCTCATTCAGCTCTCCAATAGTGCATGGGACAGGCATGTTTTTTTGGTGCCCAGCTAAGTATCTCAACAAAGTGTTTCCAGAATCTACAGCTTTGGAACATGATGTTCACCCTCTTTCCTTCTTTCTTGGTAAATTTTATACAAAATACACTTTCAGAGCAGCCTTAACTCTGTCTCCTTTCATATCTGATGGTCATCATATGATCAGAATTTCTCAACAATGCAACATATCATATCCATTTTTTTCTGCAAGCTGAGATACCTAACATGACATCTTACAGTACACAATACCACTGTGTTTGCCAGAGACTAGGAAATGAACAGATACAGAAAACAATCAATGGTATAGATTATATTTAGTAGACAGTAACAACAAAATTTTGCTGCTGTATATACTCCACTAAATGCACACTTTAATTGTATTCATTGTTAATTGCCCTCTCTCCTGAAGCACAGCAAAGGAAGATTAGGCTGCTGGTTGAAAGGTCATCGTGTAGTACATGAAAGATGATTAAATTATTAAAACACATGACAGAAGATAACTTATCTAAGTAATTTATATACATAAACTGCATTGTTCAGGTCAGTTTCAGCTATAGTTGTGTCATGTTTTGGGGTACAATCTAGACCAGTGAGTAACTGTATCACTGCCAGTCCTGTAATGGCGAATGCCTGAAATGCTCTGATGCTGTGGCACACAGCCAGACACCACCAGCCACCAGCAAGCACACAGTGAAGGTCTGCATCTTAAGCAGCTCTGATTCAGCAACTCTGATTTCAGTAGCCTGCTTCTTCTACCCAAACCCCATGTTTTTATCAAACAGCCTTGATAGCTACTAGCCAAGTGACTCAAACACACTTGCAGTCTCCAATCTTCCCAAAACCGAGCGCTTTGCAATGTCCGGACCTTTTGTAGACCATTCAAAGAAAAAAAGCTATATTTGCTCTTTTAAAGAGTCAGTACCCAGCAGCTTGCCACATTAACTGGACATTAACTTAATCACTTCAATTCAAACACAGCACTGAGACAAGAAGGAACAAAATTGGAAAGGTTTACTAACAAACAGAAGTAAAACTATACTTTCTAGTGACTGAGACTTAATACAACTAAATTCTTGGTTTAAAATATGGTTCTTACCAACCTTCCTTCCTGCAAGATAGCAGACCACCCCTTTGGTCAGGATCTCCCACAAACTCCAAAGAGTTCAGTTCCTTTGTCTTTGAGATGCAAGATAACTTAGAATTCTTTGCCATTCTCTTTTATAGTCCAGTAACCTTTGAAATGGATTTTTCTGAATGTTACACCTGCAAAGTAAAGTTTATTCAAGTTGCAAGGAAGGATGTTGAAGAAAGTTTCCTGCTGGTTTCTTCCCCCACTAGTGGTTGCTACAATGTTTTGATCTGTTCCTGCAATCTTCCAGAGGCAGCCTTTGACTACTAGGTGCCCCAGATGAAGGCCCATTGAGGGGGCTCCCATAGATCCATGCCCACCCATCCCACAGTCCCAACTTCCCTAACAGGGACACAGCTCCTCCACCTCCGGCTCTGGCCCCCCAACTACTGCTCCAGCTCCCAGCTGCTTGCCCCAGCCCCAGGAGCCAGCTCCTCCTGCTGCTGACTGAGGCAAACACAGCTTTTGGTGAGGATGAAGCAGGCAACAGGGCCCCTTTCTGCTTGGGGCCCTAGGGCTTATGGATGCATCACCTACCCCAAAAGCCACCTCTGCAATCGCCTCCTGCAATTCTACCACAATGCTGAATGAGCATATCAGTTCCTTGTCAGCTTGATTTTTTTTTTTAAACTTTTGTGTAACTAAATTCCTATTGTCTCTGACTGTACCTTGGAAGTATCTTCAAGGTGTAAGGATCACATTCCTTTTGTCTAGGATGGGGAAACTTCAGCCATGCCTTGTAGATACATTTTAAGACCTTACTGTATATACTCGGGTAAATGCC